>QEPC01009236.1:710345-729042 GCA_003113815.1 Sphenodon punctatus
AGGTCTTACAGTTTTTCCGAAATGTTAAAAGGCTAGGGGCCAGGCCAGATGTGCCGGGGGATCCCGGCGGGGAATCGGGGAGGGGGCGGGGTCGATGCGGCTGCAGCACCCGCCCGAAATGACCATGAGCCAGAATCCCAGCAGGGATTCTGGGCCGTGATCGCCATCCAGATGTGACGGGCCCCTTCATCTCCGCCAGGAATCTCCTTCACCATGTGATCGGCACCGGCCCTGTGGATTCAGCCGATCGCATAGTGAATGTGATTCCCGGCAGGGATTGAGCATGGCAAACATCTGGGGGGGGGGACTTTGAGTTCCCCAACAGACGTTACGGGACCATTCCCCACCACAGGGTATTGACTGTGGTTGAGCGTGATCTTGGAACGTCTGAAAATACCCTGTGTATCAAGTTTGGGTGACAGGGGAGAAGTGGAACTCCACAAGGCTTCTTTTGTGGTGTGCTAAGGGCTTCACATAACATTGGTATAAGATGGTTTACTTTGCTTGCTCTGTTTGCATGTGCACTGCTGACACCTCCGCCTCCTCCATCGAGAGAGACATCTTTGTTATGGGCTCACGTATAAGGAGGTGCACCTCCCACATCACCCATTTAGGTTGTGATCTTGTAACAGCCCCTATGGTGTTACTGTTTCTCAGATTCTGATGAGAGTCAGAGCCACTATCTGAGTTACACATTTTGGTCTTAGCCATGTGGGTCATAATAGAGACATCTGGTTCACCATCAGTACTAGAGGGATCCCCATGCCATGGCTCATAATTGGAATTACTCTGTGAGCTCTCAGTTCCAGATTCCAGGTACAGTAGCCAGGGACTCACCATAACAGCTTGTGCAATAGAAAGTTTCTCCAGATCCCATACCCAGGATGATATGGGATATCTCTATTCCACTGACCAGAACCTGTAAAGCATTACAGGTTCATATCCACCCCCATGAACACAACGTTGACCAATCAGAAGCACCATTTAGGCAAGGGGTGGGGAACCTTAGGTCCAGGGGCCAAATGTGACCCTCGGCAAGTTTTTATGTGGCCCCTTTCCAGTGCGTGAATCTGACCCCTGGATCTAGTCTCTACCACCAAGCACTGAAAAACTGAGCTCATGATAATGGGGCAGAGAGAAGGGCATGCACACAAAGATAGGGGACAGGTCCACAACAGATCCAAGATCTGTGTCCTCCTTTTCTTGAATATACCTGTTAAGCGGCCCTGCCCCTGAACCTATATGTGGCCCTTGGAGATCGTACTAATTTTCAATGTGGTCCCCGGGACAGAAAAGGTTCCCCACCCCTGGGCCTTGATATAGGCAATGGACGTACTCAGTACTATGCATCAGAGCATGCTAAATGTCGCCGGTACCACCTGTGCTAACACCACCACCTGCTGGGAACACTAGCAAATATTATGAATGTCACTTAGCTGAGAGACAGCTGTGAAAGCCGAGTAGGGGATAGAAAGGTTCTCAGGAAAACAGCTTGATTAGAGTCAAACGGTATGTCACACATTCACAGTTGTCATTTGTGTATGGGTAAACCAGTAGAGCAAACTAATACAGGCCTTAATCTCTGTGAATTAATTCAGTGAGTGGAGGTCTGCACCAGCTGTGATAATGCCCCTCGTCATAGCAATGTTTATACTGCTAGCTGTGACCATTGGCATAATACATTGTCACAAAATGTAAAAACGATCATTAATATGTCCAAGGTTAGTCATTCTAGATATGATGGATATAGAGACCGTTGCGAGATACTGACTGGAGAAGGCCTCAATCATGGATCTGTGCAATACTATTGGGTCTCACATTGAGCCTCTGCCAGCTGATCGATGCAACATTACGATCCTGCAGAAGATATTGGTAGCCGTATGTGTTCTTGCTACAGTCCCATTTCAAAGAGTCTCATTTCAAAGAGACCTTCTGGAGTCTGCTGGGAGCACCCTTCTTAAGGTCCCCCATGTGGTCCGGGGGGCCACTATGAAGAGGATGTTCTCAGTGGTCGTACCTAGGCTGTGGAATGCCTTCCCAGTGGAATCTTGGGTGGCCCCGGATCTCCCCGCCTTTCAATGTATGTTTAAAACGTGGCTGTTCCACCTGGCTTCTCTTTTTATTTGTATTGTTTGGTTTTTATTGATTTTATTGTATTTTTATTGTAAGCCACCCTGGGCTGCTTGGAGCAGGAGGGGTGGGGCACCAAATGTTTTTATAAAGAAAAATAAATAAATAAATTAGTGATGTAACATCTCTGCCCCAGTCCTCTGTGTCCCGATGCTTTCATGATGTCTTAACCGCCATGATTATATGGATTCAACTATGACGGTTGATGATATATCATCATATATATCCATGTATCAATATATGATGATACACGCTGGTGACTTAATCAAGTTCCCTATCACTGATGTAGACCTCGCTGAATGTAAAACAGAGTTCCATGAGCTAGATAGCTTTTTAAAATGTTATTGGTAGTGATTTAGAAGTCTTTGGTGGTCATATACATGTGCTTGGTATACAAAGCTGTTAAAATAATGTGGACATTATGAGAGTGTTTGTAGTGAACATTGATCTGGATCTTTTCACATACAGGAGACAGACGGCAGACAAGTGGTAATGGGGCCCAGGGATCACTGGTCAATGCAGCACTGAGTGGACGAAAAAGACCCCATCAGGCCCGCGATGCATATATCGAACTATCTACTGATGTTTCTGATGGTGAGTGATATATGAACCATAGTAGGGGTGTGCACCAGGCCCCCATGCCGTTTTCATTTTTCATTATTGTTTTCATTATTAAAAAAAATGGTTTTCGTTATCATTATTAATGACAATGTAATTTTCATTATCATTGTTGCTAGTATCATTTCAAATGAAAATTTATTTTTGATATCAGTATCATTATCAGTATTGAATCTGAATAACCTTATATATATGCTATATAATAAAATAATATTATACCTATATAATATCTATATACTATAGATACTGGGGGTGTGCGAACACCAAGCGGTTCAGGGTTCGGCCCATTCAGGGTTCGTCTGAACCCGAAACCATTCAGTTTGGTCCATTTGGACTGAACAGGTTCGGGGGGGGCTAACCCATTCGGGCAGGGGAGGACCCGGTTTTCCCTTCCCCCTACAGGATGTGTGGGTGGAAGGGGCATCAGGGAGCACCTCCCTCCCACCCTGCCCAGACTGGTATTTTTTTTACCACCACCCCCGGGATCGTCCGTGACCCTACCTCATGGTGCCGGGACTCCGGTCCCAGGTCCGGCGGTCATTGGGTCCTGTAGAGGCTGTGCTCCGGAGCTCTTCAGGCTGCTACTAGGTCTTCCAGGTCAAACTGGAAGGCCTAGTAGTGGCCTGAAGTGCTCTGGAGTGCCGCCCCCACCGGACCCATGGCCACTGCCATGGCTGCCGCTGGACCCAGGGCCGGAGCCCAACCTACATGGGGTTGCCGGGACTCCGGCCTCAGGTCCTCCAGTGGCTGCAGAAGAGGGCAAAGGGTCAGATGAGGGGGCACTCTGGAGCGCTTCAGGCTGCTACTAGTCCTTCCGGTTTGACCGGAAGGTCTAGTAGCGGCCTGAAGCGCTCCAGAGTGCCGCCACCACCAGATCTGCTGTCGGACCCACCCGCTTCCGGACCCAGGACCAGAGCCTTGACACCACTAGGTAGGGCTGCGGGTGATCCTGGGGGGGGGAATCCCAGGCTGGGAAGCGGGGGGGCGTTGCTCCCCGGAGCCCCTTTCATCCACGCAGCCTGGAGGGGGGAGGGAAAACTGGGTTCCTCCCTGTCCCCTGTTCCCTTCCTGTCCCCCGCCCCCCACCCAAACCAAGTTCGGAACCCGAATTCGGTTCGGTCAGTTTGGTCAGGGATCAGTTCGGATTCGAAGTGTTCGCAAACCCCAAGTTCGGGCCAAACCCCGAAATCCCCAACCACGTTTGCACATCCGTAATAGATACCTATAGATACCTAAATACCTATATAATATCTAACCTCTCTATATATGTACAAAAGTAATATTTATCTAAATCTAAGGGAGACAGAGGAAGGAAAAAAAAAAATTATCTAATCAATTATATGTATATAACTATTGTAATCTAATCTATTTGTCTATAATATATATCTATATCTAATATATACCACTTATCTATATATAATGTACAGGGGGGAGAAAGGCAGGGAAAGGGAGGAGAAGGTAAAATATAGGGTATGAAGAAGGCACGGTATTGGTAGTAATACAATGAGGGCTAGGGAGGATTTTTTGTGTGTAAGCACCACAGTTCTTTAAACACAACCTGACAAGCAGAGCTGTCACAGAACAGAGAGAAAAAGCCTGTCCCTCCCATTATAAAGGATTACAGTGCCCTCCCCCAGAGTCCCCCCTGATTGGTTTTGGGAGGCAGCAGGCACTAAGCAATCACAGAGTGCCATGCGTCTGCTGGGGCCTGCTTGCACTGATCTTTGGCCAGAGATTGACCATCAGATACTGCTGAACTGCTCACCCCTCCCAACACAGGCACAGTTCAAGAGTTCAACCCTGTTTAAGTTCAACTCAAGATGTCTGTTCCATCCTCTCCTCTCCACATTTTCCCTCCAAAACCCATCTGCCACAGCAATAACAACAACAATGAAAAGGACATTGTCGTTTTGTTATCGTCGTTATTATTGATTATCGTTTTCATTCTTCGAGTAATGTTTGCTGCATTGTCTATGCGGTCACACACCCTCCATCTCATGGTGAAGGATGCTCTGGGCTTGGGGGAGAAGGGGATTGGGCCAAGAACACTTAGCTCCCTGGTCGAGCGGGGGAGGAAGCTGGCGGGCTTCTTCAACCAGAGCATGAAGGGCAGCGAGGTCCTCCGGGAGGTCGTCCGAGCAAGGGTCCCCAGTGCACACCCTTATCCAGGATGTCTCCACCTGGTGGAATTCCACCTTCCTGATGCTTGAGAGGCTTCTTGAACAGAAAACCGCCCTGCTTCAGGTGGAACTGGAGACAGACATCGAGGCACCTCCAGGGTACAACAGAGAGGAATGGGAGATTATATCCCAAACTGTCTTTGTCCTGAGACCATTCCTGGGTGTCACGGAGACATTGAGCAGCTCCACTGCCACCCTCAGCCAGGTGACCCCGCTCGTGCATAGTCTCCGCAGCAGCCTGGATGAGATTCTTGGGGCGGTGGGGGGAGCGGGATCATGGCCCTCCGGGCAGGAGAATGTTTGATAAGGCGATTGACCTTGCTTGGAAGTTGAAGGCGGGGCTGAGTGCACGTTTTGATGAGCTCCTTTGCCGGGATGAATATGTGCTGACAACTATGCTGGACCCCAGGATCAAGGGCAGCATGGCATGCGAGACTGAGGTCTATGGCCTCTGAAAGGTTACACTGGTCCAGAAGGTCAGGCAGGCAGAGCAGACCATGCAGCAGGATGCCCCTGGGGATGGTGGGAGTGGGAGCAGTGACCCCTTCCACCCATCTGGGTCTATCCCTGCCCCCAGCCCTAGGGGTAGCAGCAGCAGCAGCAGCAGCTGGACCCCTACTGCCAGCAGCTCCTCCTCTGTGCAGTCCACTCTGGGTAGCATGGGGCCCAGCACAAAAGGGCAAGCAGTGTGGCTGAGGGCAGTGGGGCAGGTGGTGCCCACCCAGAACTACCGGAGGGAGTATGATGGTGCCTCAACAGCAGTGGAGATCTATCTGGAGGAGGAGCCATGCATAGATACCAGCAGCAATCCCTTGGCCTACTGGGTCAGAAAGGCCAACGTGCGGCCTGCCCTGTCCAAAGTGGCCAAGGGTTTCCTGTCCTGCCCACCAACCAGTGTCTCCAGCAAGAGGATATTCTCCATCGTGGGGGACATATGCACCCCACACCGCCTAAGATTAGGGGCCAAGTTGGTGGAGCAGTTGATCTTTCTGAAGGTGAATCTTCTGCTGCTGGGATTCCCCGTGCTGCAACTGGAAAAGGAGTGATGGTGCAGTGGCATACGCCATCCCATGCCAGGGGTAGTCTTGGGACAGGCCTACTCCTCCTCCTCATTCTGGGCTAGGGCTACTGCTCCTGTGCTGCTGAGGTGCTGTTCCTCCCTCCCCAGGCCTGGAACCCACCCTGCCTCTCTCTCTCTCTCTCTCTCTCATACTAGATGGCCTCACCTGCCTTATCTGACTGACCTCATGACACAGGGGCATTGGGAAACAAACTGTAAGCCTGCGAGCCGGCCTATGGCTACACGATCTCGGCCCACCTACGTGACACTGACTGGCTCTCGCTCTTTCGCACTGCACAGTCTTTGCTAGCCTATCTGCCAATGTCCCAGTCAGCGTGCCTGCCCTACTGACTTTCATGCAATGCTGCCTGTCTGCCCGCCCAGGTTGCTGCCAACCTCAAAGCATGCATCAGTCCTGCCTCCCATGCCAAGGTGCCTTTTTTCCTTTCCAGGTTGCCTAGCTCAAAGCCTGCCAAAGCCCGCCTGTCCTACTGCCTCTCATCCCCCACTTCCTGCCTGCCCGCCCAGGTTGCACAGCTCGAACCCTGCCTCAGTCTACCTAACTGACACTCATGCCATGCCACCTGACTGCCTACCCCAGAAACCAATGTCTGCTGCTGCTAGTGCCAATGGCACTAGTTATTCCACTGCATGACAAGAAGCAGACTCTCCAGCGCCAGAACCCACCGCCAGGGTCCTGGGCCCATGTTACAGGCAGGGAGGGCTGTGGCCAAGATTCAGAAGTTGCAACCTTAGCCCCAGCACCCACCATGATGGGTCTGAGGCCATCATTCATCGCACAGAGAGCCGTTTTCAAAAGCATCAAGAAGCAGCCACTCCAGACCCAGGACACACCGCCAGGGTCCTGGGTGCAAGTTACAGGCAGGGAGGACTGTGGCCAAGATCTACAAGTTGCCACCTTAGCCTCAGCACTCACTGTGATGGGTCTGGGGCCATCATTCCTCGCACATTTCGATGTTGCTCCACCGCATTACAAGAGGCAATCACTTCAGCCCCAGGACCCACCATCAGGGTTCTGGGGCCAAGTTACAGGCAGGGAGGGCTGTGGTCAAAACCTAGAAGCTGCCACTCCATCCCCAGGACCCACCGTGATGTGTCTGGGGCCATCATGTCTTGCACATTCTGATGTCATTCCACCACATGACAAGAAGCAGCCACTCAAGCACCAGGACCCCACCATCAGGTTTCTGGGGCCCACTTACAGGCAGGGAAGGCTGTGGCCAAAACATAGAAGCTGCCACTCCATCCTCAGGACCCACCATGATGGGTCAGGGGCCATAATTCCTTGCACATTCCGACGTTGCTACACCGCATGACAAGAAGCAGCCACTCCAGTGCCAAGACCCGCCATCAGGGTTCTTGGGCCAAGTTACAGGCAGGGAAGGCTGTGGCCAATACTTAGAAGCTGCCACCTTAGTCTCAGCACCCACCGTGATGGGTCTGGAGACATTATTCCTCGCAATTTCCGATGTTGTTCCAACGCACAAAGAAGCAGCCACTCCAGTGCCAGGACCCAATGCCAGGGTCCTGGGGCCAAGTTACAGATAGGGAGGGCTGTGGCCAAGATCCAGAAGCTGCCACCTTAGCCCCAGCACCCACCGTGATGGGTGTGGGGCCATCATTCCTCACACATTCCAATGTCTTTCCACCGCATGACAAGAAGCAGCTACTCCAGCACCAGGACCGGCTGTCACAGTCCTGGGGCCAAGTTACAGGTAGGGAGGGCTGTTGCCAAGATTCACAAGCTGACACCTTAGCCTCAGCACCCACCATGATGGGTCTCAATTAATTATCTGTCAGGGCCTTTAACCCAGTCTGAGGGGGTGGGGAGCTCTGCCTGCCCCTCCCCTTGCCAAGCACCAGCAAGGCCTCCACACACCCCACTATCTCCAGGGGTGGGGATGCCCTAGTCCCAGCTCTGCATGTGGGGATCAGAGGAAACTGGGCCATGAAGGGGTGAGGGGGAAGGGAACTTTGAGCAGCAGACACAAAAGGCAGGTTGTGTTCTAGGGCAGGGGACCTGGAACCAGCAACATTCAAACCTTTGGAACAGCCCGCAGGGCCCCACTCCCAATGTAGAGGCAGCGAGCAAACACCCTGCAGGGTGTGGTGGGTGTATCTGGAGATTTCTCACTCTCCATCCTCCCCCCACCAGAGAAGTGTGGGGACAGAATGCAGCTGGGATGGACCTAGACAGGGAGAGTGGGCACACTTGGCCAGGAGATTCTGTAGAGCCAGCAAAGTGACTCAGTCTGGGGGAGCAAACTTGCTTCTTGGAGGCTCCCCCCCATTTTAATCCACAAAGCTTTCGCAGCTTGCTGCCATATTTCCTAGCTCATATTCTTTCCTCTTACAATGGCCCATCATTCCACTCACAAAGAGCCATCTTTCAATCCACTGTCTATCCATCTTGTACCGGGGCCTGTGGTATAGGGGGAGGGGTGCCCGCAGCCAAGGGTTGCCCCCTCCAGCCGCCTGCTGCCCATTGCCAAGGAGCTTGTCTCGCTTTCTCTCTGTCACACCCACCCACTCAAGCACAAGCCCCACACCTCCTGGGGGGCTTTCTGCTAGTTGAGACCCTGCTGCTGGCACAGCACATCTTTGGGTTACTAACTACGCTACATGAGGTGGCAGGTGCTGCTGGTAGGGATTGACAAGCTGTATGAGATTCTGCCACCTGCCAGCCAGAACTTCAGAACATAGGCATAAAAAGATTGGACAGGTCAAACGAAGCTCATAACAATTAATAAAACAACTTTAAATAACAAGAAAACAACTACAACAACAACAAAAACAACACCAATGAATAAAACAAAAGCAAACATGTAAAGGAAACCTAGTATTAATTAAACTAAGAGTCACTCTCTGCTGCCACTGGGCCTGTCCCCTGGTAATTGGGGGAAAGGCAACAGCCGTTGGGGCACATCACAGACCTGAGGGCCAGCCACCCGGGACTCGTCCAGCACGTAGCCATGGGCCACAGCAAACTCCAAGCCCTTTTTTGTGTCCCTATGCCACCTGGAGAATGCCTGGTGGTACATCTGCACGCGGTCCAGCTCGGCGGAGACATACTGCCCGTATGCCTCCACCTTGCTCCACTCCACCTGGACCTCCTGCAGCTGCTCCACCAGGTGGGTCCCCATGGTGGCAACAGACTGCTGGATCTCTGCCGGACAGTCACGGTTGGGCTGCAAGTGGGCCCAAAGGACCTTGCTCCACTCCACCTGGACCTCCTGCAGCTGCTCCACCAGGTGGGTCCCCATGGTGGCAACAGACTGCTGGATCTCTGCCGCACAGTCACGGTTGGGCTGCAAGTGGGCCCAAAGGGCCTTGACCTCTGCATCCTCCCTGGGGCCGGGTGTCTCCTCAACGTCAGGGCTGGAGGGGGGCGGAAGACTTATATGCCGCCGTTTTTTGTGGGTTGCCTTCCTTCCCTTCTTCTGGCGCTGGTGCTCCAAGGCCACATCAGAGTCCTCACCCTGCCGCCTCACTTTAAGGCCTTGTCTCCACTTAATGTGGATGATTAGCCCAGATGTGGTCCCTTCCCTCTGGCACCAGATTATTTTGTGGCAGATCTAAAAAGAACAGAAAAAGATAGGAACATAAGAAGTGCCATACTGTGTCAGACCAATGGTCTGTCAAGCCCTGCCTGCATTCTGTCTCCACAAGTGGGTAGACTGGGTGGCCAATATCTCTCTGCAGGGGACTTCCATTCCTAACAGGTCATAGGGCAATTCATTCCCTGTTGTTCCAGTCCCCGTGCCATACCTTGCATGTGGCAATTCCCTCGCCCTTGTGGTAGGACCTCCAGACATCCGACGTCTGGCGCCAGATGTCTGGGGGTGTCACTGGCCATGGCAGTGACCTCTGCCTAGGGGTCCTCATCCTCCTTGGCCAGGTCCTGGCAGCAGCGCTGGGGCCGGCATCCCATTCCTCTCTGAAAAGGGAACACATTAAGAACACAAAAGTAATATCATGCATTTATGATGATGCCTCTACTCCTCCCTCCTTGGGGTGCTAGGGAATTGGGATTGCAACTAGAAATCTGTAAAGCATGTGCAAATAGTGCCCTCCCAGGGGTGCTAGGGGATGCTAGGGATTGCAACTAGAAATCCCCTGGCTGCCATGTGCACATCGTGCCCTCCCTGGGATGCTGCTTGGGATAGCAATGCAGAGACCCTGGCTGACTGGCACGTGCAAGTCCTGCCCTCCTTGGGGTGCTTGGGATTGCAACTAAGAAGGCCCTGGCTGGCACGTGCAAATCCTGCCCTTCTTGGGGTGATAGTTATGGCAACAGGAGATGTGACCCTGGGTGGAGGAAAGACCCTGCCCTTATTTGGGGGTGCGTAGGGAATGGGATGGCAACTGGAGAGTGGATACCCTTGCTAGCCTTAGCCTCCACATATTTGGGTGGGGGTGCTGCTCATTCAAGAGCCCCCTACACTACAGTACCCTCTTCTCCTTGGCAGACATCCACTGCCACCCGCTGATGCCCAATGTATGTGCCTGACTGATGTCCACCACCCAGGAAAGCACCCACCTGCACGCCAGTGAGCTCACTCTGACAGATAGAGCCTTTCTTGTTCTCAGAGTAAAAACAAATTTTACAAACCTGGCAGCACCTCCTGAGTCCACCACTTCCTCATCTGAGGAGCTGGGCACCAACACCAGAGGTGTAGTAGGGGCAGCGACCTCTACCTCCTCCTCCTCCTCGACTGTCAAGTTGGCCCCCAGCCAGGGGATCAGCAACTTAGCCTTCTTCAAAAAAAATTTAAAGCACACCCCCCCGAAACAGTCACCCACAACACACACCAAAAATCACCAACCACCCAAACACTTAGCACAGTCAAACCCAACACAAACACAGCCAAAACACACAAACTGAACAGCCACTGAGTCAAACACACACTCACTTGCCACACAGCTTCGCACACACTCGAATTTCCGGTTTCCGGCCAAACCAAATGACGGAACCCGAACCAGGCAAACCACCTGAACACACGAACCCAAACGCACGAACTGAACGCAGCCGAACCAAACGGTTGAACCCGAACCGCGATCTGTTCGCCCATCCCTAGTGAACGCAGAAAACATCTAAGGAAAATATCCAATATTGCAAATTTAAGTCCTGTGTTCATGTGATTCATTTGTTCAACCCCTTCCCCCCATTTATGAACTTTAGAGCAAATGTTTGCCTTTTCCCAACACCTGTACAGTGCAACCCCAGTCCATTCTGAAAAAGACATACAGTTTTGTGATATGGCATGTAACAGAAAGGGAACAACCATCTCAGGAGGATTTTTTGAGGATTTTTTTGAGTCTACTGAGTGCCAATCCAACTAACACACTGATCACCCCCACCACAGATCAGTGAATGAAATCAGTGAATATGGGGTACAAAATCCATAACACATAGAAAGAGCTACTGGAGTGAAGAATTTAGTGGAGCTAATAGATGAAAGTAAAAACCAGCATTTGTTCAAAATGTATAGAGTTAGTGCCCTTCCCTCCTGTTGTGCATTTAAATTTGAATGCCTCTTCCCCACGTTTCAAGCTCTTGTTATTTAATCCCAGAGGGCAATAGTAATATTACATTAAACAGTGCAGTTTAATCAGTATGAGAAATATGTTTTAATGATCTTATTTGTCATTTTTGACACATACCATTTCCTTTCATTCTTTGAAACATGCAATCATACTTTTGACACAGGTTGCACACTCATACATACCTCAATTAAATTCCTGACATTGGACCAATCTCCTTTTCAGTCTGTCAAAGTTGTACTTAGCAAAGGGAAAAGGTGACTTTGAAGGTAACTAGTTACGCACTGGACTCCAACATAATGCAACATTTATCAACTGCTGTAGAGTACACCTAGTTACCCAAGTCCCCAAAGCACTTTTATAGACCAGCAGTGGTTTGCTGGACTGCAGGTACTCTGGACATATCAGAAACATCCAGGGGGAATAGCATGAGTTTTTTTGTCATTTGGAGATTTCCAAATGTACACCTTACACTCAGTTGGCTGGTTAAAATGGATTTACTACATGAGTGTAGCAAAGTGGTGGTGTTACCCACAGAATTTGAGGTTATAGGGCTGATCCCATGTCCCGTGTGTGCCGCATGCAACCTGAGTGCATGTCTATTGCAGATACATTGTTCCGCCCATGTGGGACCTACGCAGAGGGGGCTTGAGATTGTGGCCACTATTAATACTGCTGTAATAAGACAAACTTTGTTATTCTTAAATTTTAAGAATGTAAGAAGTGCCATACTGGGTGAAGACCAATGGTCCATCATTGCCAACATCCTGGGTGCAGTCACATGAAACAGGCTGGGAAGACTACCACTCTTTGGGTAGATTTACCCCTCCCGAAAAGCAGACATGTGATGCAGTAGTTCATGTTCCCAGGGCCTGCCATATATTTTCTCCACCGGGGGGGAGGGGGAAGCAGCTGACTGCTCTGTGATGCATCCTCAGGATTTTCCTGAGGATGCGCCGTAGAGCAGCCTGACCCCAAGTGGGGTAAGGTTGCCCAAGGCAGGGCAAACTATGTGATCAGGTGTGCTTGCCCCGCCACATTCAGTGCAAGTCTGAGGGACCATGAGTGATGGGCGGTAGCACCCATCATGCATGGCCATGTCACAGCCAGGGGATGGCTCTCAGTTGGGCTTGGGGAAAGGAGTTGGGGCTCCTGTGGGTAGCGCCTGGTCTCTGAGATGGGATGAGCTGCCCATCTTCCCCATGTTTGTGTGCCTGGCTAGCTGAGCTGGGCCCACAGGGTGGTGTGTGGGGCCATGCAGGGATCAGGCCCATGAAGTTTGTGTGACTGCACCCTATGTCTTTAGCAGTGGCCAATTTTGGTTGCCTCAGAGAAATACACAATAGGTCATAGTAGAGTGATCCATTTCCTATTCTTCACTCCCAGCCCCCCCAACATTCAGATGTTTTATCACTCAACCAACTTGACTAATGACCATTTATGGACCTATTGTCTAAGAACATATTGAATCCTTTCCACCCCCATACTTTTCTTAGTGATTTATAAAGTTTTAAAAAATCAGTATGAATGAGATCATATCTTAATTTCACCATAAAAGGGTCAGTCCTTGGTGTGAAAAGTAATGATTAGGGTTAAATTATCTGTTATGTGACCAGCACAAACTTTAAAGAAACTTGAAACTTTTCAAGATACATCCACATCTTTAGGGCTTTTGTTCTGATATTTTATGAAGGTTTGTTTGAATTTTTATTATAGCTTGTACAATATTTGATTATTTATTTATTTATTTAAAATTTATATCCCACCCCTCCTGTCCACAGGGCAGCCCGGGGCGGCAAACAACATTCAATATTTTTTTTTTTTTTAAAAACCCAATTTAAACAATTTAAAACAATTTAAAATACAATACAATGTGGGGAAACCCACCACCCCCACCCCTACCCCTCACCAAAAGCCTGACGGAACAGTCAGGTCTTACATACACGCCGAAACAGCAGGAGAGTGGGAGCCAACCGAGTCTCCTCCGGGAGCGAATTCCACAGTACAGGGGCGGCCACCGAAAAAGATCTAACATCGGTGGCCAACCACCTCACCTGGGGAACCTCCAAAAAGGTTCCCACGGATGATCTCAAGGGTCAAAAAATACTTTTCAAATAAAGTACCCTTCAGATTGGTCAAGATGTCCTATGTTGGTACAGTGCTCTTTTCTGGGCTAGAACAAAGCTGTTACTGTTATTTGATATTTAAACTATATGAATCCTAATTCATTCCAAATTTTATCCTCTCTCACACAAACATAGTTTCATACACGATCACAAAAATATGTTCATGCACGATCATATTTCTAACTTAATATTGACTTCAATCATACAGTTCCAAATGTCTCAGTACCTTAAATTATAAAGGCCTAATTCCCTCTGATATATTCTGAAAGGATTTTCTTTAATAAATATTAAACCAGAGGTTTTGAAGTTGTTATTCTCTATTTGTTGCTAGGTTTCAGCTGTGAGAGAAATTGGATACTTTCCCCTCTGTGACTTAGATTTGTATGTGTGTGTGTATATATGTGTGTGTGTATTAGCTGTGAGTTTGAAACCCTTTTTCAAAACTTAACCTGGACATTTGAAGAGAATTACAGTGAGTGAACTTGATTATACTGTGCTGCACACAATAATGAACCTTATGAAAGTACTACACAGCATTAAATTTAGGTTGTTATTTTCTACTTACAGCCGATTAAAATCATAGCTAGGAATGAAACATTTGATGCAAGTATCTCACAGTACACATTTACCAGGTTTTTAAGGTTTGTGGTGGATTGGTATTGAAAATACTGGGTATTCACCACTGACAGTGTTGTTAGATTCAGCCCATTGTTCAAGGTACAATGAGACTCAGTAAAATTATTATGTTGTCACTAAGCCACATGCATTAGCAATTAATTTTACCTGCTTATCCAAGCAGTATTGAAATGGTAGAAGATCCAGGTAGTCTGGGGGAGGGAGAAAAAATATGCTTTTCATTCAGAAACATTAAAATATCTGCTTTTATGAAAAATTAGAGAAGGGGGGAAGCACTAGATATGCAAATCAGTTATCAGCATGTGGGTTTCAGCTGTACTGAGACATGAAAGAATGTCTCACTCAGTATGAACCAACTAAGTCTTGGTATCAGTCATTTTCCCATTGTCCCTCCTTTTTAGAGACAAATCTGACCTTAGTAGGGCTGAGATGAGAGCAAGTGTTTCCATTCCACAGGGTAATACCATCCTTTTGGGAGTGTGTACATTGGTACTTCGCCAGTCTAGGGATGTGTGAACGCAGTTCGGGAGTTTGGAGTTTGGACTGAACTCGGTCTGTTCGGACGACCGAACCAAACGACCGAACCCGAACCGACTGAAATGAATTTGATCCAAACTCGGAAACGATGGAACAGTTCGGGTTCATTTGGGTGAGTTTGGATGAATTCGGGTGAGAAAAATGTGACTGGAAGGCCCAGGGGGGGGGGGCTGAGGAGCAGACTTCCTGGCACCAGGGGTGGAGAGGCTTGTAGCAGCCAACCTGCCCTATCACCATCCCTTTTTTCCTCAGACCACTGACTTCACAGTCTGTGATTGGACATGGGGGACATGGGGCTAGGCTGCACAGAGCCAATGGGGATTGTGGTAAAGCGGGCACAGCAAATAACAAAAGTCATTGCCCTCTCCCCTTCCAACACCTTCTGAGCTAGCCACTGTTCCTGACAGCAGGCATTTTCAGAAGTCTCCCTCTCCCAGCAGTTTGTGTTGCTTCCTATTCCTAATCCACTGCCATCCTCACCCATCCCACACATTTACCTCCCTAGTTTCATTTATTTAGATTAGATTAGATAGATTTAGGTGTTATTTTTATTTTTTACGACTCCCTGTGTTCTTTCTCCCTGCCCTCCATTGAATCCTCCCCTCCTCCTCCCTCCCTGATTCCCTTCCCCTGTAGATAGATAGATAGATAGATAGATAGATTGAGTTAGCTTAGTTATAGAGATAGATAGAGATAGTATGTAGTTATTTAGTTTTAATATTTTATAGTGTGTCTGTAGGACTAGCCCTTTGTAGTTTTAATATTAAATTTAGTTCAATTGGTTTTAGAATAATTAATAGCAGTTAGTGTTAGTGTGGCAGTAGATATATATATATAATATTCAAATTTTGAATAAATAAATTAAAAATACATAAAATTTCCAAGTGCATTTTTTGGGTTGGAAGGAAATCAAGACATGGAGAAGGGAAGCAGGAGATGCTAGTCTGCTGCCCATAAGGCGGGAAATGGGGCAGTGGCAGAGGTGGTAGGGGCTGTGGCAGTGGAGTGACAGCAGGCAGCAGCCAGAGCCCATCACCATGCCCCAAACTCCATAAGCCTGATTTTGGGCTACAGGCTTCTGAGGTTCCCAGCAGTCGCACTACCCGGGGGGGGGGGGGTTCGGTGTCGCCTCCTGCCAGTGTCCTCCATTGCCATGCAGGACACTGGAAGACCTGCAGTTCAGGAGGATGAGGCTGCAGGAGTAGGTGCACCAGTGTTGCACCCTGCAACCCCTGGGGGCCCGGGGTGCTGCGGCCTTACCTGTGGGGGAGGAGCAGCCACCATGGGTGGTTGCTCATCCTGGGGTGCACTGTCTTGGGGTGGGGGCATCGCCACCTGGTGGAGGGAGAAGGATGGCATCAGGGGCAGGACCATGGGGGGCAGGCTGGATGGGCATCCCCACAAGCTGGTCTGGCCACCCCATGTGGGGGACCCCGTGGACCAGGCCCAGATAGGGTTGCTTCTGAGGGAACCACAGGTGGCTGAGGTGCAGGGGGGGCACTGGCACCAGTGGGAAGCCACCATGGTGTAAGTCAGCTGCTGGCCTTCCTTCCGTAGCATGGCGTGGCCTGTAACGCTGGGGGTCATGCCACAGGGCCTCCATGGCCTCCCCCATGAGGTCCATGAGCCATGCAGCCTGACCCTCCAGCCTGTCACAGGAACGCCGCTGCTCACTTTGGAGTGCGGCAGCCTGGCGCCTGTCCCAGAGGTGCTCGGTGCGGGACCGGGACATCATGGCAGCCAGGATCTCCCTGTCCTCCTCCCCTCTGATAAGCTCCCTGGTGAGCGCAAGCTCGCGGGAGTGCACCTCGGCTAACCATTGTGATTCCACCAGCAGCTCCCTGCCGAGGTCCTCCCACCGACGTTGGTTCCTGACCCACATCTCCCAGTTCCGCTCCATGCTGCTGGCAGCTGCTCCCCTCACTTGAGCGGGCGCCTGATCTGTGAATGGGAGATTGGACAGAACATTAGTGCTTCTGCCTGGTGTTATCTGCTGCCCGCTACCACATGTCCTGGGGTGCCTGGTGGGGCGGCCCCCACATTGTGGCAGCTCCCCTCTGCCCTCCCCTTTGGGATGCCCCTGCCCTGCCCTCTTGTGGGATTGCCCCCCGGGTGCAGATCGCTGCGGGTGGGGCCCATGTCCATCATGTGTTCTATGGGAGCCGCTGTGGGTCCACCAGCCTCTCCCACCTGCCCCACCACCCCGACCCTGTTGGGCCCAGCTGCTTGTGGTTGCTTGCCTCTGGGTGGCCTCCCCCTGTACCTCTGCCCCCCTCCACACCTGGGCCCTCCATGGTCCATGTGCCCTGATGTGGAGGGTGGCCCACCTGATGGTGGGGGCACTGCTGGGGCCCCCTCCTCCTCCTGTCCCCCCTGCCAGAGGTCCTTTGCCCCCCTTGTGCCTTCTGCCTGGGGTGCTTTCCCTCCCGCACTGCCTTGCTGGGGTGTCTTCCCCCCGGGTGCCCCGAGGTCCCTGTGCTTACCAGCCCCTTCCCCTGTGTGGGGCGGTGTTGACTCCATTTGCCTTCTTGTGGGCCTTCCTGGTCACCATCGTGGGAGCCCACATGCATGTGTCATGGTTCCTCCCTCCTTTAAGGGCTCTCGGCCGGATGTCCGGCATCCCCCCACCCTGTGGGCGTGTCTGTGTGGTGGTGTGTGCATGCCCCATGGTGCCAGCGTGGTGGGGCTCTTCTGGTCTGTTCCACATGGGTGTGGGTGTTTCAGGGGCGTAGCAAGGTTGAGAAGGGCCCGGGCTCAAGTCTCAGTTATGGGCCCCCTATGTGCGCGTGTGCAAAGCATGCGCCCGCTCCAAAAACCCAAAGTGGGCGGGGCTTAAGGGATGGGGCGGGGCCTGCTGACAACTTCTAAATACAGATTTCATGACCTTCCAGAAAAGTTTTGTTCTGTATGATGTTCAGTGGCAGTGGTAATAGTGGGATTCCTCCCATGTGTCTCTTCTAAATTTTAATTTTGAAATATATTTATAAAGTTTAAGGGTGAGGACATAGGACCAAAGCTAGAGAAAATTCAGAGAAAGCTGACTCTATCCTCTATTAACTTGCACCTGGATGTTGCATGTTTTTTGCATGTTGTTACTGTGTCACACATGGCAGAAGAAATAGTCACTCACCATCCCAAACCTGAGATTTGTTCTGTCTCATTGACCCCATTCAAATAGTTTCCCTTAAGACAGCTAGCTACCATGAAGAGCATTCTGCTCCCTAATGCATGCTTAGACACATCTCCACACATGCCTGCAAGGTACCATGACCACGTGATGGTGGTGGCCACATGCAGAATCACATGTCTGCATTGGACTCCAGAGCGAGGAGCTGGAGTCAAGGGCAGAATGCCACCATTAGGAAATGGGAGATTCCTTGGGTTTGTCTGTAGGGGCTGGCTGGTTGATACCGAGTAATTGCTTTCAATTACCTTTCCAGAGCCACACACCACCTCCTTGGTGTCTTTGCCCAGAATACTCTTCTAGGCTTTGATGTAGAAACTGGTATCTTTTTTTGTCCCTGCCTGGGGAAAAAAGAAAGCCTGTCTTCAACCCCTTGCAGTGTTGCAGAGACTAGGGCTGGATGCCTGCTTGAACTTGGGAGAAGGAAACCCTGCTGTTTTCTTTCTTTCAGTCTCTCCCACCCCCCCTCGTTTTATGATTATGGCAAGGGCCCCCTTTCCCCAGTTAGATCCCTTAGCTGCGGTTCACTCACACTCACCCTGACCCAAGGCACCCCGTCCCCGCTTCCTTCGACTCCAACTGAAACAAATCAGTGCTGCTGCTAGCTCAGCTGCTTAGAGTCAGAAGACTCTGCTGAGCCTCAACAAACAGCCAGCCAGCC
>QEPC01009236.1:729371-743716 GCA_003113815.1 Sphenodon punctatus
CCCCCCCGCCAGGCTGGGGGGGGGGGGCCCAGGTGGAGTTGCAGCAAAAAAAAAAACCCTCAGATCCCTATTTTTCTTTTCAGGCCCCATTGCTTGCGGGGCCCCCCCAGAGTAGGGCCCGGGCTCAAATGCGCCCCCCCGCGCCACGGTAGCTACGCCCCTGGGGTGTTTTGGTTTTTACACGGATGCTTGGGTGTTGAACACCCATCTCCACCCACAGAGGGCTCCGGCTCCCTCATGGCTGCTCCATGGGTGTTGGCGGGTGGGTTTGGCACACGTCCCCACCAACCCATGGACATTTACATGGACACTCTCCCACCCATCCAATGGGTGTTTCTGGGGGTTCGTGGGTGGGTGGCATCCGTGTAAAAGTGACCATTGTAACTCTTCTCCTGCAGTATGAGTCATATGTAAACAAACCCTGCAGTGAGAGAACTCTGAAAGGGGAGGAGGGAGAGGGGAGTCAATCATCCTCCTCGTGCTGGGCTACTCCCCCCTCCCTCTAGCTTTCCACTCACTGGCCAGAGAGCTAAAGGGAGGCAGGGACTTAAAGAATTTCTCCCACACCGTCAGTAAGCATGTGCTGGGTGGCTTGCCACTGCTTTCTGGGGGATTGGGGAGGGAGTGGGGAGGTGCCATGTGCTCCTTGGATGGGTTCCTATGGAGAAACCCATCCAGTCAGCAAGGCTTAGGGGGCATGTCCGGGTGTCTTTTCAAAATGCTCTATCCACCTCATACCTGTTTTTTCTCCCCCTGGCCCCACCTCTACCAGAGTGGGAGGAGGGGGGGGGAGAGCTGACTCTTCCCTGCTCCTTCCTCAAGGTTCACTAGAGGGGAGAGATTGGAGTCAGACTACAGAGTGATGAGGAGGACTCATCCTTTCAGAAACCTGATAAGTTTTGAAAAAGCAAATTCCCTGCCCTGATCTGTGCATTGTTTGTTTGCTTGCTTGTGCTTTTAATCTTTTGTCTTCTTCAATTACTCCCAACCCTGGAGGGAGGGGGCTTGTACGTGAATGGATGGTTTCTCTGCTTGAATTTTGGGGGGGCTGATGGATCGCAGGGGGTCTGTATGGCTGTTACTGGGGTCCGTGTTGGGGTGATGGATCGCAGGGGGTCAGTGTGGCTGTTACTGGGGTCAGTGTTGGGGTGATGGATCGCAGGGGGTCTGTGTGGCAGTTACTGGGGTCAGTGTTTGGGTGATGGATTTCAGGGGGTCTGTGTGGCTGGTACTGGGGTCAGTGTTGGGGTGATGGATTGCTGGCAGGTCTGTGCATCATGTTATATTGTGTCTGGGCTCCTGTGGGGCAGTGTTGGCCTTTTTGCTGTCTTGTGGCAGCAGAACTCTGGCAGCGCAAGCCAAGAGGCTGGGGAGCTCACACGCTGGAAATGTAAGAGGGTTAGCAATAAACCCCTGCGTACTTATCTGCACAGGGAGAGACACTCACCAGGCCATCCCCTCAGCACCCAGGCCCTTGACTTTATAAGTCAGTCCCTAAACACTGCAATATCAGCCCTTGCCCACATCTTCCCAGACTTAATTCCAACTCTCCCCCTTACTCCCACTCAGCCCTTCCCCATACTGTCTCCAATGCCCACATTGCTCTGCCTCCAGAATCCATCCTCCCAACCCTCGGCCATTCCCTGCCTTGGGCTCCAGTCCCTCCCCACCCAGCTCCAGTCTCCAACCCCACCTGTGCTTAGAACCACCAGATTCTACCCTCAAGTCTCTCCCTACAAATCCCAGGGTTTCTAGACCCAATTGCCCCAAATTGTCCGACTTAGAAATCAAGAGGGCTGGGTTTTTTTTTAAAATAACCAAAATGGATTTCTTTTTATTTGCCTTCTTGTCAGAGCATTTAGTCACCTTTGCAAGCTCTTCTCTGCAACCTAACGACAAGCAACTTGCCTTGTAACAATAAGAGCTGAGATTTTCATGGTTTTATCTCAGGTCTTGCAATTTTAGGCTTGAAAAACTCTTAAAATCATGGGACTTGAAATCAAATCATATGAGCTGGCAACTCTGTCATCCCCACATCTCAGGTTTCCTCCTTCTAGCTCTCTCTCTCCCATTACTGGGTCTCGGGACTCTGCACACAATGTTCACAGGTGTGACAAGTGGGGACACATTTTACCCTGTGAATTTCACCTGCCTAAATTAAGGTGCCTCATTGTAGCTTGGTTTCTGGTTTACACAGTGGCGGCCCTCACTTGAGGGCACCTGGGGCAGTGTCCTGCCCCCGCTCTCCCTCGTCCCTCTCCCCCCGGTTGCCACTTACAGTCTGACACAGAGCACTCACTGACTGGGTGTTCTGTCTCTGCTGAGTGGCTGAAATTGACATCAAATCAAGGTTAAAGGTCCCAATTCCACATTCAGGCCACTTCAGACTTTACATGTTTGATGGCATCCTGTTACACCCAACACTGAAAAGACAGTTGGAGCAAAGTCACAAGTCACTAACGCCCTCACAGGTTATACCCCCCTTTCATCTTCATCTCACAATGGAATGTGCCCAAACATTATTCCACAATTTGGCTCTCTCTGCTGCTTTCCCCTTCTCATCCAGGCAAACACTGAACACATCCAGGCAAACATCTCAAGCACTGAACACATGCCAATCTGCAAATTTGTGACAAATAAGCCAACAACATTTTAACAACATCATAACATAATGCTGTACAGATAAACTGATCCATAGCTCAAATACACAATGGAGTGCTCAAACAAAGGAAAGGGTGCAGACAAATGCTGGTGGTGGTAGGGAGTGTGCCGGCTGTGTGATCAGAGGCGGCAGAGGGTGAGACAGCCAACAATCCCTGGGAAGCAGCTGAGAGGGAGACCAGCTTCAGAGCAAGGCTAAGCGTGGCTTTTAAAACCGAGCCCACCGGAGGCGGAGGTGGCGGCGCGTGCTGGGGCAGCGCGCACCAGGGCAGCACACCTAAGGGCTACACGCACAAGGGCTCACCCTTAGGCACCGGCAGGTGCCCGGGTAGCTGTTACAGTTTTGTGTCAACTATGGCGGTAAATCCCAAACACGGCCCTAGTGGACACAGTACGGGGGACCCCTCCAATGAAACAAAGAAAGTTGGATGCATTTTTTCATCTTCCTGACTTCCAGAAGGCTTTGTTGGGCCCCTCTCCACTAGTAGAGTCTGAAATTTTGTTGTCAAATAAATGTGCCCCACTGGCAGTTGACTCTCCGGTGGCAGAAGAGAGCTTCCTAGTGGTGTCTGGTGGAGGTGCACGGTAACGCCAGCTGACAGAGAGTGAGGAATCGTGTCCCCTGACTATGGTGATGGGGAGCCCAGTATCCCCTATAGACCTGAGTGAATATGTAAGATCCGTACAAGGGGAGAACTCAGCTTGGGCTCATACCCTCGCCGACCAGATGTTACTGAAAGGGAAAACTCTTCAGCATATTTTTGCTCAACTCTGTCTACTCACTTGAATTGTGGAGGAGAATAATAAGGGTATTAGTGTGGGGTGTGGTAATGTGGGTGGAAAGGGGAAAAATGTGAGTTTGGGGGATATTATACAATGTGTGTCCCAGCCAGGAAATAATTCCCCTGTTCCCCTGGTTTTGTTTGAGGCCAGTAAAGATTATAAGGCTGATGTCCCACCCCCCCCAGGAGAGTGTGGAGGTTCAAAGGTTTATTTGGTGCCCTTCGGCTGTGGTAGTATCAGCCCATCCTCTTCCATCAGGCTTTTTGCCTTGTTGGGCTTCGCCTTTCTTAGTGGCAAAACATCTCCAGTCACTCCTCTCAATTCCCTGTCATCCCCGGGAGATAAAGGGTATTAGAATTTTGAGGAAGGATCATTTTTTGTTTAAAGCTGTAATCTCTTTCCAACGAAGTTATTGGGTGGACTGTCTTTTAAAGGCTGGGCATGTCCTGTCTAAAAATGTTATTACAATAACAAAAGTTTTTATAAATACTAACCTCCAGACAATGTTGGAGGTAGCAACTACAAGGAGAGAGGGGGATACTCCTTTTATGAGGTCTTCTGTTGTAAAACTGATAAATTGTAATGTTTGGCCCACATGCTCACAGGGTTCCCCCCTTGGCCCTGTAGAGGAGTCCCAGAGGGGGAATCAGGTCGAGGGAGAAAATGGCTATAAGGAGGTAAATCAGAGTATGGAGGTAGAGTTAGTGCAAGCAGAGCAATTAGTGACTCAAGGACTAGGCTTGGAGGCGGTAGTACTGAATGGGATTGGAAATAAGGAGCCCCTTTTGAAGTCAACTGATTTGTATGGGCCGGGAATCCTGGCACATGAGAGGGGAAATGGTAGTGTGCTGAATTTAGTGAGAGAACCTGGAAAGTTCTACCCATTGGAAGTTGGTGTAAGGGTTAGATCTTCGGATTTAGACCAGGGTGGAGAAGTGATCTCTGTTGATGGGATCCAGGAGCCCGGCCAGGTGCATATAATTAATCCTGGCACCAGCTGCCCGAAATGGACCTCTTCCAACTGGACCAACTGTAGGGTTTTGGAGGAAAATGAAATAGGTGGTGTTGAATCAATGGTGTCCCCCATACCTGTAAGTGAGGCAGTTGAGACTGGTGATTTGCTAAGTTCGGATTCTCAAAATAAGAATGGGAGATTACTGGAGGGAGGCTAGAATGGAACCCAGGTGCTAGAGGTAATCACCTCCTCTTTTGAGATGAAAGCCCAGGGCATAGAATGTATAGGGGATAGGAGTGGATCTGATATTCAGTGGCAGGATGTGGTGGCTCCTGCTACCCCCCTGAGCCCTATTGGGGATATTGATCATGGGGGTATTTTGATGGGGGAGGGGTTAAAACAAAGACCGACTGACAAATAAGGGCCCATAGGGTGGGGTATTTAAAGGTTCTTTCATGGACCATTTCTGGCTGGAAATCTAGGGTGGGAGAGCTGGGGTTTCTTCCCTTCCTACGGAAGTTTGAGATCATCTTAATTCAGGAAACCTTTTCTGTGGGGGAGCTTGCTCTCTCAGGTTTTCAGGTGATAGAACAGTCAGCAAGCAAAATCTACACCAAGGGAAGACCAAGAGGGGGCCTGGCCTGTATGATAAGTATTGACATGAAGGCTAGGATTGTCCCACTAGCAAATGCTATGCCACATGTTTGTGGTTGCCTACTAAGTTTTTTGGAGGGTTTATTACTGGTGGTTACAGTTTATATCCCTCCAGTAAATGCTTCTAGTTATCAGGAGGAAATATGGAGGGAGGTATTCACCTTCCTGGAGAATAAGAGAAAACAATACCCTGAGGCTGGCCTCCTCCTAGCGGGAGACCTTAATGCAAGGATGGGTGTTTGTGATAGTGATCTATTTAATTTTGGGTCACATTAGCAGGAGGAAGTCTCATCTCCCCTCTTGGAGAGGTTTTCAAAAGATGAGGGCTTAAATAGACATGGCGTCCTCTTGTCTAAATTGTTAGTAGATTTAGACCTGTATGTATTAAATGGTAGGGGGTGGGATGACTACCCAGGTGAATATACGTATATCTCAAAACAGGGGAGCAGTCTTATTGATTATATCTCAGTTTTGTTGGATATTATTCCTATGGTGTCTGATTTTTATGTAACTGGCTAGCCGTCTGCCGACCATATGCCAATTGTTCTTTCTTTGAATCTCGGGTTACCCCCCCCTTCCTCGGCTCCCTTGGTGAGTTATGATTCTGGTCCAGTTAGGAGGAAATGGGATGAGGCCTTGGGAAAATCTTTGAGACTAGCCCTTGAATCAGAAAAGGGGGAGCAGCTTAGAAGTCTTCTTATGCAGGCCCCTTCTGCAGATTCTATCTGTGCCCATTTCCAGGAAATAGTTGATTGGCTGTGCCCTATGTTGGTTTCCTCCTCCAGGAGGGATGGGGGCCCCAAGGCAGGTTTGTCCAAGTCACCGTCTTGGTTTGACGGTAGCTGTCGACTCGCTCGTTCGGATCTTCATTGTGCCTATAGAACCTATAGAAAGTCTGCCTCTGATTTAATGAGACAAGAGCTGGTGATCAAAAGGGGCACAAAAAGGCAACTTCTTAGATCCAAGAGGGAGGCATATTATAGACTGAGGTGGGCCCAAATTGAGGAAGCTTCAAGGGATTTAAGTTCCCAGAGGTTTTGGAAGTTGATAAGAGGATGTGGGAAAGGGTCAAGTGCTGAATGTATGAGAGTCCCCTCGGAAGTTTGGGAGAAGCATTTCACTTTACTATTCTCCCTACCCCTTGTAGTTGAGCCTGGTTTGGATTTATTTCCGGTAGCTGTAGATTGGCCACCAGTTACCCCTGAAGAAATAAAGGAGTTGATTTCCTCTCTGAACTCTCGGAAGGCCTCGGGGGGAGATTTTCTACCGGCTGAATTGTTTAAGTAGAATATTTAATGTTGGGCCACAGTGTTAGCAGCGTTATTTACAGCTATTAATACTCAGGGAAAGGTACCAGCAGATTGGACTAAGGCAATAGTGGTCCCAGTTTTGAAAAAGGGGGCTGCAGATGACCCCAATAACTTTAGGTCAATTAGCTTACTCAGTATATCGGGTAAACTATATGCCAAGTTTCTACTGGGTAAGCTTAAAAGATGGATGAAGGATCAGGCCATTCTTGCATCTGAGCAAATCGGATTCTGTGAGGGGACTTCAACTATTGACCACTGTTTCTTGCTTGCACACCTTATTCAGAAGTATGCTTCCTCAGGGAATGCACTATATGTGGCTTTTATAGATCTGCGAGCTGCATTTTATCTGGTACCCAGGGAACGTTTGTGGGGAAAATGATATGCCTTAAATTTGGACAGACGTTTGTTACATCTGATAAGGGAGCTGTATATAGATAGCTCCATTAGGGTTAGGCTGAACTATCAGGGCACTTTATCAAATAGAATCTTGACGCAGAGGGGGGTTAAACAAGGGTGTGTTTTGGCCCCCACCCTGTTTAACCTATATTTAAATGACCTAGTCAGAGTTCCCAATGGTGAGATGTCATCCCCCCAGGGTGTGGAATACTCATATCTCTTGCCTCCTTTACGCTGATGATACGGTGCTTCTGCCCGCACACAGGTGGGCTTAAGACGTGCGTTGAAATTGTTTGGAAACTATTCCTATAAGAATATGGTCGAAATAAATTATGCAAAGATCAAAGTGATGGTATTTTCCAATAAATATAAAAAACATAGGTGATTTATAGATATCAAGGAGCTCGAACAAGTAAGGGTCTATAAATATTTGGGACTCCTTTTCCACTTCGCGGGCACATGGTCTGTGCAGACCTTAAATGCCTGTTCTCGGGCCAGGCAACTGACGAAGTCTTTGCTGGGATTTTTTTGCTCACATGGAGTGAATTTGGTAAATCCAGCTATAAAAGTTTTTTTGCTTAAATGTATTTCCCAGTTACTGTATGATGCCCTCCTCTGGGCCTTAGATAAAACTAAGGTCCTGGAACGTATACAGGCAGGTTCTGTGCGCTTTTTATTATCAGCTCCCCCTGGTGTTAGCAGCCTGGCCCTGTATGTGGAATGTGGAATTATTCCTCTGGAAGAGCGGATTTGGAAGGGAGTACTAAATTATTGGTTACGACTTTACTTTGGTCTGGTAGCCCTGCTTACGAGCTTGGTGATTAGGGATATAACTCCAAATAGTTGGGTCCAGCGAGTGGTGTGGAAATTATATATGTTGGGGTTCTCCCCGGAGGCATTCACCCCATTGGGGTATAAAATTGCCAAGAATTTGGTTTTTCAGAGGTTGGCAGATGTCGACCGGCAGGAGAGAGGGACTGAACTAAGTGCTTGCATGGCTCACGGCCCTCAGAAGGTTTTGTTAAATGAGACTGGACATTCAACGGCCTATCTCGACTCTGGGCTTTTGACACTAAAGAGAAGGCTCTCTTTTTTTGGCCAGGGTCAATTATTTCCCCTCGGCACTCACTTTAGGGAGATACCAGAGGATACCTTTGGCTGGGTGCTTTTGCCATTGCCCTCTGAAGCAGGTGGAGTCCTTGGGTCATATTGTATTGCACTGTCCATTCTATGATGACCTCCGCTTGAAATTAACATTCCCGCTGGTTAGAGAAATTTTAAGTTGGCCCCGAGAGGCCATTATGATAAAGCTATTCAATGATACTTGTAAGGAGATCACAGAGAAGGTGGCGCAATTTTTATTTTGTGTATTTATTATTACACAGCATTAGGGAGTATACTTTGCTATGCTATTTATGAATGTTAAGTTTTAAAATTTTAAACTTGTTTGGCTTTTTATAATTATATTTGTGTATTTTGGTTGTTTATATTTATATTTGAAATTTTGGTGCTGTTAGTAAGTTAGATATTATTCGTTAATGATTTTTGTTATGTATTGATAATTTACGATTATTATTATTTGTTTTGTATTATTGATGACTGTGTATGTGGTTGGAATATATTATACTGCTCTGGCTATTTCCCTTGTGTAACTGTTGATGGCTATGTCATTTGGCATAGGTTGTACGCTGGCTCCTACTCTAATCCAAGTATCCTACTATTGGGGGAGTATAGGTGGGATGATGTATTGCAGGGGTCAAGTGTGCCACCATAAGCCCGGGAAGGGCAAGGCTTGCTATTATTTTGCACTTTGATCTTACAAAAATAGCCCACTATTCTATGTGGCATGCCCGAGTCCTTATTTAAGAATGTGGTTGTATGTAGATTAGAGGGTTTGATTTTTTATTTTTTTTCAGGGGTCAAGTGTGCCACCACATGCCCTGGGAAGGGCAAGGCACCTTGTACTCTTAATGAGGGTGCATTATGGTGGTATGGGGATGCGCCGGAGCTGATTGGCCCCAGGTATGACTTTTTTTAATCTCACCATTAACTGAGACTTTTGGCTGAGATATTACTGGGGTGAGTGGGGGTGATTTGTATAAGTATGGTTGTATGGTTTTATTGTCTTGTGTTCTTATATGAATGTTGTTGTTGTTGTTGTTGTTATTGTTATGGCCTACGGCTAAACAAATAAAATTTTGATGATGATGATGACAAACGCTGCAGGAAAAGCAAAAAAAACCCCAAAAAAACAAAACAACAACAACAACAACAAAAACCCACCTGTGTCACTTTGTGCTAGTTACAGCCTTGATAAAAATGTGCAAATGCATTTTTGCCCACAGTTTATAGGAACCAATCTAAAAGCATGTGTGGGCAACAGGCTGGCACTCACAACTCCTTGCTGCCGCACTGTGTTTATAGCTAAAAGTGGTTCTCACATGAATTGCTCTGGAGGTAGCAATGGTAGCCTGTTTCTCCACCAGTTGCTTTCTCTAGCTGGAGCAAGGATGGTGGGAAAGTAGCTGCTGCTTTTTAAGACAGTACTACTGTAAGCTAAACCAATATTTCTATCCATGAGAGCTGTTCATCCCATGCAAATATCATGCAAAACTGCTGATGTCTGATACCGGTGCCTGCAAGCAACACAGATGCTAGCTTTCAGCGCACCAAATCCATCAAATTCTATAGCTCCAGGAAGACGTTTAAGCAACACTGGGTGAAATGAAAGTTTGCTAAACACCAATGCCAGGGCTATCTTTGCTGTTTTAGATAATTTGTTGAGCTATGGAAATGCTACTGGAATTTGAGGATTAAACTGCATTCCTATGAAATGGGGCACTTAAAGTTGTGATCTAAGGCTGGCAAACAGAAGCTAATCTGTCATTCAGAAAGTTATTCTATATACAAAACCCTAGGGTTTACGAGAGAAGTTAAGGGCCTTCCAAAGACTGAACTTCTCATTTTTCCTCCATCCCCCTCCTCTCCCTCTGACCTGACCGTCTGCATTGATGGGGTCACCATCTGTCCTGTTCTCCGTGCCCACAGCTTGGGCTTCATTTTTGACACGCACCTCTCCTTTAAACCTTACATTGACTCTGTGGCCAAATCCTGCCGATTCGCTCTCCTCAACATTGCCCGCATACGCCCCTTTCTATCTGTCTCCTCGGCCAAAATCCTTGTTCATGCCATGGTCATCTCTCGCCTCGACTACTGCAACCTCCTCCTTGCTGGCCTCCCTCGCTCCCACCTGTCCCCCCTTGTGGCGATCCAAAACTCTGCCGCCAAGATCATTCACTCTGCCCGTCGCTTCGACCATGTGACACCTCTCCTCCTCTCCCTTCACTGGCTCCCCCTTCCGGAACGTATCCTGTTCAAACTCCTGGTTTTCACGTTCAAATCGCTCCATGACCAAGCTCCCCCTTACCTCTCGGACCTAATCGCCCTACGCGCTCCTGCGCGCGCTCTCCGCTCTTCCGCTGTCCCCTCCCTCGCTCTCCCTCGCTTCTCCTGCTCGCCCAACCACCTTCGTCCCTTCTCCCTCGCTGCCCCGCATGCCTGGAACTCCCTCCCTGCCGACCTCCGCCTCGCCTCCTCCCTCCGCTCCTTCAAATCCCTCCTCAAGACCCACCTTTTCCATGCTGCCTTTCCCAATGCCCTCTAGTCCTTCCCCTTCCTCTTACTGTCGGCCCTCCTCTGCTGACTGCTGCTACCGACCACCTTGTAACCAAGCCAAGTACACGCACCTGAGACTTCGCATCCGCCTGAATGTTTGTTTGTCTTCTCCCATGTCTCTCCCGCTGTCCCCTCTCCTTGTCTCCCCCTCCTTGTCTTTTAGATTGTAAGCCACAGGTAGGGACCGCAGCTGATTGTATGTTCTGTACAGCGCCAGGTTGTCACTGGCGCTTTATAAATGTTTATTAATAATAATAATAATAATAATTCCAAATTCAATCATGCTCCAAAAAGCATGGAAATTGTAAGACTCTCACCTTAACTTACTTGCAACGTTAGCTGTAAAGGCGTTGTACAGTCTCACATATTGTTCTCGCTTACAACTTAGGCTCCGTGCACCAACGCTTTCCCTTCATCTTTCAACCCCAATCCTCTTCCTCTGCAAGTTGGGAGCAACATGCATCTCGGGGCAGGAAGGCGTGAGTTGGCCCTTCACCCCCTCCTTTCCCTTTATCCTTTCATTTGGGTTGGGGAGAATGGGGCAGCTTAGTAATGGCTCACAACCCTCTCTCTTTTTGTATATTGAATCACTTTCTGAATGACAGATTAGCTTCTGTTTGCAAGCCTTAGATCACAACTTTAAGTGCCCAGTTTCATAGGAATTCAGTTTAACCTTCAAATTCAAGTAGCATTTCCATTTCCACTAGTCCCCACTGCCCTCCCAGATAACTTAGGAGTCCTGGCTCCCAGAATCCCTCACCCTCTAACCTACTAGGTCCTAACCCTTTAACAGAGAATTCAGGACCCCTAGCTTCCAACCCCTCCATTCCACTATAGCCCAGTAGGCTGCACTCTCTTCACAGGCATCCCAACAGTCCTGCTTCCCAGCCTTCTCACCCTTCCTCAAACTTCTAACAGACAACTCGGGCCCTCTAGCCTCCACTCCCCTCACAGAGAATTCAAGATTCCTGGGAAAAACAGTGTTTATCTATGTCTCATATGGAACAGGAGTAAGGGTATGAATGTGTGGAATGACCCTCCCACATCACCCAAAAAACCCAAAACAGGAGAGGAATTGTAATAACAGGGAATGGAGGCTTACGGAGTCAAAGGCTAGAGAGTCAGGTATGGTAAGTGAGTATAATAATAATCTTTATAATCTTTATTTAGTGCCCCCCCCCCACCATGGCACTCGGAGAGCTTCACAAAGAACTAATGAACAACTTTTTAATCCTCACAACAGCCCTGTGAGGTAGGCTAGGCTGAGAGAATAATGTGACCAGCCCAAGGTCACCCAGTGAATATCTGACTAAGGTGAGACTTGAAATGATAGGACTGCTCTCCCGTGTAGTCCATCAGTCTTCTGAATTGGTTATTTCATTCAGAACCTTGTTATTGTAACTGTTTCTCATACCTCCTGTCATTCCACCCACTTACTTGCTCCTGCACTGTTTATATTTTTCTCTGTCATTCCAACTGTCCCACTTCCCACATCTGGTGCTTTTCTCATTATTCCATGCCCTCTTGGCTTCCCCATGTACTCCCAAAGATGCAGCTGTGTTGTATTCTTTCATAGTCACTTATTTGGTTGCTGGAATGAAAATAGTATTTTTTTTTAGAAATTGGCATTGTTGTTGCCTCCATTCCTTCCAATGGTCATTCCATTTAATTAATTTCCATATGTACCCAACTTATAGTTTTTATTAACATTTGTATACTACTGTACTCGGCTTCAGTGTGCTCTGTAAGGGAAGTGGGGATTAGTGGGTAAGAGGGTGGGTTGTGAGCTATCAGCTGTCCCATACTCCCCAACCCAAAAGAAAGGATACAGGGAAAGTAGGCGGTGAGGGGCCAGTTCATACCATCCTGTCCTCAGCTTCAGTGTACCTGCAGAAGAAGAGGATTGAGACTGAAAAATGAAGGCAAAGTGTGAGTGCATGGAGCCTAAGTTGTAAGCAAGTATAATATGTGAGACGGTACAAAGTCTTTACTGCCAGTGCTTACATAACACGGACGGGAAGATGGGTGCCTTAGTTTACAATTTACATGCTTTTTGGAGCATAATTGAATTTGTAAGGGCCTTAACTTCTCTCTTAAACCGTAGTTTTTTTTGTATATATAGAACTGTCTCTTCTTTGAGAGAATTTGCCATAGAGAAAAATGTTGTAATATCGAAATTCCTCCTGCAAGCACATTACAACATTGATCATCTTAACAATACAATTTTTGCATAATTGAATGTGTAAGGGCCTTAACTTCTCTCTTAAACCATAGGGTGTTTGTATATATAGAATTGTCTCTTCTTTGAGAGAATTTGCAATAGAGAAAAATTTTGCAATATAGAAATTCCTACTGCAAGTGCATTACAACATTGATCAGCTTAACAATACAATTTTTGGTTTTTCAAAGGTCACTGTATACTGAAATGTTCTGCCCCCGGGGTGCGAGCAGCAATAAGAAATCTTCCACCTCCTGAAGTGCAGAGCTCTTGGCTGTCTTGCAAACTCATGGTCAGAGGGAAACAGTGGATCCCAGCTCTCTCCCCTGCACACACACCCCTTCCCCCAGTTCCAAATGAAGCTCTGAAACACCCAGAAGGAGCCGGCCTCTGCCATCAGCAGCCTGGGCTGCCACCTCCTGCTACTGCTCTCATTCTTCAGAGAACATCAGGTGGGAACAGAGACGAAGTACAACAGTAGCTACAAAATGATGAGTCCATAGCATGGAGAGGGGAGGATTACTTTGCCCAGAGCAGTAGCAGTAGCTTTATGAGGTTGTCAGTGGTGAGATTGTTTGCCAATTTTGGTGCCCTGAGACTCTCTGACCATCACAGAAAACTTTGAGGCCTATTCCCATAAGACTGAGCACCATCCAAGGTACTCCCCATCCATCCGTTAGGTTAGGGTAGGAATGGGGAACCTCAGGCTCAGGGCCCAATTGCAACCCCAGCCAACTTTTTATATGGCCCGTTCTGAGTTCCTACACCAAACCACTGAAACTGACCTCTGGCTAAGTGAGCAGAGATGAAGGTATGCACACATGGAGACAGACCCATGGCACAGATCCTAGGGATGGGTGAACGCGGTTCGGAAGTTCGGTGTTCGGCCCGAACTCTGCCTGTTCGGATGACCGAACATGAACACGAACCTGAACACGAACATACTGAACCAAACCGAACGGCCAAATGGCCGAACACTTCGGTCAGTTCAGATCACGTTCGGTTGAGTTCGGGTGGCTAAAACGAACGTGGTATACTGTCATTCTGTCAGGTCACTTGAAGGCCAAGCAGGGAGGGGGAACTGTCACTCTGTCAGATCACTAGAAAGCCAAATGTAGCAGGGAGGGGGAAGTCATCTGACTCAGCTAGGAGCAGACTTCCAGGCACCAGGGGTGGAGAGTGGAGAGTGGCTTGGAGTAGCAGTCAACCTGCCAAATCACCATCCCTTTTCGCCTCAGACCACTGGTTTGGCAGTCTGCGATTGGCCACGGGCTAGGCTGCACATAGCCAATGGGGCTTGCGGTGAGGTGGGCACAGCAAGAAACAAAACTGTCTGCCTCCCACCTTCTCAATACCTTCTCAGCTAGTCACTGTTCCTGAGCAGCAGGCGTTTCAGAAGGCTCCCTCACCCAGCATTTTCCAGCTCCCCAATCCATTGTCATCCTCCTCCTATTTCACCCATCCAACCCATTTGCCTCCATATTCTCATTTATTTAACTTAGCTTAGATAGATTTGGATGTTATTTTTTGTTTTTATCCCTCCCTGTGTTCAATCTTCCTTCCTCCCTCCCTCCTCCATTGAATCCTTTCCCTATATATTCCATCCCCAGTGATTCCCTTTCCTTCCCCTGTTTTTTAATTCATTTAGAGTAGGATTATTATTAGATTTACTTAGGTTTAATATCAGTTTTGT
>QEPC01009236.1:769441-794006 GCA_003113815.1 Sphenodon punctatus
TTTCCCTTGTGTGGGCGTTCCCTTGAGTGCCTTGTGGCTTCGTTTGCCCTCAGTCGGCCATGTCTGTGTCCCGCCCCTGCCCGGTGCCTTGTGGGGGTTTAGCGCCCGCCGGGGGTTCGGCTGCACGTCTGTTGTGCTGCCACGGCCCGCGATGATGCGGCCCGGTTCCGGCCCGTGGTCCCGTTCCCGGCACGTCTGTTTGGGTCGTTTTCCAACCCCCGGGCGTGGTTGCGCTGTTTGCCCCCCCTGGTGGTTCGCTGTGGTGAACCGGCCGCCCGTAACGTCTGAAAGTACCCAACGTCTGAAAACACCCAATGTAAGACCTGGCTGTTTCGCCATGCTTTTCATGAGTGGGAGGGGTGGGGTGGGTTGGGTTGGGGGGGTGTATGTTTTTATGTTGTGTTTCAATAGTGTTTTAAATGATATTATTCCTGCTTTGAATTGTTTTAGTATGTTGTTAGTCGCCCCGAGATGCACATACATTTTATTATAAAAAATAAATATAAATAAAAAATAAATATGATGCGAACTCCTCTTTAACACCATTTTAACATTTCTTATGCACGTTGCAGGGATGTATTGGTGCCCTTTGCAGCCCTGAAAGATGCATAAGAAATGTTAAAGTTGTATGAAAGTGGAGTTAGCGTCATGTCTGTTTTCACACGTAGACAAAGGCCAGTAGGGACTGTTAGAGAAACATCAGTGGAACAAAACACCACCCAAAGACAAACAGCAGACTGAGTCAGAGAGCCAGGAGCCAGAAGTAGCAAAAAGTGTGAGTGCCCAGAGATCCTGGAATGACTCTGCTCTCCAGCCAGGCCACATTGCTACAGACTCCTATTGTCCCTTCCACTTAAATTGAGCATTGGTCCCCAATTAGGAAACCCAGCCAGGCTTTATTATTTTGAGTGCTTGTTGTGCAGAAATACTTGCCTTTTGTCTGTTTGTTTGCTTTTTTAAAATATGGAACTTGAAGACCTTTTTTATATTAAAGTTCTAATGAATTAGGATAGAGTATTTTGGGGTATTTTGAATACTCTAATGTCCAAGATAGAGCTTTGCCATCATTTCATTTTCTGGGAGAAGCGTTTGTTTCTACAGTCTTCTAAATGAATATATATACCTCGATTCATGTGTGTTCATTTTCACACCAAAATCACAATTACTAATCTGAGTGGCAATATTGTTAGTTAAAATACCTGTGAGGTATTTCTAGGGATTTTGAAAATTTAGCCCAACTGCATATGCAAGTGTATTGAAAAGATTAAATGCATTTCTTAGATGGTGATTTTGTGACTGCAGAACTGTGAAAAGCCACAGTTCTCACATAGTCAACAAGTACAAATCTTCAGTAATATATATTTCTGCTACAGAATTGCTTCAGATGGATTTTTTCCTGCAAGAAAGCCAAACTATCTGTCCAGCTGGTTCTCTGTCACATAGAGAGTAGCTGGTGACTTTTTATCTTCTGGTTTTTAAACATGTGTTAAACAAAGTTGTTCCTTGCATGTATCTTGGCTGCTGTTCTAATGGTCAGCCTAACCTTTGCTGTCAGGAAGACAAAGCACTGTTCTTTCCTGTAAATCACCCATAAAGGAATGAAAACACAGACATTAGCTGAGAATTTTGCAAAGATAATTTTCACTTAGTTACCAACAGATAATTCATTTGCCAGTGTTATCTGTTAACTTAAAAATTGTAATCAGTATGTATTAAATGACATTTATCTATTTTAAAATTACCTTTTTAATTAAAACGAATGCCACAAAAATAAACATTGTTTGAGAGAGCTATTTTTTCAAGTACCCATTTGGCTGTTCGTGGAATGTAGCCTTTAATGTAAATTCTACTAACTTGTTATCTGACCTCTTAAGAGAAAAATTGATGCAATTATCATAAACATTCTGACAAATTCTGCCCAATACCAACCATGCAGCCCAAACATGAGTGTGTAATGTAATCAATGGCTCAGATTGAGGCCATCATTTAATTCACGGGGAGCTGTCATTCCACCGCATCAAGAAGCAGCCAGTCCAACCCCAGATCCCACCATCAGGGTTTTGGGGCCTATGTTACAGGCAGGGAGGGCTGTTGTTCCACTTCATCCACAAGCTGACACTCTAGTCCCAGGACCCACCATCAGGGTTCTGGGGCCATCATTTTGTTCACAGGGAGCTGTCATTCCACCGCATCAAGAAGCAGCCAGTCCAGCCCCAGATCCCACCATCAGGGTTTGGGGCCTATGTTACAGGCAGGGAGGGCTGTTGTTCCACTTCATCCACAAGCTGACACTCTAGTCCCAGGACCCACCATCAGGGTTCTGGGGCCATCATTTTGTTCACAGGAAGCTGTCATTCCACCGCATCAAGAAGCAGCCAGTCCAGCCCAAGATCCCACCATCAGGGTTTGGGGCCTATGTTACAGGCAGGGAGGGCTGTTGTTCTACTTCATCCAGAAGCTGACACTCTAGTTCCAGGACCCAACATCAGGGTTCTGGGGTGGTCATTCTGCTCACTGGGAGCCATCCTTCTACCGCATCAAGAAACACCCATCCACTCCAGCCCCAGGACCCATCATCATTGTTCTGGGGCTGACATTACAGGTAGGGAGGGCTGTCCATCCACTTCATCCAGAAGCTGCCACTCTAGTTCCAGGACCCACCGTCAAGGTTCCAGGGCCGTTATTATGCTCACAGGGAGCTGTCATTCCACCACATCAAGAAACAGGCACTCCAGCCCCTGGTCCCACCATCAGGGTTCTGGGGCCATTATTCCACTCGCAGGGAGCCATCATTCCACAGCATCAAGAAACAGTCAGCCACTCCAGCCCCAGGACCCACCGTCAGGGTTGTGGGGCCTACATTACAGGCAGGGAGGGCTGTTGTTCCATGTCATCCAGAAGCTGATGCTCTAGTACCAGGACACACTGTCAGGGTTCTGAGGCCATCATTCTGCTCACTGGGAGCCATCATTCCACTGCATTAAGAAAAAGCCAGTCACTCCAATCCCAGGACCCACAATCATGGTTCTGGGGCCGTCATTCTGCTCATGGGGAGCCGTCATTTCACCACATCAAGGAACAGCCACTCCAGCCCCTGGTCCCACCATCAGGGTTCTGGGGACATTAGTCCACTCACAGGGAGCCATCATTCCACTGCATCAAGAAACAGCCAGCCACTCCAGCCCCAGGACCCACCATCAGGGTTGTGGGGCCTACATTACAGGCAGGGAGGGTTGTTGTTCCATGTCATCCAGAAGCTGACACTCTAGTCCCAGGACCCACCATCAGGGTTCAGGGGCCATCATTCTGCTCACAGGGAGTCGTCATTTCACCTAGTCCCAGGACCCACAGTCAGCATTCTGGGGCTGTCATTCCACTCACGGGGAGCCGTCATTCCACCTCATCAAGAAACAGTCAGCCATTCCAGCCACAGGACCCACCATCAGGGTTCTGGGGCCTATGTTCCAGGCAGGGAGGGCTGTCGTTCCACTTCACTGTCTGAAAATGCTCCACCCATGCCATCCAGCCTGCAACACCAAGCCAAGTAAGGATGGCAGCCACCAAGCCCTGCTGCTCCATTGATGCTAGCCAGCCTGCAATTCCCAGCCAAGTAGGGGTGGCAGCCACAGTTACTGTACCCTGGGAATCCAATGTCTGCTACTGCTCCTGCTGCTACTGCACGCCAGTCATTTGCTTCTCTCTCTTGTAGACAGGCATAGTTCAGATGAGTGCGCCGGTGTGCAGGGGGCTGGGTGTCCATGAGATTTACCACCGGGTGAGTAGGGCTTGCCCAATTTTCAGTAGAGCTTCTTGAGATCGGTCGAGTATGATGCCAGCCTGCAATGCCCTGCCAAGTAGGGGTGCCAGCCACCAAGCCCTGGCCAGGCCTCTGCCAGTGCTTCACCAATGCCTGTCAGCCTGCAATGCCCGGCATCTTCTGCTTCTGCTGGGTCTCCCACAGTCAGACATGGCACCACAGGCACCCCCGGGGTCAAATGCCGAGCCTGCCTGTCCAGGCAACCCAGGGTGCCAAGCCCCAAGCCTTCCTGGTCTCTGCTTCTGCTGCTACTGTTGCTGCTGCTTCTGCTTCTGTGCCTCTGATGGCCTTTCATGCCCCCACAGGCACCCCTGGTGTGCCCCAAGCCTCTGCCATGGCCAAACTTTCAAAATGTTTGAGTGGGTCCGAACTCTGCGGGAACAATCAGACGAACCCAAACTGTTTTTGGACCGAACTTCCGAACATCTGAACTCCAGTATGTTTGCACATCCCTATCATGATCCTGCATCCCTCCAAGAATGGAGCAGCAGAGTTCATTGGTCACCATGAGTATCACCGCCTACAGCTCCAGGCGGTTGTCGATGATAGAGGCTGCTTCACTGACATCTTCATTGGGCACTCTACACACAGCCATGATGCACGGATCCTTGACATCACCCCTCTGTTTGCCCACATGAACATGGGGGAGTTTGGATATCCCACCATGACCCACATTGAGGGGGTGGCAATGCCCCTGGTCATCATCAGGAACCACACCTACCTGCTCTTCTGATGGTTACTGAAGGTCTTCCTGGTGTCCCAACCCCCTGAGCAGGTGCATTATAATATCTGTTTATGCACAGCCCACATGGTTGTGGAGAGGTTGTTCAGGACCCTCAGGCAATGCTGGAGATGCCTTACCACGTGCCTCAACATCAAAGTGGAGACTGTAGCTCTCATGATTAGGGTCAGTTGTGTGCTGCATAATACAAGACACGTGCCGTATATATGAGACACGTGGGTCAGCATTTGAGAACATGGCACCTTGCCATGCCCCTGGACCAGTGTCCCTCTACAGACAGGAGGACAACCCAGGAGAGTACTGCTACATGAAGAGGATACAGGCAGCTCTGAGCTGACATAGGTCATGCCTGGATCATGGTCTGGCATAGATTCAGAGCACAACATCTTGATAGTGCCTAATCCCTCTCCTGTACCAGCTGCCCTAATACTGTCCATATGGACTCTGTTATTGCACCCAGACCCTCACCATCCCATTAATTTCCTTGCCTCTGATTGGTATAAAAACAGTTCCTGTTACTGACACACCCCTCTGTACATTAATCGCATGCCAGTATCCAATCACCTTTTGAACTCTGCCTCCACAACCCAAACAGCATAAAATAACAGCACCCAAGAACTTGATCAACACAGCAGGGCATCCATCACGGTTGAAGGGTCAGGACGATGGACAAGAGCTTTGCATTGTTTGGGTTTGGGTGTGGGTATGTCGTGGGGGATGGGCAGGCAAAATGGGGTGGGGGTGTGTGAAAGATCTGATGGGTGACTTCCAGGAGTCATCTGTCTTCCATGGGCCCAGGACTGGGCCATGCAGAACAATGAGTTACAATCAAGCTAAAAGCCCTCATCCAATTATTACCAAGATAAGAATAATGATGAAGGTAAAATCTTTATTGCCAGGTATAGTTTGTTATCACTTGCCCTTTCTTCTGCCCCCCTCACATTTCTTTGGGCATCCCTCTTTTGCGGCTGGGTGGGGGAGGAGAGGATGATGATTCATTAACCTCTGAATCATGTGATGCAACAGGTGCATCCATCTGCCTTCCATATGCAGCTGCTGTCAAGGATGGTGCCCGCTGGCTGGTTCCCTGCAGTCAGGCAGAGGGTATGGCTGTCTCCAGCCACAGAGCAGGGACACAGTTTTGGAGACAGGTCCTCTGGGCTCTGGATGATGGTTCTGGCTCCCTGGAGGGAGGATCAGATGGGACACATGCAGGTAGGGTATGAAGTGGTGCAGGTCTGGGCAATGCTAGGCCAGCTGCGGTGATCGAGGCACCAGCAGCCTCAGCATGGATAAGGAGGGACCTTCCGAGGTTCAGCGGTTCATCCATCCACTGTTAACAGGAGATCCCCTCCCACTCATGACCTCTCAGGGTGATGTACCCCAATAATCACCGTTCCTTAAACTTTGGGGGGAATTGGCTTAAAGACTTAAACTGGGGTCTCCACATGTTCAAAGGATCAAGCTGAGGACAGTACGCACTACCGGCAGGTTATGTACCCTCCCCAAATAGAAAGAGAGAGAGAGAGACAGGTATCCAAAAACAAAAAGTTTATTGGTATCTAAAACAGAGAAACACAGCCCCGGTCTGGCTGGGGGGATTTAACAAGGGGAAACACAAACAGCTTGCAGGGATTGTAGGAGAAGAGAGGGGGGTGTTCCGGTGTTGGCTCAGCGAGGGGGAGCAAGAGCATGCCACAGGGAGAGAGAAAGAAACGGGAGAAAGAGGGCTTCCTCACTTGGCTGTGAAAGTCTGGACCTGTGGTTACCTTTCCTTGCCTGTTGAGACAGGACAGGCGGCCCACAGATCCAGTGGAGTTTAGGAGGAAGAAAGAAGGGGCAGACCAGATTCTGGAAGATCTCTTAACTCAGACAGAGAGTGATCTGCACATATCTGGGACCCAAGATTTCTCAAAAGTTGAGGAGAAAACCAGGGGCAGTTAAAGGGTGCAGACAAAGGAGTTTGGGAGGCTACGAAGGGTCGTTTGGGGTGTACAATGGGCTAACGAGGGGAGAAATCCAACTTCCACTTCCATCACAAAAAGGGCCATCCAAGATGCATAAGATATATTTGACACAGGGGGAAAGAGTAAACAACAGTGGATGGAGGGTAGTTTTTTCCTCTCTTCCCCCAGGTTCAGGCTGGTATTTCACATGAGCGACCTACTTTCTGCTGGGTTCCATGGTGGCTGGGCCCAATCCTTACGCTGTCTTACAAGCCCCCCTCTTGCTCTTAATGGAGGGCTATGCTCTCAAGCCCGTTTCCCCATGTTTCCCAGCCCTTGACCATGTCTGGGGGCTGTCCTTTCAAGCCCTCTGGGTCCAAGTTTGTTGGCCCTTGGTCATACAGCAGAGGGGGGGTTGTACCCATTTTAGGGAAAACTGAGGCCATCATCAACACCACTGTATGTATTCCTGATGCATCATCTTATGTGACTGCTGGAAGGTATCAATCTGCTGGAGGTGTTTGTTCCAGTCCCCCCTCTCCAACCGCCAGTCCTTCTTCATTTCTGAAAGGAGGTTTCTTTGATGAATGGCCAGCTGCTACATTGACCTATCCTGCCCCACCTCCATATGCTGAATGGCATCCCTAATCTCGTCCCCCTATCTTGTCCCCATCTGAAGGAGATTTTCCACCAGGTCTTCACGGCTCCAGCGAGCCCTTGCGTGGTGCTGCCTCATCGTTTCAGCTGTGGGTACAGGCCCCATTAGGACATCCTCGGCATGGGCTGGGTGGTCTGTGGGGGAGGGACAGTTGACAGGTGATTTTTCAATGCTCCCATTTCTGGAAGCGATTATACTGGTTCATTGTTACTGGTGGTTGGGTGGTTTGGATAATGGGTGGATGTTACTGTGTCTTGGGGATGTGTGTAAATGGCTCTTGAGGGGGCGTGACATCAGGGTGCCTGGGTAGAATTGGGTTTTTATCTATATGGGTACACCCCCCAATCCCCCCCAAACTGTGGCCCATAATTTGATGGCCCTCGTTGTTACCATATCTACCTTTAGCGGCTGGTTGTGTGTCCCTTCACCTTGCTCACCTATCAGTGTTCCTGGATCTCTGCATATGAGGGTAAATGGTATTAGGTTGGTTTGTGTCATGGATGAGGACATGGCCCTCCATCATGGGCAAGTTTATGAAAACACATCACCTCACAACCCCCCAGCACCCTTCTTTTTTTTTTTTTTTAAATTTATTTATTTATTTATTTTAATTTATTTTTTTTCCAGCACCCTTCCATTACCCTACCCCCCTGATTCCCTCTGATTTCTGTTTATCTACCATTGTTGGGACACACCATAGCATCCATGGGCATTCTAGCAGCGCTAGCTTCGTACAAATCAGAGGGCTCTGCATACTGCCTGGCACTTGAGGGCATGCAATGGGTCAGCTGGGAGTAGGATCCCATTTGCTTGCCCCTTTGTTTTCCCATTCCCTGTCACATCCCCTCCTCCAGGAATGTGCCTGATTAACGCATTTCACTCCACATGAGCCCCTACTCCAACCCACCCCTCGGCAATTCCCATGAACCTCAATGTGTTTTTACCCTCAGATCCGGAGCAGGTGTCTGTGGTCAACATTGGCTCCCTGCCAGCTCCAGTTGTACTGCCTGTCCACATCTGGTGCATGTTGGATTCCGAGGCCTCAGAGTTGGTATCTGATGGTGGAGGGGTGGCATGCTGGGGTTGGGTGGTCATGATCCCTGATGGTCTGTGCTCATTGTCCTAGGGATGCTGGAAAATCGGGAGTGACTTTTAGGGCTCCTGAGGCATGGTGGGAGGGAGGGCAACCCTGGCATGACCCTTGGATGCGGCGGTGGCCATGATGCATAGTGCCATGATTGATCCCCTCATGCACAGGAACCTATCTAGGAGGTCGTGGTAAGGGGGTTGTGTGCGCCCTGTACCCGAACTTACTGTTGTTATCCACAATTGCCTTGTAGCCCCACTTGAGCTCTTTTGCTTTGCTCCAGCATTGTTTCCCTATTTTATGAAACCCCGCTTGTGTCATCCTGGATGATATGGTCTCAAACACCGGAGCATTCTTGTGGCAGATGAACAGATCTTTCTGGGTCTGCTTGTCCGCTCATAATCTGATGAAGGTCAGCATCTCCTGGTGGCCCCACGTGTCTCCCCGTGTACAAGGGTGGTTGGCTGCATCCCGGGTTGACTCTGGTGGGGCATCCTGGCCAGATTTAGCTCTATTTCCCTATTGGGGATGGGAGAATAGGTTTACATCAACCACCTCAACATTAGTTGAGCCATACCCCCTCCCCTCCTTTACCATACAGACATCCTGTGTATTTAGCATCTAACTCTGCCTCACCCGAACAACCATGGTTTGATGTCACCGAACTGGGCCTGTTGTCTGCGCTTGGGGCTCCTCTCACTCCACCTCTTCCCTTATTGAAAAGCCATCATTGTCTTAGTGTGAGATGGTCCTTTAAATATCCTGGGCGACAGCCTGGCTCTGCTTTGTTGCCCGGCAATGACATCCAGCGTGTCCTACTCCCTTCTGGGTGGGCTATCTAGTCACGCCTCAGGGTACAGCGAACTGACGTGACACAACGCCTAGCCACCATTCCCATGTCAGTGGTAGCTGCAACCACAGAACTTCTCCTTGCCATTTCCCGACCTCTGGAAGTGTGGTATGGATTACCTCTGTTCCGGGTGGAAGCGTGTCCACCTACCCGAGGACGGGCACCACACAGGATGTAGGAATTACCACGGGATGGGGGAAATGTGTGGGAATGTGTGGCAGTATCACATCTGAAAACACCTTTTGGGTTGCCATATGGGCCCCAGCATGGGGGCTGCCATGACCTGTCACTATGGCTGCCCATCATGGTGGGGGATGGGTCCACCAACCTCATGTCTCTTTCACACACACCTCTCCAGTTGGGTTGATCTGCAGAAACATTTCTTCAGTTCCCTGACCTGAAGTGGCCGGGGGTGACCCCCCCACCCCACTCCCTGGGACATGTAGATGCATGTAGATGCATGTATATTAACCCCCACTGTGTTTGGGGCCACACATTACTGACACTACTTAATAATTAAAGATTAAATAGCAGAAACAATAATAAATGTAAAAGATATTCTTGGTGCTCTACATTTATACCAGAGGCACAAGCTACATGAACCATGAATAGAGACACAAGAGATTATTTTAGCCTTGCATCCATAATAATGGTTACAGACGTTCTTTGTTATCTGGTATGGGAGTATTCTTTCTGTCCTGAAGTTCAGCTTATTAACTGCTCAGCCATCTTCTTAGTTCAGATTAGATGATATGGTCTCTAGTAGATAGGAATTTTATCTAGAAAGAAAAACGAAACTCATATTTTTGCTGTAAATACACCTAAAAGCTGGGCTGCAATGTCTATCATTTTCTGCATGACAATCAATAACAAAATAATATTGCACTCTTCAGAATTTTCTCTAATTATTACCTTTAGCATATGTCTTGGATAAATTAAATCTAGCGAGAAAATGTGATGACCATGTGAATTAATATTTGGCAGGGAACTTGCCTGATAAGCATAACTGTATTTAGCAAAAGTGATCCTTGCATTTTAAAGACTTACTTTCGATAGCTTCAAGATTGGTACGTGGGTGGTGGTTAGCTTCAAGAGAGTGGTGATGGGTGGTGGCTCGTTGTTCCCTTGGCATCTCCCTTGTGGGATCCCACAGGGTTCCATTTTGTCCCCACTCATGTTCAATGTATAACTAGGGATGGGCAAACACGATTCGGATGTTTGGGGTTCGGACCGTACTCAGTCTGTTCGGACGTCCGAACCAGACATCTGAACCGAACTCTCGAATGACCAAACAGTTTGGATGAGTTTGGATGAGTTTGGGGGCAGGAAAAACGTCTTTTCAGGGAGGGGAATAATTTTTTTTTTTCAGTTAAGTTTCGATTTCGGTTTCGTTTCAGTTTTGATAGTGCTATTTTTGACTGTTCGGCCAAGTTCGGCCAAGCCAAGTTCGGCCAGTCAGTGACTGGCTGCTGTTGGGGACTGGATGCAGGCATGCTGATTCAGGCTGAATTCCCAAAAAGACAAAGGTGGTGATGCTTGGCCAGCCTTCTGGCCTGGGGGCTGTAAGAGCCTCTGTTACTGACTGGGTCCGGCCACCCTTAGTTACTCAGGTTTGCAGCATTGGGGTACTCTTTGATCCAATGCTGCACCTGGATTGTCAGGTTGTTGCCGTGGCCAGGAGCACTTTTTACCAACTTCATCTGGTAAGGAGGCTGCAACCTTTTCTATCAGATTCGGATCTGGCCACTGTCATTCATGCCTTCGCAACCTCGAGATTAAACTACTGCAATGTGATCTATGTTGGGCTGCCCTTGAATACTGTTCAGATGCTGCAGTTGGTTGAGAATGTTGTTGTCCAACTTCTGTTGTGGGGAGAGTCACTGGGAGCACATTGCACCTTGCACATTACACATTTCAAGTGCCAACTGCCCATGAAGTTGTGACAACGAGGGCATACAGGGAGGCATTCTTGGTCGCTGCCCCACAATTGTGGAACTCCCTCCCCTTTCAAGTCTGCCTACACCCGAGCATGCTCGTCTTCTGGAAGAGATGTAAGTGATTTTTGTTTGACCAGGCATTTGGCAGGTAGGGTTAGGTTTGTATGGGGCTGGGTGGAGCGCTTTGGGGAGGAGAATTGCGGGTGATTTGTTGGGGTTGGGATAGAGGATGTGGTAGGTGGATGTTTGGATGATGTTGGATTTTTAAGGGCTCTCTATTGTATTTTATTGTATTTTGTATTTTTTATATTGTAAATCATCCTAAGTCTTTGGAAAAAGGTGGGGTAGAAATGTAAATAAATAAATAATACTTAGTTTCAGCCCATAAATAAACTTGTTTGGGAAAATATAAAATCTGTTTTCATAATTTTAGAATTGTATGACTATCGTTACAAAATAAAGGAGCTAGTTTCGATTTGTTTCAGTAGAGGTGATCCCAAACCCCTGTCTCTGTGGGATATGCATGCATACACCTTGCACACGGACTAACATATCTGTGTGCTGTTCTGTGTGCTGTCCTCATGAGGGTTGCACACAGCTTGTGCGGTGAGTGAAGTTTGGGATTGAGCTCATTGATTTCAGTAGAACTTAATATTTGAATAATTTGTTCGTAGCTTGTTTATTGTTTTGTTTGTATTCTGTATTGTGATACAGATACTGATAATGGCCTTGATATTAACCACTAATTTTTTTTTATAATTCTGAATATGAAATACTAGTATCTGTCTTGCTGAACGCCTTCATTTGTCTTGAAAGTGTGCTGAACCAGCCAATACAAAAATGAATTGCCTGATGCACAGTTATACTGTCTGGTGATGTCCATCACAATTTCTATCATATCCAAATGCCACTTCCACGATATCATATGTGCAAATTATGACAGTTAAATCATGACTTAATTAAGTGAGAAGACTAATGAACCTAGGGCTATGAGGTCCAGGGTGTAAAACAATGATGGCTATGACAAAAAATTTGTTACAAATGTCTCTGCAGTAGATGTTGTTGGAACAAATGGTATTTTCCAAATGTGACTGTGCTAGTCGCTGCCGCGTTTTGATCCTTCCCGGCGTGAGAGGTCTCACCCAGGGCAGGATCTGGTTCTGCCATTGAACAGACTTGTCAGTGGCTGGGGAGGGGCATGGGGAGAGGTTGGGAGCAGCTTTCAGATGTAATCTGCATGGTCCCACCCCCCTACTGTGCTGCTCAGCATGGCCCAGGTCCCTCCCTGACAGGTGGGTATGATGGCCTATGCGGCTGTTGCACCTGCCTGGAAAAGCTTTGGCCTCTGGCCAGAGTTAGGTAAAACAGGCCATCATACATAACGGCCCATTCTACCCCGGTCTGGGGATGGCTTCCCCAGACTGTGGTAGGGCTAACTCTGGATTGTGAGTTGGCAGGGAGCCTAGCTCATAACCTGGAGTTAAACCTGCCATGGTCCTGGAACTGTTTGCTCCCATCCACGGTAAACATCTGGTGGGCGGGAACACCCACCCACATCTGGTGGACGGGAAACATGATATCACCATGGGTGGCCACGCTGGGGTACTGTGTGGCCACCCATGGTAGCGTCATGTCTGAAAATACCCAAACAGTATAATCTGCCAGCCATTTAATGCCTGTGATAAATCCCTTAGTGCCAATTCCAGCCATTTCAATGATACAAACAGCTACTGGTAAAAATTTGGAGAATCTCATCCTAAGATTTCTAAATCTTCTTCTTTAGCATCTTTGAAATGCAGGTGACAGACTTGTTAAAGTTGAAGTGGAGATTCTGCCTTGGCTCTTTGCTTTGTATCTGGCAGAATCTTCTGATCTGATCCAGGTCTGGAAGAACGTGAATCTGCCCTGGATCGCGTCCTTCTGGAGATCCAAATCACACTCTCCAGCACATACATGCACATAAGTTTATTTCATTGATTCTGAACACACCAAGTGGCACTGTGTACGTGGATCTGTGTGGTGCTATTTAGTCCATGCATAATGACCGTCGGTATATGCACAGAAGCTAAGCATGAGCGGCCAGTTCTGATCTGAACGTCTGGTGAAATGTGACCTGGATCAGGGCTGGTTTGCATTCTGCCAGGCCTTCCATGCTCCCCATCCCCACTCGCAGCCTCCTCGTGGAGGCTCTGTAAGGACACTAGTAGATGGAATAGCAGTTCCTTGGCCACAGTCCGCTTGTGCATCGTGTCCCCCTCCACCATATAGTTATGATTATTCTAGGCTATGACTGTGACTTTATGGGAAAGAATGTGCCCCTCTCCCCACATCATACAGGAGGTGGCCCCAGGGAAGCACATTAGCCCAGTTCAGGCCAGGTTACCATGCCTGCCATTCATGGGCGGCTGGTGGGTTTTGAGGTTGGAGGAACAGTAAGGCTGGCGGGCAACGGAGGGTGGAGCCAGGGCAATGGTGGGCGGCATAACCCGTCAGCAAGGAGTTCCAAGGGTTAATGTTGGATGGACATTACATTACTTAATCAAGCAATTTCAGTTAGGTTAGGCAGGTTATAATCACCTCCTCTGACAGATTCAAAAGCAGGCAGACAACCTTAAACCTCACTTACAAGCAGTTTTAGCAAAGACACACACACACACACACAGAGAGCAGAGGTTAAGAATACTGCTTCAGGAAGAAGGGAGATTTGCTGCATGTGTGTTGGAGGGACCCCAATCCCTGCTTCAGAAGTCCCTTCTGAAGTAGTATCCTTGCCCTCTGCTGTGTGTGTGTGTGTATGTGTGTGTTGGGGGGGAATTTCAAGGCCCATGAATCACCAGACTCACAGTTACATCTCAGGATTTAAAAAGCATCCCAGTTCCAGCATTGTGAATACACCTAAAGATCTCCAGACTCACAGTTACATCTCAGGATTTCAAAACCATCCCATTTCCAGCATTGTGACCACATCTAAAGATCTCCAGAATCACAGGTACATCTCAGGATCTCAAAACCATTCCATTTCCAGCATTGTGAACACAACTAAAGATCTCCAGACTCACAGTTACAGGGGGCAGGGTGGGGGGACCCTCAGGGGGTGGGCGCATGCTGGGGGGACCCTTGGTGGTGGGAGGACCCTTGGGGTGGGAGTGGGGTGGGGGGACACTCGGGGGGTTGGGGGACCCTTGGGGGTGGGAGCAGGGTGAGGGGACTGTCTGGGGTGGGAGCGGGGTGGGGGGACCCTCTGGGGGTGGGGGGACCCTCGGGGGTGGGAGCAGGGTTGGGGGGAGGGATCACTTACCTGGCTGCTTCTCTGGCGGTCCCCAGCAGCCCGGGCTGCAGGCAGAGGTGGTGGTGGTGGCACTTTACCTTGTTTTAAATTGCCCGCGTGTCCTGCTCCTCCAGAGTCAGGATGTGCAGGCAATTTAAAAGCTAAAAACAAAAAAAGGGGGTTCCCTGCCTTGCCAATACCCCACCCACCCACCCTCCCTCACCCCGCTGCTCTGAGCGGCAGATTGGGGGGGAGAGCAGCAGCGGCAGGGAAGCGGCTGAGGCTGGAGGCGCGCTGTTTGAATCGGACAGGGAGAGCACAACAGCGCACCACCAGCCTTGTCCCTGAGCATGTGCATCTGGTGCACATGAACGCTGGTCCCTGCCTCAGTCGCCTGGCCCAAAGCTTCTTGCTTGGGCGTTTGCATCAAGCGCCCAGGTGAGAGGTTCCATTGTGCCCATTAGGCGCAATGGAAAAGGCTAGCTCTTCCCTCCACAGTGTGTCCTATGTGTGCTGTGGACTGAGGGGCTCAGTCACCCAAATCGCGTTTTCTATTGAAAACGCGGTTTGGGCAACTGAGCAACTCAGCTTTTTGTCCCTTCCCGGACCCACTTTCAGAGCAGCTCTGAGAATGGGTCCCGGAAGGGAGATCACTGACAGCAGCAGCAGCCTCTGAAGCAGAAGTCAGAGGCTGCTGCTGCTGTCAGAAGTGGCAGCGCATTTGTTTTTTTTTAAACTAGAGGAGGGGCGGGTGTTCCCCCACGGCACTAGGGGGGCAGTGTCCCAAATTCCCTGGTGGGGGGAAGCCGCCTTTACTGCTGTTTCTGGGAATGATGCTATGCAGAGCTTCCCCGACCCAAAAGGGAGTGAACATTTGGTGGCTGCCCTTTACACGGGCAGGTCAGAAATCTTGTTTTATAGCAGCCTTACCCCAAAAGGGATAAGGCTGCCCAAGGCATGGCAGCCCATGTGCCAGAGGCCCTTCTGTTCCACCATGAACTCTGTAGTGGGGCTTTGAGCCATGGAGATGTCCTCTGTCACACATTGCCATGTCATGGCCAGGGGCAGGATTTTGGTTGGGCTGGGAGAGGGAGGTGGGTCAGGGCTGAGCGCCTGATTATGTTGTTGGCACATTAGCCTTCCCTGAATCTGTGGGACCGCCTCAACCTCTGTGTCCTGATTCAGCCCACGCAGTTGTCTAGGGGCACCCTCTCGGAGGTTCCTTGGGTCTTCTGGGTGGCATCCTCTGAGAGGGCTTTCTCAGTGGCTGCTCCCCAGCTGTGGAACTCCCTCCCACTAGAGATTCGCCTTTCCATAGATCTCTCCTCTTTTCATAAATCCTGTAAGATCTAGCTGTTCTGCCAGGCTTTTGGCAAGGGAGAAGGTTAGTGGGTGGGGGAATGTTTTGTTTTGGGGGGGGTTGGTGAGGTTTTAGTCTGGCCGTGCGATTGTTTATTTTAATGAATTTTAATTATTTCTATTTTATATTGTTTTATTATTCTGTATTACTACTTGTTGTGTGCCGCCCCAAGCTGCCGTGTGGAGCTCTGACAGCAACCCAGCTGCCTGGCTGCCCTACGGGGGAGGGGGTGCAACCATCTGCCCAGCTCCCTGCACTGGCCTGTAGTGTAGCAGCTGTGCTTGCCCACTACAGGGCCGCGTGGGGACTCGGCCCACCGCAGCTCATCTTGCTGTTGAGGGAGGTGGGAGGGGGCATCTGAAGCTTTAAAAGGAGAATTTGAAGGATGTTGCTGCAGGATTCTACCTTCATATATCTCTAATGACTTTTAATGTTTCACAACTATTGTGTTCCGCTAACCTATTCAAAGCTGCATAGTAAGTATCTGATCTAGGGCATTTTACAGAGTTTTTCCTGAGGAAAATGGGAAATTCTGAAGAATCAAAGTGCAGACTCTTAATCAGAAATGGTCTCTTCAGGCAAACCATATGTGGCATACAAATTCCAATATGCTTCAACAGCCTTTGTGGCAGAAGTGTTTGTCTTATATACCACTTCAGGTCTCTTGGAATAAACATCAAATAACACATTGGTTTACTTTTCTCTTCAAACACATGGGCAAATTCTACTAAGGTTTATTGCCTGCTTTAACAGAAAATTTAAGTTTGTAGTAGAATGCAAACTAAAGTTTGTAGCAGAATAGTGTGACAGTTCCAATATTCATATTAGCTCTCCTGGCCAGATTTTTAGAACTTTGAATATTTATATATATTTTTTTTTAAATATACAAAAATGATTAAACAGATGCTATTAGGTATTAACACTGTTGGTCTATGTTTGTCATGAGTCTTTGGGTTTTTTTTTAAAAGTCTCATCTAGGGCTGTAGCAGAATGTCACAGCGGTAGCTATTTCCGCCAGAAACAGTGTTTCCGCAATTAGTGGTACGGTGTGGTAGAGGCTTTCATTCCACTAGTTTCATTCCGCTACTTCTGCAGTTCCGCTAATTTCATTCCGCTACTTCCACAGGCTTCGCAAAATAGCGGAAACATGACATTTTCATTACTTCCGCCATTCCACCAGTGCCACAAAATAGTGGAACAGCGGTTTTCCGACAGTTTCCACAATTTTTCCGCAATTTCGCAATTTGCAGAATGCCGGCAGAATTAGCAGAATGTCCGCAGAAAAGCCGCGGTGTGGCGTGGACAATTCCAAAATGGCAAAATGGAATCACAGCACGGTAACAGCTGCTGCTGCATCAGCCCTAGTCTCATCTCCTGGAATAAAATTGTTATGAGAGAATTTTCTCTGTCATTTTAAAAAGTAGAAGTAAGTTCTAGCAGTCATGATTTTAGAGAATCATTTGAAAACCTAAATGCGTTGTGCCTTAAAGTTCAAAACCCAGAAGGTAAATATTAAAATGTAATATGTTTCAATTTCATTATATTTAAACCAACCTTGTGATTGTTGGTGGGGAGTCTGACTTATGCTGTCAGCATGACGGGAACTGATTATTATTGTGTTTTTCATATTGTTGAAAGATGAAGTTTGTTTCATCCCAGACTGATTATGTTATAGACTCAATGTGGCAAAAATAGGAGACCATATCTACTGCTCAACGTTTTATTTAAATCAACAATGCAGCACAAGATGCAAACAGTTCTCTGTATAAGACTGGCTACCAGTACAAACTATGAGTGCTCTTAGATGGATACAGAGGCTGCCCGCCTCTGGAGCAGCTATGGAAATGCCCCCCTCCCCGCCATGTATGCTCATTTCCAGCCTTGCCTGGGTCTGCTTTATATGAACCAGAACGGTTCCCCAGTCTGCATTTTGCCCACACGACACCCTCCCCTTTGCACCATAGAGTTGTGGGCAATGATGCCCTAGGCTGGCACCCACAACTCTATGCTGTTGTCTGGGGCAACAGCCATCCAGGAGTGGAGCTGCAGCATGGGTCCACCCAGACAGACAGCAGCTCCACTTTCGGCTGTTGCCCCTGGTTTGGCCAGTCTGCTCCGCCATCTGTGCTCTGGGACATTCCAGCCCTAGTGGGGCTGCCTCAGAGCAGGAAGAGCCTGCTCCAATTGCACATCTGGTGAAGTGTTTTAAATCAGACTGGCCAACCTGGGGGTGAAGCAGACTGGTGCAGGCATGACCTGAGCTACTGTCCATCTAAAAGTACCCGATATGAGATCTTACTCTTGGAAAATTAGGGAGCCTTTCAGAGGCAGATGTTAGGACTGGTACCCAAGATGGTAGGGCTCTATTACAAACCAAGCTTTCTGACATACTTAAATAGCAAAATTGTAGGCCCAAACAATCTGCTTCAGGCTCTTTCACAAAATTACACTAAGTCAGTTAAAGTTTCTCTAGATTGCAAGCTCTTGACTATCTTATATACAAGGACAAAACAGAGTAATCTTTTACCCGATATTGCAGTAGCAGTGCCAGTTGCACAAATACAATACTAGATGGGAACATGGAATGCTGAAATATTGCTTCCATTTCTCCACTAATTCAGCTTTACTTTCAATCAGAATGTCATCATCTTTAATCTCTCTCAATGCATAGACTTTTCAATTGTTACTTATCAGTTAGGAATTTCATTTGGTTAAAAATGTCCTTTGAGTGCCTTTGCAACTCTGAAGAAGCTGCTCTCCTTCAATGCAAGTTGCTATTTGGATTTCCTGTCCAGGCAAAATGACTCTGTAAAGTGAGTTTGAACTTCCTGAGGTTCAGGGCTGTTTGGAGTTTTGTACAGCTCACCTAACTGAGTTGTTGAAGACATTACTGTATTCCAGAAATTTCCTCCATTGTGATTGAAATATCATTGGCCCCTGCACCACATACAGTCACTGGGTTACCCCAGTTCTCATGAGTTGTAGTACATTTTAGCCGCCCAGAGCTGTGTTCAGGAGGGGCGGGGTATAAAACAAATAAACAAATAAATAAATAAATAATTTTGCCATGGGTAAGGTTTGAACTTGGTAGAAAACTTCAACTTTCTTCCTTGCACTGATGAGAGCAATACTGGAAAGAAGCAGAAGAACAAGCCACAATGAACTCCTGTAGGTACATGTAACAGTGTAGCACCCTTGCTCATGGGCAACCTGCATGACTTAATGGATAGGAGAGTATAGTGCTAACCATGTTTTCTTTGTCATTTCTGTTATCAGATTACTTATCCACCAACTATATGAAGACAAGAAAGAAAGTAAGAAAGAATCTGCTTTAGGGAAATGGTTAGTGTGCTTTGTCATAATATTGTCTCGATCTGCAGTGCGTAAGAGTCACTCCTTGTGGGGCAATTTTTTGCACACCCAGTGCAAACTGGGAATCTTGTCTACAAAGCGTATAGATTGGCCATTTTTACACACACACGTTAAAGTTCTGGATTTGTCAATCTTCTGGGTTTACAAGTCCACAAGTAAGTTCTGGATGCATTTTTCACACACACACTGCCATGAGGCAGCCTAAAGAAGCCACAGCTGTAGATGCGCTGCCATGGAAACTAAGTAACCACAGTTGCCTGGAGTAAAGCAGTTTACCAGGAGAACTTTTTACACACAAAGGTTCTGAGAGAAGTTCTACACAGAAGTTCAAAGATTTGGATGTTTAAGATCTGGATGATGTATTTCTCTATGACCGTTTTTAAACGGATGCCACCCCCCACCCGCACCCCCTCTCAGTGTAAAGGCAGGTGTGTGGGGGGGAGGACAGGGGGGATGGATGTGTGTCCATGTAAACACCACAGGCAGTGGGTGTTTGTGCGGGTGCACTCCCGGAGCACACCCACCTCCACCCACGGAGCCCTCTGGTAAAACAGAGCAGGCTTCATGGATGGGTGGAGGTGGGGGGGTGTCCACTAGTTGACACATTACGTGGTGTTGGATCTATAAAAAGGGAATCTGTAATTTCATGAAATTCTCAGCTTCATGAATGCCTTCCTGGTGTGCCCTCCCTTTTGTGTCCTTCAGGCACATTGTTGGTGCTGTGTGTAAACAAACACACACACACCTCCACCCACAACACCAAAATACCCCCCACCCCTGTCCGTGTATTAATGGTCTATGAATTTGTACAGGACCTATGTGTGTTGAAGAGGTGGAAGAATCCTAAGTCCACTGCCAGGGAGACTCCTGGGTGTATCCCTGTGGAAACACGGCTGTACTGTTACAGTACACTTCAACAGCAGTCTACTTGGCATGTGAACTTTTCAATTAACTTAGTGAAACAGGAGCAAGCATAGGAGTCAAGTTCATGACAAATCTAGAGGATGGAGGTTTGATTAATAGATTCAACACCACAGTTTTTGCTAGTTGAGTGCAAGTCTGCAGTGCTAAGTATAGAATATGATATAATGGAGCATAAAATGTTTTAACCATGATGCAGAACTGTTGGGATCTTTGTTTCTCTCAAGCAAAGGTACTTGTAAGACAACATTTACTTATGGGTTTGAAACATAGAGTTTACCTACCAACACATTTCCAACAGCAATAATTCTTTCCAAACGCCAGGTATTTGTAAGATTATGGAAGTTAAGTTTTACAACCAAGTGTCAAATTCCACCATTTACCAAATGACAAAAACCATTCCTTTGACTGATGAACTATAGAAGTGGCAGCTAAAGGGTTTCGGCGCAGAGCAAGAAAGCAACATCTGATTCATGTTTGGTCAATGGTTCTTTATGCTCAAAGATGTGGCAACCAGTAACATGAATAGCCCAAAGAACTATATCGTCAGTACACTGCAAAACTAACTCATCCTGACCAGTCAACAATGCTAAAGGAAATTGTAGAACTCACTCATTAATTCTATGGGAGTATGAAGGAACACATTTCAAATCAAAGCTCTCGGGCAGTGACCGTGTCTATCTTATTTTTTTGTAAAGTGTCAGGTACATCGCTGGCAATATATTAATAATAATAATAATAATAATAATAATAATAGTTTTCAACGAATAGATTTTTAGAAACTGACAGTATTTGAAAATAAGACTTATTTAGGGCTTTCAGTTGAGAACAGGAATTAGTGCTCTTGTTACATCCTATTCTATACATAGCAGATTGGCATTCCACTAGGTGACACATTACATGATGTTGGATCTATACAAAGTGCATCTGTAATTTCATGAACTTCTCAGCTTCATTAATGCCTTCCCGATGTGCCCTCCCTTTTGTGCCCTCCCAGGCACATTGCTGTTGCTGTATATAATAATAGTAATAATAATAATAATAATAATAAAAATAACAATAAAAAAAAAAAATAAAACTACTACTACTACTAATAATAATAATAATAATAATAATAATAAATATAGGGACAGTTGGAAAAGATGTTATTCTGTTTCCTAGAACAACACTGATAAAGCTCTTCAGAAATTATAGATTATGCAGCAATTATATCAATTCCCACCCTTGTACCTTACTAATATTTACTGGTGTCCAAAATGAAGTCTTTGAATACAGTTTAATCTCAACTACACACAGTTTTAAAATATCTTGTAGGTCATAAAACTCATGGCAAGGACTTGACTAATGATCGGTGCCAGGAACGTTGTCTGTACCATATAAATATGTTATTACCATTTAGTTATAACAATTTTGTTTTGGAACGGGCTCTTTCACACTCCAGTAGCCTGTGTGATGATTCAGAATAGAAGGGAAATAGTATTTCCTTTTGCTGAATTACTTTCTGTGGTGTTGTGCACAATCGCCCTATTCATTTGTGGAGGTTATCTTTTAGCTAAGAAGTTTGTATGGGATGCACAATGAGACAGATTTTCAACAGGTACAAATGGATGTCTGTACTGGAGATTGAGTTTCAGTCTGAAAGTTTCCAAGCATGGCCAATCAAGTCGACATAGTACATATTTCCTCATTCTTAAGGGAATCATAGTTTTCCAAAATCTTGCTCTTTTCCTCCTTTTTTTATCTAACAGTAATCCAGCTTTTAACTTTTGAACCTGTTATTGGCAAAAAAAAGGGGGGAAAAGAAAAACCTTCTAAAAAAGAAACCCTTTAAAAAAAAGCAAAGACAAAACTATCTAAAATGCCTACACAAGAAGCATTTTCATATTCATTCGAGTCATTACATTCTGTGGTAAGTTTGAACTTTGATTTACTACAGTGAGAATTTGACTGTATGATCCCTAATGTCAGAACTGGGCCCTGGATGATTGGAATTATTAAGACTGGAATCTGCAAGGCTAATGTGTGAACGGTTGACTGGATTTCATGCACATTTCTCTTGGCCAAAAAAAGCATTACTTTTAAGCTTTCAGGTGGACCTGGTATATTGAGATTACACAGGGACCCTGATAGGTTCAATTCCATGCTGGAATTGATTCCACACAATTCAGGATAATTCTTCATTTGATGTTCTCTCAAACTTTGTTGCCTCTCTTTAATATGCACTGTCCATATCAGGTGTTGCAATATTTATGTATTCTTGCCAGACTACACTTAGGCATTAGCTACTTTTATTATTATTTATTTAGACTGCAATCCAGCAACGGGGTAGCACCAGTGCAGAGTGCTGTGCCGGCAGCTGTACTGCACAGCAGAGGTCAGAGGGCAGTGGAAAGGCACACAAAGCCAAACCCCAGTGCACGCACACCAGCAGAAGCTGAACACTGGCATAGAAGTCATGCCCACAGGAGAATGGATAGGCCCCTACCCTGATGCCAGTGGTGCTCGTGGGTGGAAGCACAGTCAAGCATGCTCCTGCAGAAGACCAAGGAACCAGCCATGCTGGAAAGAGGAAAAGCTGGAGCAAACAGCGCCCAATCCAGCACCACCAGTTGACAATTGCAGAAAGGAACTGATGGCGCAAAGATGTACCTGGTCAGAGCAGGTGCAGCAAGAAAGCACATTGAGTTGCAAAGGCATAGAAACCACATATACAGTGGCAGATACTGCGGAGGCACACAGAAAGATCGGTATGCTGAGTCAATGCATTACATGAGTCAAAGTGATCAAGCCCCAAGCCCAATGGGAATAGTACAGAGCAGACAAGCCCCCCTCCCCTAACAGAGGAATGACACAACCCCAAAACGGAATACCATCAAAAGAGAATTCATAGGGCAGGACAACCGACCATGAGTAGGTCCCAGCACCTCACTACGAAGATTGGCGAAGGGTGCCATGCCAGCTGACACAAGGATCAATAACAAACACACCTGGGCCCTACTTATCTGCAGGACCACCTCACTCCCCATGTGCCCATGTGACCCTTGAGATCATCTGTGGGAGCCTTTTTACAGGTTCCCTGGGCAAGGTGTGTGCCCACCGATGTTAGATCTTTTTCAGTGGCCGCCCCTGTGCTGTGGAATTTGCTCCTGGAAGAGGCTCAGTTGGCCCCCACTCTCCTGCTATTTCAGCATTTATGTAAGACCTGGCTGTTCCGCGAGGCCTTTGGTGAGGGGTAGGGGTAGGATGGGTTTCTTTTCCCTGTATTGGTGATTTTTTAATTGTTTAAAATGTTTGATTGTTCTATCGTTTATATTATTGTTCACCGCCCTGGGCTGCCCTGTGGGCAGGAGGGGCGGGATACATTTTTAAAAATAAAAATAAAAAATAAATAAAATAAGCATGAGCCAAGCAGTGTCCAGGAGCACACCGGACCAGCACCACCCAACCATTCCAGAAAAAAAAATAACCTACCAACTGGCAGGTTGGGATACTGTGGGGGAAAGGTCCACACAGATGAAGCAGACAGCTGCTCCCTCCCCAAACCTTCCCCACACAGGCCACCAGCACAAACACCCACAGGACCCGCCCAACACCAACACCCCCGGGACAGCTGGCCCATGCCATGCCCCCAATACAGCAATGCTCAGAGGGTCCCTTGCAGAGGTCCCGAGCGAGAGCAGGTTAGGAAGCCAGAGCATAGGACAGCCATTTATGGCTCCAAAGGCCCCATGCACAAGCACAAGTGAAGGCACCCCCACCCGTGCAAACACCAAACACAGCAAACCAAAATCACCCACAACAAATCATGCAAAGCAGTGTGGCCCCCAAGCAAAGCCTGGTACCTGCTAATCCACATGGAGCAAAGGCCATGCCCCCACAAGACCACTGTGTGGCTCATCCAATCAAATAGCATTTACCACAGCACCATGGGAGAGGATCAAGTCACAACATCAGGGGGCTGCCCGGTCCAGTGGAACACAGAGTAATGCTGCAAGTGCAGGGAAACAGGCCCGTCCCCCACACAGGATAATCAAAACCCATGGCAATTGCTTAGGATCAATAAGTGGTGGGGTGGGGTTTTTCCCCACATATTGTAATTTTAAATTGTTTAAAAATGTTTTATATTTTTATTGAATGTTGTTCGCCACCCCAGGCTGCCCTGAGGGCAGAAGGGGCGGGATATAAATTTTAAATAAATAAATAAATAAATAAATAACAGTAATCCTGATCAGAGCACAAAGCCAAATCCAGCACACCATCCATGGAACAAGCATCAATGAAGCTGGCACAGGTGGCAGAGAGGCCAGCACCATCCAAACCAACAACACACAGACAACACAATGGGTGCTTTTACACACATTTCTCCTGCATGTTTGCTATTACATCCTGAACTTTTCTGTGTGTCTAAATCACTCACTCAGATCTTAAACATCCAGCTCTTTGAACTTCTGTGTAGAACTTCTCCCAGAACTTTTGTGTGTAAACGTCACTTTCGGTGGGTGTTGGTGAGTGTTTGCTCCTGGGCAACACCCATCTCCACCCACACCCACCCACGGAGCAACCAGCAGTGTTGCTCTGTGGGTGGGTGTGGATGGAGATGGGTGTTG
>QEPC01009236.1:806485-819278 GCA_003113815.1 Sphenodon punctatus
TCCCCCCTGTACCCATTGTGCCATGTGTGTTGTCTGTCCCGCTGTGTCCCCCCTTCCCTTCCTTTCCCATATGGGTGTGTATGTGCCCGTGCATGTGTTTGTGCTGTGTGTTCCATTGTGACCTCGTTCTCTCTGTGTCTGCTGTGTGTGCTGCCTCAGTGGCTCTTCTCCCTCCTCCCCCTCCCTTCCCATTTCCCTTGTGTGGGCATTCCCTGTAGGTGCTTTTGGCTTCCTTTGCCCTGAGCCAGCCATGTCTGCTTCCCACCCCTCCCCAGTGCCTTCTGGGTGTTTTGACCATGACCAGAAATCGGCGTCACGTCTGTTGCACTGCCCTGGGCTGTGGTCTGTCTGTCCAAATCCCTGCCGTGGTCCTGGTCCCGTCACGTCTGTTCATGGCCTCCCTGGACCATGGGGGGTGGTTGGGTGACTTGCCACCACTGGGAATCCACTGTGGTGAATCAGGACCACGTAATGTCTGAAATCACCCAAAGTGTTGTAAGGCACACCATCGTGTCTGTTCTGGGTACTGACCTACCCTGGGGCAGGGTAGCAACCTTTACCACGGATTGGGTTTAAGTGTGGTAGTGTCATTTCTGAAAATACCCTTAGTTTCATGGAGTGTCCGCTAGTTTTTGTATCTGAGAGGGTAAATAACCATTTTCTATTTACTCATTCCACACCACTCATGATTTTATAAACTTCTATTGTATCCCTTCTCAGACATCTCTTCTCCAAGCTGAAGTGCCATAAACTATCCAGACGCTCTTCATAGGGGAGCTGTTCCTTACCCTTGACCATTTTTTTGCCCTTTTTTTACCTTTTCTAGTTCTACTATATCTATTTTGAAATGGGGTAACCAGACTTGCATACAATATTCAAGGTGTGTTTGCATCATAATTTAAAAAAGAGGAATTATGATATTTTCACTTTTAATCTCTGCCCCTTTCCAAATAATTCCCAATATCATTTTGCTTTTTTGGCTGCCACCACACACTGAGCTGAGGATTTCAATGCATTGTCCACAATGGCTCCAAGAACTTTTCCTGATTAGTAAGCCCTAATTTAGGACCCAGCATTGTGTATATATAGTTTGGATTATTTTTCCCTTTGTACAGCACTTTGCAGTTGTCAATATACAATTTCATCTTCCATTAAGATACCCAGTCACCCAGTGTCACAAGTCCCTCCTGCAATTCCTCACAGTCCACTTTGGTTTTAACGACCTTGAATGACTTTGTGTCATCCGCAGATTTGATCACCTCACTTTTACTCCCTTTTCCAGATCATTAATAAATATATTAAACAACACCAGTCCCAGTACAGATTCTGGGCGCACACTACTATTTACTTCACTCCATTGTAAATTGACTATTTAGGCCCTTTTTAAATGGGTCATGGTACAGGGAGGGGGAGAGGAGTGTGGAGGCGGGGGGGGCAATACATGGGCACACAGCCATCTACACCCACCGCCATTCTGGCCAATTGCTCTGTGAGTGGGCTATAGGCAGAAGTAGATGGAGCGGGGTGTACCATGGGAGTGCTCATGTACCCCCACCCACCTGTCATGGTGGTCACACAGGTGGCGCTCACTCATGCCCAGGCAGTGGATATGTGTGGGTGTGAGTGGGCTTGTCTCATGTAAAAAAGGCTTTGTCCTACTCTTTGCTTCCTATCCTTTAATCAGTTACTGATCTACTACCTCCTTTCCCATGACTAATTAATTTCCTCAGTCTCTCATGAGAGACCTTATCAAATGCCTTTAAAAAATCCAAATGCACTATATCGACTGACTCATCCTTATTCACATGCTTATCCCCAAGATACTGAACGTGTCACTCTGTAGGCTATATACATTCTCCAATGGGATTGTGCTGGGGAGACATGTTATCACAGAAGATATAGGCCCTTTTCACATTGACCCCTCCCCCCCACACACACACATGTGTGCAGGTGGGGAGGGTGGCTGTGCAAATGCCACAGTGGGTTTGGGGGGAATAGCGGGGGGGACCCTGTAGGAACACCATGGGCAGTGGGTGGGGGTAAGTGTGTGCTTCGGCGTTCCACCCACCTCCACCCATCACCCATGCATGGAGCAATGGACACCAATGCCCTATGCTCCGTGCATGGAGGTGGGTGGGAGTCTGTGGGAATGCCCATTCAGCCTCCCACCCACCGTGGCCCATGTAAAAAGGGCCGTACATACAGAAACTGTTGTCACTCATGGTAATGTCATAAAATGAAATCATTGTCCTAGTGATAAAAATATTGACTGAAACTACTACTTATGAATAGAATATAGACTACAGTAGAATATGAAAAAGAGCAATTACTTTCTATAATACAATAACATACTTCGCTGTAACATACAATAATGTACATATTTCTGTTCATGTTCAACCACATCTATTCTTCTGATACCCACCCTTTCTGAATAATTGCTGTATGTTGTAATTTTACTGAAGCAGTTCTTTTGTTAATTCATTTTATAATTGTATTTCTACTGTACTTTTCTGCATCTAGAACTCTTTCACAAGAATTGGGGTTGGGGTAAAGGGGAAGAGTGGGTGGGAAAGGGTGGGTGCACCCAGACCTAGATATTATTATGGAATTGAATGTAGGCATTTTACTATTCTGAATATAATCATGCAACTTTGCTCAGGATCAATCATATATTTTTCTGCTGATTTTTTTTAACATGACTGTGATGGAGGCTGGTGAAATTTTATTTTTTTGTCAGATGAAGTGATTTCAGTGTTCAAAGTACTTGACATCCTTATCTAGTTCACCCTTACAAATGCCCTGTAAGGTAGGTCATTATGATTAGAATTGAAATGAGGGAGGAAATTACAAGATCATGTTTTACTTTGGTGAACGCTGCAGTGGTACATGGTAGATGACTGGGTATACCTTATTCTGACAGAAAGTGTACTTGTGGGGAAAATGAAATGAATAATAATTATTATTATTTATGGTTCTGCAGGACAATTTTTTGTATAATATTTGAAGTACCTTCTAATATAATTAGAAGTATCTTTCTAATATTAGAATAATATTAGAAGTACCTTTCTCCTTTTATTAAAAAAATAATAATTTTTGGACCAATACTGAAAAAACGATTTGGTTCTCATTCAATTCTTCATTGCCTGTTCTACATGTTTTAGGAAACTTTTTATATCTTGGTAAAAAACAAAAGACCGAAAGTTTTATAACTACTGTGTTAAAGTTTTAATTTTATTTATTAGGTAAATTATTGGGTATTATGGATTTTAGATGGTTTTTGCTGAGCTATTATGTTCATTCATTTTATTTACAAACTTGGTCAATGTTTTGTATTTATATTTTGGCAAAAGCTGTAAACAAACTAAACTAACTAGCTAAGAATAGAAACGAGTAGTGACTTTATTACCCACATTTTTTAGTAGCCCTATTGGTATGCGGCCTATACTCACAATTTGAAATGCAAAATTGCTTGCATAGTTTTATTTAAGATAGGGAAAATCCAATTAATCCCTAATACTAAAATGGTGGCCACGATCCCAAACCCTCTTCGCATGCTGCACACATCACAATGTCCCTGTAATAGGGGTGCATGTTGTTTGCACATGCTCATGCAGCACATACTATGCACGGGGCTTGGGATCAGCTCCATTGTCCATTAATGCCTTTTAAAATTTATAAAGGAGCAGCATTTAGTTTTCCAGCTCAGGTTGCATCCTCCATCCGTTAAGATCTGTAGGAGTTGAGACTTATTTTTGTTTAAAATATATATAAATGAAAAAGCAAGTAGGAAACACAATGATGAAGCAGACTAGTACCAAGGACCCTAGTACAACAGCCACAACACTTAACTGCCCAGCCCCACTGCACCTGCTTCTGAGTCATCCTTACAAACACCTCTCTAACTTGTTGCAGTCTTCTCCTTGTGGCTGAATCAAACACAGTAGCCAGTTGTTTCTCCTATAGTTCTGGTGAATTGGACAAAAGTGACCAACAGGACAAGGGTTCAAATTTGGATTATATGGTAAGGTGCACTTTCTTGTATGTGAAACAATAATATAATATAGGGCTTTTCTCCTGTGTGGAGAATAATTCACTGATGCCTATATACAGTCTCTTGGCCAAATGCAGCTTTGAAGCCCAGATTCTACCACCAGAGCTACCTGGGTCACTGATGCCAACCCCCCTTCCCTGCACACATTGGTCATATAAGGTCACTGGTTGTATAAAGAGTTTAAGGTTAGCAGCTTAAAAGGGTTTTTCTAGTGGGGCTCAGCAGCCCTGCTTTGGGACACCTGTGCCAAGGAGAGTATTATTCTGTCAAAGTCCCTATCTGTCAGCTTGGTTATAAAATAAGTGGGCATTTATTTATACACATCTGCACACACACACATACACACACACACTTTAAATAAAAAATGTGTATTCAGATACTAAATGAGTAGTGGCTATTATCCATTCCACAAAATGGTGGTTCTGGTAGTGCATATTCACTATGGGGGCAATCCAACAGCCCGTGTACGCCACCTGCAGGTGCTGTGCTCCGGCCAGAATGTGCGTGCTCAGGTGCACATGTATGCTGAACGTGCAGCACGGCCACCCAGGATGCTCACATGAGTGCGCACATTAAGGCTGTGCACCGTGGATGGGGTGTGTGGGTGTATGTGTGGCATACATGGGCCGTTGGATTGCTCCCATTGTATACCAAGTATACAATTGCCCCCCCCATTGTATACCATTGCCCCCAAGTTCACATTTCAGCGCTAGTTATTATTCCCATTTTACAGATGGAAAACTGTCAAGACAGAGAGAGCGACCTGCCCAAGGCCACCCACTGAATTAATAGCTAAGATGGGATTTGAATGCTGAGCTTCCAGGTCTAAGTCCAACGTATTATCCACATGGCTACACTTTTCATGATAATCCCCAGTTACCTGTAGAACTATGTAACTTTATTTGAACCATTAGCTCATGAACTGTTAATGACAGCCATAAACTTCTACTGTATGAATATTTGGGTGATATTTCTGAGAGCTTCCTCAACTTTCAAAATAAATACAAGTCTCATTTTCTATTCATTGCAATTTATTCATGGCATATTCATGAACTTTTAAATGGGTACTAATGAAAATCCAAGAACACGAATTTATTAGCCTCCACTGTTTAAAAAAATTACAACACAGAATTACTAAGGAATGGTTGGTATAGCCCACAAGAAGTATGTTAAATAAGTAGAAAATTTGATTTGGTGCAATGAGATGTTGGGGAGTCTAAGGTGAAGGATTTCTTTAATTAATGAAGTAAAAGTCATTTCTGCTCTGATTTAGTTGATCTTTAATCTGTATAAAGTCACTGCACTAAAGAAGTGTTCCTACTTATAAGGAGGTTGGAAGAGGAATGATTTCAAACTCACTCTTAGACTGCAGCTTGATCCAGAATCAGTCGCTCTTTGCCATATTATAGCAGCCTGAGGGTTTCTTCAACATTAAAAGCAATGAAAAAACTATGGGGGACTGAAAGCAAACCCAGGGATTGGTATATGACAGGTGAATGTAGACTATGCCCGATGACAAATTAATGACAAATTAAAAATCACTCAGATTGAGACAGAACATGACATGGCACTTCCTCTAAATTCTAAGGACTGAACCTTCCTATTAAAGAAGCAGGCAGCACAGATCACACCTTATCCTGTGCAACTGTATTTCACCCACGTTTTGACTGCGCTTTAAACTTGGTTTGCTAAACCATTAATCAGTGGTAAAGTTGGACGTTCTTTTGCCCACCATGATTGCTCCTGATGAGAGTTCAAGTGCCACTCTTAACAACTTGTAATTACTGACCCGATCACTCATTAAGTGTCCTTATATAATGTAATACCGGCTCCAAAACTCTCCAAGGATAGCAGCATGGTCCTTGAAGACAGTGAATATGGTCATAACTGACAGTCATAAACAAAATTCAACTTTGCTTAAACAGTTGACTGAATATGGTTGAAATGCTAGAGGAACAGAAGGTCACTGTCTCTTCACTTTAATAATTGCTTCTATGAATGACTCTTTGAAGAGGGTGGATGGGGGTGGGGGGGGTCTGGGGTGGAAGAATATGACTGAATGTATTTGTGCTGTTACAAAGTAAAATGCATTGAACCCCGGTAGAAAACTTTTTTCCTTCAATGGCTCTCTGAGCATCTGCATCTTGAGATTAAAGCAAGTACAAGGACAATGGCGCTTTCAGCAGTAGAGCTGTTTGCCCATTATAGCCTGGCTGTGCAATGCTTCATTTATCAGGAATGTATTAAGGGAGACAGTTTAAAAATATCCAAATGATAGATATTCCTTTTCCTGTTGTGTTTAGAATAAATGACTTACTGTAATAGTGGAAATTACAGTCTTTGCTTCAAAACTTCTGGGAAAATGAGCCATCAGAAACCCTTAAACTCATTTGTCTACTTCTTACATCCCTTTCTTTCCCATTTCTTTTTAATAAGCATGAAAGTCATTTCCAAATATTATTAGTCCTTTTTTTTTTAAAAGTAGGTGTGAAAGTGAAAATTGCACATTATCATCAGTGCTGGCCTGCTCTCACATCCTCTGCAAATATTTTTTTCATTATAACAATTCTACCCCACACTCTTGCTGGCTTACTCACAAAACATGGGCATTTAGCTGACAGCAGTCAGGATTTGCAAACATTTTTTCTAAACTGTGTTTACAAATAATAACCTACAGGTAATTATTGAGCAAACATTCCATCAAGTAATTTCCCTTGTGGAAAATGAAAAACGAAGTGTTCCTACTTATAAGGAGGTTGGAAGAGGAATGATTTCAAACTCACTCTTAGACTGCAGCTTGGTCCAGAATCAGTCGCTCTTTGCCATATTATAGCAGCCTGAGGGTTTCTTCACCATTAAAAGCAATGAAAAACTATGGGGGACTAAAAGCAAACCCAGGCATTGGTATATGACAGGTGAATGTAGACTATGCCCGATTCCTCCGGGAATATTAATTTTTCACTGTTTCCAGCAGCAAGGGTGGTATGACTGAAATAAAAGCAGATCTTTGCCGCCATGGAATCTTATGTTCTCACTTAGGTGACTCACACATTTTAGTTAATAAAATTACACGTCTGTGCAAACACCATACTGATTGGGAAGGTTCAAAACAGACCCTTCAGATTTTACCTCTTACATTTCCAAAGGACTTCAACATAACATTTAACAGGTGTACAACACAACGGGACATGCTCAAGCAATTTTCACAAGACTATGCTTGGGGGGATAGGGTGGAGTTACACTAAACATCAAGAAGAATTTTGGCTGTTATACTTTGCATGAATAAGTATATAATCAATTGGGAAAGCTGAAAAAGAGGCAAGTTTCCTACCCAATTAGGCCTCAGTCTTCCTTTGTCCAGGCTCACACATGTAAAAGTTGCATAACATATCTCATGCCTTCCCACATCATTGTGATCCCTAAGGTCAGCTGAGAATAGCCTCCTGCAAATTACATCATGGCATGAACAGTGTGCAGACATGTCCAACAGTGAGGCTCTTTTAGTGGCTTCCCCACAGCTCTGGAACTCACTTCCCTTGAGAATTTATCAAAGCACAAGCCTGAACTTAAAAAGACTTTCCTATTTGACCTTGAGGGGGTGGGAATGAATGGTAAGACTTGCTTGTGTCAAACAAAGTGGGTGATGAGCATTGGCATCTCTTACTATGGTTGTGTCAAACAAGACAATAGCCCACTGCAGTCCATGTTCTGCCCATGCATCCCCCACTCAGGCCCCACTCACATGCATTTATTAGCATGTAGAGCTAATAAATGGGCAGCCCTCTCCATGCATTTCATGTGCTGGCAGTTGCCGCTGCCACTGGTGCCACTCAATGTTTTCCCTCTCTCTAGTCCTGGCTCAGATAGAAAGATGGGTCACAGACAGAGAAGGCATCTTCCCTAGCCGTGATTCCCCTTTCCATCAGAAGCAGCACTTGGGTGCTCTCCCAACTGGGAGGTGTATGCAAAAGGGGAGTGCAGAAAGGATGTACTCCAGAGGATCTGCACCTGCACTCCTCTCTCCAGTTGGGAAAAGAAACAAGGGGAGCCCAGTAGCCCAGTAGATCATTGCCTCTCCCTTGCTCCCCTCGGTTCCTTTCTCAAACAGAGAGAGGAATGCAGGCACAGATCCTCTGGAGAAGGTCTTTTCCACATCCCCTGCCTTACTCTCTCCTTTGCAGCCTCCCATCAGCGGAGAGAGCACAATCTCTCTCTTCTCTAGTAGCCGTGCTAGGTGCAACTCTATGGTGCTGGTGTACCTCGCTGTGGGCAAGGCTGCACGCTTTGCAAGCTAATTAATGAGACACAGAAATGTGGGCATGAATTAGCATGCACTGGCATGCACAGCGGACCCATGATATTCTTGGATGACGACATGAGTGGGGAGAGAGTATAGACTGCATGGGGTTTGCAGACTAACATCTGGTGAATACCTAATAGGCAGGTAGGCAAAAACCCAACTGGTGGTGCTAATGTGAGCTATGATCTCATTTATTTTCACCCTATGAAAGAGGTTTTGGCACCCACTTAAATCTAGCACAGCATTTCGGCACACAACTTATCAACTGCACAAATGAGGATTGTGCCCCTGTTATCCTATTTATTTAACACAGGTTACAGTGCAGGGGAACCCAATGAAAGGCTATTTAGCTCCTCCCAGGATTACGTTTCTATGTAGTTCTGGTGGTGCAAATTAGGGATGGGCGAACGCGGTTTGGAAGTTTGGAGTTCAGCCCGAACTCGGCCTGTTCGGACGACCGAACCCGAATCCGAATCCGAACATGAACTGACCGAACCGAACTCAAGTCCAAACGTCGAAATGACCAAACAGTTCATTCAGTTCGGATCGCGTTCGGGTGGCTAAAACATGGTGTAGTGTCAGGTCACTGGAAGGCCAAATGTGGCAGGTAGGGGGAGTCAGCTGACTCAGCTGAGGAGCAGACTTCCTAGCACCAGGGGTGGCGAGGCTTGGAGTAGCAGCCAGTCTGCCCAATCACCATCCCTTTTTGCCTCAGACCACTGGCTCGGCAATCTGCGATTGGCCACGAGCTAGGCTGCATGGAACCAATGGGGCTTGCGGTGAGGCGAGCGCAGCAAGAAACAAAACTGTCTGCCTCCCCTCTTCCCATACCTTTTGAGCTAGTCACTGTTCCTGAACAGCAGGTGTTTCAGAAGGCTTCATCTCTCCCAGCAGTTTTTGTTCCTTCCTATTCCTAATCCATTGCCATCCTCCTCCTATTTCACCCATCCAACCCATCTACCCCATATTATTCTCATTTATTTAGCTTAGCTTAGATAGATTTAGGTGTTATTTTTTGTTTTTACCCCCCTGTGTTCCCTGTGTTCAATCTTCCTTCCTCCCTGCCTCCTCCATTGAATCCTTTTCCTCTCCCATTCCATCTGGGGGTATTTTCAGATGTGACGAGATCACGCTCAACCACGGTGGATTCCCACCGGGCGAGAAAGGTCTCATCACATCTGAAGGGGAAATGGAAGTTTCCCCCCCTGATTTTCACCCCGTCAATCGCGGCAGGGAATCACATTCACCACGCGATCGGCGGAACTGGCGGGGGGGCCCCTGATTGCATGGTGAATGTGATTCCCTGCCGCCATGAAAGGGCCCATCCCATCTGGATGGCTACCACAGCCTGGAATCTGGGCCGGGATTCTGGGCCGTGGTCAATTCGGGTGGGCCCTGTGGCCGCATTGGAAGCGGCGCCCGCCCATCTCCACAGAAGGTGGGCACCGAGGAAGCGTGGGGGGGGTGGGGTCATGCGGCCACACATTGCACCGCACGGCCCCTCCCCCTCCCTGATTCCCCACCGGGATCAGCCAGCACGTCTGTTGGACGTGCCGGTGTGATCCCGGCGGGGAATTCCCGCGGTGATTCCGTGCCGGGGCGACTAGCGCCCCATCACGTCTGAAATCACCCCCTGATTCCCTTACCCTGTTTTCTTTTTCTTTTTCATTTAGAGTAGTATTATTAGATTGATTTAGGTTTTGTTTATGTTTTGTACCCCTCCTTGTGTTGTTTGTGATTCCCCCCATTCCTATAGATAGATAGATAGATAGATAGATAGATAGATAGATAGATAGATAGATAGATAGCTCTGGGGCAAGCTTGCAGATATGCAGATGGAGAGATGATTATTATTTTTGATACAGCAACTCTATACGATTTCATCTTGTTGGTTAAGCTCTCTCCAGCTGGCTATGTGTCGCAGGAGGTCTCTGTCCATATAGGGGTGAGACAAGGTTGTGTCCTTGCCCTGACCAACTTCAATCTCTTTTTTAACAATGTGGTCCCGTTGATGGCCCAACATAGCTTTTTTTTCACCTAGGCTGGCTACTCGTTACATTGGCAAGCTGCTCTTTGCAGATGACCTTGTGCTGCTTTCCCAAACAAGGGTTGGGTTAAATAGGCAATTGCAGGCTTTTGCCTGATATTGTGCCGACGACACTATGGAAATCAATTTTGCCAAATCTAAAATAATGGTGTTTGCCAAGGTATAACGTGCTAACACTCATGTGTGGAAAGTAGGTGGTAGGTGATTGGAGCAGGTAAAGAACTTCAAATATTTAGGCCTCCAATTTAGTAGTGCTGGGTTCTGGTTCCATCATATTAGGGGTGCCGAGACCTTGGTGAAAAGGTTTGCCTTGGCTATTCGAAAATTATTTGTTCGTTCAAGGGGGATTGAGATTTAAATGGCCTTGGAGGTGTTCAACGCCAAGGTGGGAGCCCAGTTTCTTTTTTTGGGCTGAGCTGTGGGCTCCACTTGTCTCACAACCCTTGGATTGAATTCAAACTAAATTTCTGCGTACCCTTATTAGATCGCCAGGAGGCATTCCAACGGTACTGCTCTGGCTGGAATTGGACCAGCACAGTTGGTCTTTTAAGGCCTGGCAAGCTGCCCATAAGCTATGGCTTAGGGTCATGTGCTCAGGGGTGGGAGTTCTGCTTCCCTTTTTGAGGGATGATTCCTTCCAGAGTAGATGGGTCACTAAGGTTGAAGATCATTTGTTGACCCTGGGTTTGTCCTGCGAGTACTTGTGTGCCACAAATTTTCAGGTTGTCTCTCGCAAGCTTTTCACTAGATGGAGGGACTTAGACCATCAGGAGAGTTGGGCTAGTGTGCGACAATCCCAGCAAGTGAGAAGTTATTTAAATTGGGCACCCCCCTATGGATTCCATGGCCTCTTATTTAAATTTGCCTGTTCCGGTTAGTGGGAAATGGTTATTTATGTCGGCCCGGCTTAATGCTCTCCCTTCAAAGGTTTTGCAAGGAAGACTTTCTTCTATTCCCTTCTGTGATAGGTTATGCCCATATGATTTTTTGGAGGTGGAAACAACAGCTCATATAATGTACTCCTGTAGACTTTACGACGATCTAAAGGTTAAATTCCTTGAAAATATTTTTTCTAAATATCCAGTCAGGACCCAGAGTGCTTTGGTTGACCTGGCCTTGGTCAATAGGAAGAAGGAGACAACTGTTCAGGTTGTCTCCTTCCTAACCCAGATGTTTGTTAGGAGGAAGTTGTTTTGGGGCTTCAAAATGCCCCTTGTTATCTGATGCTATTAACTGTCCTTGGTTTTAATTTTTATCTGGTTTTTAGGGTTTCCTTGTGATTTACCAGGCTTGTGGCCTTTTTAGTATTTTTAGTATCTATGTCTGTATTATTGTCATTTATTCTTTGTTTCTTTTGTCTTTGGTTTTGCATTGACTTGTTTGTTTTCATTCTTTGTGTTATGGCTATGGCTATGGCCACGCCAATAAAGTTGAAAGTTGATAGTAGACAGTTGTAGGAGTTAGCTTAGTGATAGAGCTGGTGTTTAGTAATTTAGTTTTAGTGTTTGTAGGAGCAGTCCTGTGTACTTATTAATCAATTTAGTTCATATCATTTAGAATAGTTAATAGTAGCTAGATTTAGTGTAGATAGATAGATAGATAGATAGATAGATAGATAGATAGAAAACAAAAAAATATATACAAACTTTATTTTGGAGGGAGAAATGGAGAAGGGAAGGAGAGGCCGATCTGCTGCCTGTAGGGGAGGCAATGGGGCATGTGCCAGAGGTGGGAGGGGCCATGCCAGGGGAGCAGCAGCAGGTAACAGCAGTAGCCAGAGGCAGAGCACATCACACACACCCCAACTCAGCAGGCCTGTTTTAGGGCAACAGGCTTCAGCGGCTCAGTGTCACCACCTGGTAGTGCCCTCCTCCACTGCCACGCAGGGCACTGGAAGGCCTGCAGGACTTGAGGCTCAGTCTGTATCTGCTGGTGGTGGTGCTGGAGCAGGTGCTGTGTCTGCTTCTGATGTTCCACCACGGCCATCAATGTCCCCCACTGTCGAGGTGATCCCCAGCAGTTCAGAGCTGGTGGATACCACCCCAACTGCTAGAGGCAGGGCCCAATCTCCGGGCAATTCCAGTAGGGAGAGGAGCAGCAGCAGCAGCAGCAGCACTAGCAGCTACAGAGGGGGGCACAGGGAGAGTGCCAGCAGCATGGCGGGCACGGGCAGTCTAGCCTCAGGGTCCCAGTACTGCCCTTCACGGGACATCACTGTAATCACAGACAGTGAGGAAGAGGCAGACACTAGTGCTGCAGACAAGATGTCTGTACCCGAGGCGATGTCTGACCCTCCTCCCAGAGTTGAGTCGCAGTGTCACAAAGTTCTCCCCCTCCCAGCAGTGCTGGCAGCAGTGTGTCCGCTGGGGTGGGCAAGAAGGCGGGGGGGGGGGGG
>QEPC01009236.1:819854-848627 GCA_003113815.1 Sphenodon punctatus
CATGGAGGAGATGGGGTGGGGGGGGATCTGACCAGGCCATCATCAGGGCGCCGTGGCACTGGCTTCCAAGAGAAAGCAAAGCGCCTGTTGGCAGAAATGATTGCCCTGGATGGCTAGCCCTTCTAAATTGTGAAGGACAAGGGCTTCCAGAGGCTGATTGGGTTCCTGGCCCCCAACTTTAAGATGCCTTCCCACTCCACCCTGAATCGGACCATGGTGCCACAGCTCTAAAAGGCTTTGAAGGAGCAGGTGAGAGAGCTGCTGGCAGGAGATGGGGTGGGGGGGCATGGTCCACTTCACTACTGATCTCGTGGTCTGCCAGAAATGCCCAGCACGCCTACCCGGCAGTGACTGCACACTGGTGGAAGGACCCAGAGGCAGCGCTTGGCAGTGGCAGGGGGGGACCTGAAGCAGGGTATAGGTGGGCCCTGCTTCAGGCCCAAGTCATGGACAACTCTCACACCTTGAGGAAACTCGAGGCAGTCCAGGCCACCATGGTGAGGGAGTGGGTCACACCAGGCACGGCCTTCAACAAGGGGTGTGTGGTCACGGACAATGTGGCCAATATACTAAAGGCAATCCATGACGGGGGCTTCACAAGCATCCCTTGCACCACACACACCCTCCATCTCATGGTGAAGGACGTTCTGGGCTTGGGGGAGAAGGGAATTGGGTCAGGCAACTTTAGTTCCCTGGTCGAGCTGGGGAGGAAGATGGTGGGCTTCTTCAACAGAAGCGTGAAGGGCAGCAAGCTCCTCCGGGAGAAGCAGGCCGAGCAAGGGTCCCCGGTGCACACGCTGCTCTAGGATGCCTCCACCAGGTGGAATTCCACCTTCGTGATGCTCGAGTGGCTTCTTGAACAGAAAGCTGACCTGCATCAGGTGGAACTGGAGACAGACACTGAGGAACAACTGGGAGGAATGGGAGATTATCGCTCACACAGTCTTTGTCCTGAGACCATTCCTGGTCATCACGGAGACCTTGAGCAACTCCACCGCCACCCTCAGCCAGGTGACCCCGCTGGTCTACAGTCTCTGCAGCAGCCTGGAGGAGATTCTGGAGAAGGAGGGAGGATCATGGCCCTCAGGGCAGGAGGATCTCAGATGAGGTAATTGACCTTGCGAATAAGCTGAAGGCTGAGTGCGCACTTTGACGAGCTCCTGTGCTGGGACAAATACGTCCTGGCAACCATGCTGGACCCCAGGATCAAGGGCAGCATGGCATGGGAGACAGCAGTCTATGGCCTCCGGAAGGGTGCATTGGTGCAGAAGGTCCAGCAGGCAGAGTGGGACATGCAGCAGGACGCACCTGGGGATGGTGGGAGTGGGAGCAGCGACCCCTTCCAGCCATCTGGGTCTATCCCTGCCCCGATCCCTAGCTTTAGCAGCAGCACCAGCAACAGGACCACCAGCAGCAGCAGGACTCCTATTGCCAGCAGCTCCTCCTCTGTGCAGGCCACTCTGGGGAGCATGGGGCCCAGCACAAAAGGGCAAGCAGCATGGCTGAGGGCAGTGGGGCAGGTGGTGCCCACCCAGAACTACCAGATGGAGTATGATGGTGTCTCAGCAGCAGTGGAGACCTACCTGGAGGAGGAGCCATGCATTGATCCCAGCAGCGATCCCTTGCCCTACTGGGCCGGCAAGGCCAACGTGTGGCTGACCCTGTCCAAAGTGGCAAAGGGTATCCTGTCCTGACCACCAACCAGTGTCCCCAGCGAGAGGGTGTTCTCCATCACGGGGGACATTTGCGCCACGCACTGCCTGAGACTGGGGGCCAAGTTGTTGGAGCAGTTGCTGTTCCTGAAGGTGAACCTTCCGCTTCTGGGATTCCCAGAGCTGCCCCTGGACAACAAGTGATTGTGCAGTGGCACACACCATCCCATGCCAGGGTCAGTCTCGGGACAGGACTCCTCCTTCTCCATTTGGACTAGGACTACTGCTCCTGTGCTGCTGAGGTGCTGTCCCTCCCTCCCAATGCCTGACAACTACCCCTTTCTCTCTCCCTCTCTCTGTCCCTCTCTCTCTCTCCCTGTCTTTCATACTAGACGCCTCGGCTGCCTTATCTGACTGACCTCATGATGCAGGGTGGCATTGGGAAACAAACTGTAAGCCTGCAAGCTGGTCTATGGGTACACTATCTCGGCCCGCCTATGTGACACTGACTGTCTCTCACTCTCTCGCACTGCACAGTCTTTGCTAGCCTATTTGAGTGCCCTGATGCCAATGTCCCAGCCTGCCTGACCTACTGCCTCTCATGCCATGCTGCCTGTCTGCCTGCCTAGCTTGTTGCCAAGCTCAAAGCATGCATCAGTCCTGCCTCCCATGCCAAGGTACCTATCTTCCCACTCAGGTTGCCTAGCTCAAAGCCTGCCAAAGCCCACCTGCCCTACTGCCTCTCATGTCACGCTGCCTGCCTGTCCGCCCAGATTGCGAAGCTCGAACCCTGCCTCAGTCTGCCTGCCTGCTACTCATGCCACGCCACCTGACTGCCTGCCTCAGCAACTAATGTCTGCTGCTGCTAGTGCCAATGGCACTAGTTGACATTCCACCACATGGCAAGAAGCATCCACTCCAGCCCCAGGACCTGCCGTCAGGGTCCTGGGGCCAAGTTACAAGCTATTCAAAACATTCCAATTACTTTCTGTATCTCCAACGTCGACACTCACTGACTGAATTTCTGTTACTTTTAGTTTAATTCCTAGTTTTTCTCTCTCTCACTCTCATGACCATTAACAGGCATGTATATCTTAGTTTTGTTTACTCCCACCCAGCTGTATGCTCGAGGTAGGGCATGGTATAGATGTTACTTGATAACAGCTGCTGAGGTCAGACAATCCAAGGCCATCACTGTAATAAAATTAAAGTTGCTTGTGGAAATTCAGACACTTCCTGATTTTATTTTTCCTTCTGCATAGGATCTCTTCCATAGAACCCAGAAAGGGTTTTCTGGTCTGACACAACTCTTCATAACTAATCAATCCCTATTCACCAGTGGCACGGAAAGGGGGTTCTTTAACAAAGCATACATAACACCTCTACAGGGAGGGCTGTTGCCAATACCTAGAAGCTGCCACTCTAGCTCCGGCACCAACCGTGATGGGTCTAGGGCCATAATTCCTTGCACATTCCGATGTCATTCCACCGCATGACAAGAAGCAGCCACTCCAGTGCAGGACGTGCCATCTGGGTTCTGGGGCCAAGTTACAGACAGGGAGGGCTGTGGCCGAAATCTACAAGCTGCCACCTCAGCCCCAGCACCCACCAGGATGGGTCTGGGGGTGTCGTTCCTCACACATTCTGATGTCATTCCACCGCATGACAAGAAGCAGCCACTCCAGTCCCAGGACCCGCTGCCTGGGTTCTAGGGCCAAGTTACAGGAAGGGAGGGCTATGGCCAAGATCTACAAACTGCAACCTTAGCCCCAGCACTCACCATGATGGGTGTGGGGCCATAATTCCTTGCGCATTCTGATGTCTTTCCAATGCACCAAGAAGCAGCCACTCCAGCGCCAGGACCCACCGCCAGGGTCCTGGGGCCAAGTTACAGGCAGGGAGGGCTGTGGCCAATACCCAGAAGCTGCCACTCTAGTCCCGGCACCCACCGTGATGGGTCTGGGGCCATCATTCCTCGCACATTCTGATGTCATTCCACCGCATGACAAGATGCATCCACTCAAGTGCCAGGACCCACTGCCAGGGTCCTGGGGCCAAGTTACTTGCAGGGAGGGCTGTGGCCAACATGTACAAGCTGCCACTCTAGCCGCAGGACCCACCGTGATGGGTGTGGGGGCATCATTCCTCACACATTCCAATGTTGTTCCAACGCATGACAAGAAGCAGCTACTCCAGCACCAGGACCTGCTGCCAGGGTCTTGGGGCCAAGTTACAGGCAGGGAGGGCTGTGACCAAGATCTACAATCTGCCACTCTAGTCCCAGATCCCAAATCCCAAAAACCCCACTCCCAAATCCCCTGGATAAGCAACCCCAAGTCTTTTGTCACATAAGGAGCAATGCATCTTGCTGTGGAAGATTTTCTCCAGGAGATCCCTTGGGGTATTTTGATGAACTTTCCAATCAAGTACTGCGAGGAAGAAAAACTCAGCCAGCTCTTCCTCCAGGTACGTGATGTATATCTTTCATTATCTGTGAGGGCCTTGAAGACAGAATGGTGCTGCTTGCCTGACACATGTTCAACTGATATTCACATGGAACCCTTCTCCACTTCGGCCTTCAAAGTTCTGCAGACCCAGGACCCACCATCAGGGTTCTGGGGCCTACGTTACAGGCAGGAAGGGCTGTCTATCCACTGTATCTACTCTAGAAGCTGCCACTCGAGCCCCAGGACCCACCATCAGAGTTCTGGGGCCCATCATTCCACTCACAGAGAGACATATTTCTATCCACTGTCTATCCATCTTTCTATCCACTGTATCTAGAAGCTGCCACTCTAGCCCCAGGACCCACCATCAGAGTTCTGGTGCCCTTAATTCCACTCACAGAGAGCCATTTTTCTAGTCACTGTCTTTCTATATTTCTATCCACTGTATCTAGAAGCTTGCCTTCTGACAATTTGGTGCTGGCCCAGGATGATCCTGAACCCAACTACCTTTCAATCGGCTGCAGGAAACGGCGGCTATTGGCGATCGCCCATCCCTTTGCAACAAGGCTCGCCTATCTCTTAGGATCGACTGTTCGTGTTCGCACATCCCTACAGCTGACATTCCGAATCCTCTCTACTTCNAGAAAACCTACCGTAATGAGATGGAATATAACACACAACATATTATATGTGCCTGCCTGCCTGCTTGCCTGTGTGCATCCCTGTACCTGCTGCCCTGCTACCACCTATCGCCTTATCAAATGAAGTGTGCCCCATAGGCTTTAGGCTGTCATTCCACTATCCCTGATTCAGTCATGCCAGCCCATCCCAGGAACTATCAACGAGATTCTGGGATCATCATTCCAGTCACTGGGGCCTGCATTCCATTCCACTGCATCCAGAAGCCCGGTGCCCGCATGCCAGCCTGCCCCCTCTCCCCCAAAGCCTACTCCTCTGCACCCACTGAAGCTGCTGAAACTAAAAGCCCCTCTGACCACCAGCTCCCGCCACCTGCTGCCCGCTGCCAAGGAGCCTGTCTCTCTTACTCTCTGTCACACCCACCCATGCAAACACAAGCCCTGCACCTCCTGCAGGGCTTTCTGCTAGTTGACACCCTGCTGCTGGCACAGCACATCTTTGGGTTTATAACTAGTACTATGCTACATGAGGTGGCAGGTGCTGCTGGTAGGGATCGACAAGCTGTATGAGATTCTGCCACCTGCCAGCCAGAGCTTCAGCACATAGAGATAAAAGATTGGACAGGTCAAATGAAGCTCGTGACAATAAATGTAACAACTTTTATTAAAACTATTTAAACAACAAGAAAAAAACAACAACCACAACAACATTTTAAAAAACAAAAGCAAACATGTAAAGGAAACTTATTAATTAAACTAAGAGTCTCGACTGCCACTGGCCTGACCCCCAGGAATTGGAGGAAAGGCAACAGCTGGTGTGGGGAGTCACAGGGCTGTGGGCCGGCCACCCGGGACTCCTCCAGCTTGAAGCCGTGGCTCATGGAAAACTGCAAGGCCTCTGACAGGTTCGTATGCCACCTGGAAACTGCCTGGTGGTACATTTGCACATGGTCCAGCTCAGCGGAGACATACTGTCCGTATGCCTCCACCTTCTTCTGCTCCACCTGGACCGCCTGCAGCTGTTCCACCAGGCGGTTCTCCATGGTGGCAACAGACCACTGGACATTTGTCACAAAGTCCAGGGTGGGTCCCTGCATGTTGGCCTGAAGGGCCTTGTCCTGTGAATCTTCCAAGGGCCTGGGGGTCTCCACGTCGGGGCTGGGGGGGAAGGGCTTATATGCTGCTGTTTGTGGGTTGCCTTCCCCCCCTTGTTCTGGCACTGAGGCTCCATGTCCACAACTCTGGACTCCTCACCCTGCCATCTCACTCTCAGGCCATGGATCCGCTCTATGTGGTAGCTGTTATCAAGTAACATCTATACCATGCCCTACATCTATACCACATGGTCCCCTCCCTCTGCTGGCAGAAAACTTTCTTGCAGCGCTAAAAAGAGCAGAAAAAGATAGGAACATAAGAAGTGCCATACTGTGTCAGACCAATAGTCTGTCAAGCCCTGCCTGCATTCTATCTCCACAAGTGGGTGGACTGGTGGCCATCCAATCTCTCTCTGTAGGGAACTTCTGTTCCTAACAGGTCACAGGGCAATTCATTCCCTGTTATTCCAGTCCCCGTGCCAAATGCAATGTGGCGATTCCATCGCCCTTGTTGTAGAACCGTCCAGACATCTGATCTCTGGCGCTGGATGTCTGGGGGTGTCACTGGCCGTGGCAGCAACCTCTGCCTAGGGGTCCTCTGAGTCCTTGCCCTGGTCCTGGCAGCAGTGCTGGGCCGGCATCCAGTTCCTCTCTTAAATGGGAACACATTAAGGACACCAAAGTAATATCATTCATTTATGATGATGCCTTTAGTCCTCCCTCCTTGGGGTGCTGGGATTGCCACTAGAAAGCATGTGAAAATACTGCCCTCCTGGGGGTGCTAGGGGATGCTAGGGATTGCAACTAGAAAGCCCCTGGATGGGACGTGCAAATCCTGTGCTCCCTGGGGTGCTGCTTGGGATGGCAATGGAGAGACCCTGGCTGGCTGGCACGTGCAAATCCTGCCCTCCTTGGGGTGATTGGAATTGCAACTAGGAAGGCCCCGGATGGCACGTGCAAATCCTGCCCTCCTTGGGGTGCTAGGGATGGCAACAGGAGATGTGACACTGACTGGAGGAAAGACCCTGCCCTTATTTAAGGGTGCGTAGGGAATGGGATGGCAACTGGAGAGTGGAGACCCTTGATAGCCTGTCACTTGTTTGGGTGGGGGTGCTGCTCATGCCAGAGCACCCCACACTACAGTACCCTCTCTCTCTGTGGCAGACCTCCACTGCCACCTGCTGATGCCCACTGTTTGTGCCTGACTGATGCCCACCACCCACGCACCCACCTGCACACCAGTGAGCTCGCTCCAATGGATAGAGCCTTTCTTGTCCTCAAAGTAAAAAAAAGGTTTACAAACCTGGCAGCACCTCCTGAGCCCGCTGCTTGCACCTCAGCCGAGGAGCCAGGCACCATCACTGGAGGTGTAGTAGGGGCAGCGACCTCTAGTTCCTCCTCCTCCTCCTCCTCCTCCTCAACCAGCAAGTTGGCCCACAGTCAAGGAAGAAACACCACAGCTTTCTTCATTTAATTTTTTTATTTTTTTTTATTTTTTATCACACACACCCAAAAACAAACACACAATCAGTCACCCACAACACACACCAACACTCACCAACCACAACAACAACAGCACATCCAAACACAGACAAAACACACAAACTGAATATCCACCCAGCCAAACACACACTCAGTTGCCACACAGCTCCACATGCACTCGAATTTCCGGTTTCCACCATGCTTGTGCTCTTGCGATATTTTTTGCAAACAACCGAACCAAACAGCTGAACCCGAACCCAGCGAACGATCCGAATGGATGAACCAAATGCAGCCAAACCGAACGGCCGAACCCGAACCGCGATCTGTTCGCCCATCCCTAATGCAAATTGCTTCTTAACATTTCCCACTCCCACAAAAGTTAATAGACTCCTCATATTGTTCAGAAGTCATCTTTCTGACTAAACACAGACTTAAAAATTTTCTCCCTCCCTCAGAATACTATTCACTGAACTCCAGGTTAAGACCATGGTGGGCTTTGTGTAGGCCTTTTCAGAGTGAAATTCACCACATGCATGAAGAAATAGAATGCAACTGGGTCTCTGAGCACAGATGGGGAAGAAGGGATGTACTCCCTGTATATAATTTGATAATTTTATGTCTTACTAATTTTATGTCATTACACCCAAAGGGAAGAGTCTTGCTGTAATATAATAGCAAGACTAGAAGCTGAAGAAATTAAGTAATATTCTCAAAAGGTGTGTGGGGGGGAAAACTAATTATCTCTTAGCTAGAAATACCAAATACTAGCTACTCTTTTTCCATATTGAAGAGAAATGAGAAATTGGGTCAGTGTAAGAACTGAGCAATAGGACAAATAATCTAAGAAGTCATAATTCATCTAGGTTTTCAAACAATTCAGATTTAATACATATGCATACTTGTATTGTTTAATGCACATGCATACTCATTGCTTCACCTGGGAGCTGTCATTTTAACTTCAGAGTCAGAGTTTGGGGTTATGGAAGCTCAGTCTTGTCCTGTTCAGTTGGATCAGTTTCAAATGGTATCGCCCACCGATGTGGGGGAAATGCTTGGGGCGATGGGGGCAACCAGTTGTGAATTAGATCCATGCCTGTTCTGGCTGATGAAAGCCAGCTGGGAGACATAGGAGCTGTTGTTGTCTGGAGTTGTCAATGCCTCCCTACGGTTAGCTGTACATGCTGTAATAACACTTTGGGTGAAAATAAATGGCAGGGGAGGGTGTTGGACACCCTTAAAACTGGAGTGGTCCAGGCCCTGCTTAAGAAACAATTCTTGGATGCCGACTCCCAAGCCAGCTATCGACCTGTCTCTAACCTTCCCAAAAGGGAAGGTTCTGTGAGCATGTTGTTGCCTAACAGCTCCAGGCTCATCTCAGTGCTATTGGATTCCTGGACCCATTTCAGTCAGACTTTCACCCTGGGTATGGTATGGTATGGAGACTGTGCCTGTGGCCTTGTTTGATGATTTGAGCCTTGAGATGGACAAGGGAAATTCAACCCTGTTGACCTTGTTAGATCTTTCAGCAGCCTTTGATACAGTTGATCATGAGGTGTTGAAATGACTGTGGGACCTGTCGGGGTTGCGCAGGACCACTTTTGGGTGATTCTGTTCCTTCCTGTTAGGGAGGTCCCAATGGATGGTGTTGGGCAATTGCACGATGTCTCCTAGGGACCTCCCATTCAGCTTCCTCTCTTTTTCATCCGACCCAGGTCCCGCAGTCTCAGTACTTACTCAATATCTGCCTGCTGTTGGAAACTAGATGAGGGTGAGCCAACTGAAGTTGAATGCAGACAAGACTGAAGTAATGATGGTTGGAAAACCTTGTGACTTGGAGGGAATTGGGACTCCTGTTGTTGATGAAGTCCCCCTCTGGTCAGTCAAGTTCACAGCCTTGAAATGCTTTTGGATCCTTTGTTGTGCCTGAAGTATTGCCAGGAGCACTTTTCACCAACTCTATCTAGTGAGGAGGCTGCACTCTTTTATCTTTGATGTGGATTTATCATCCATGCTTTCATCATCTCAAAGCTAGATTACTGCAAAGAGCTCTACATGGAGCTGCCCTTGATGACTTTCAGAAATGGAAGCTGAAGCTGGTGTGGAACGCAGGGGCTCAGCTCCTTTCAGGGTCAAGTCAGTAAGAGCACAATACACTGGGGCTCCAAAGTCTGCGCTGACTACCTAGAGTTTTCCAGGCACAATTCAAGGTGCTGGTTTTGATCTTTAAAGCCCTATGTAGTGTGAGCCCCATATATCTGAGAGATCACCAATCCTACCCATTTTCCACTGAGGCCCCTAGGGTTGGCCAGGGACACTCTCTTGCAGTTTCCATCTTCTACCCTTTTCTGTGGTACGAGGACACATGGGAGGGCCTTCTCAGTTTCTGGCCCAGTTCTGTGGAACTCCCTCCCCTGAGAGGTTTGCTTGAGCCTGAGCCTGAGACTAAGAATCTTTTGGAGGTGCTGCAAAACATTTTTGATTAGAAAAAGCATTTGGTGGGCAGATAAACAGGGGTTGGTTGAAGGTTTGGGATAAAAACATAAGAGCATAAGTAGTGCCATACTGGGTTAGACCAGTAGTCCCATCAAGTCGAGCACCTCTCTTTGACAGTGGCCAATCTTGGTCGCTTGGAAGAAGTACCCAACAGGTCACAATGGTGATCAATTCCCTATTGTTCAATCCCAGCTCCCAAAAGTAAGAGGTTATGTTCCCCAAACTGACCTGACTAATAATATGCTGCAGGGTGCTAATGAACCTATCCTCCAGAAATTTGTCCAATCCTTTTTTAAACTGATATACTACTGGCCTTGACCACATCTTCTGGCAATAAATTCCACAACTAATATGGACAGGGGGAGACAGACAGGGAAAGGGGGAAAATGATAGGGTATAAAAATCTAATCTCTATCTATATTATCTCTATCTGTAATATATATATACATACCTAAAACTATATCTATCTATATATATGTACAGGGGGAGACAGACAGGGGAATGGAAAAGGTAAGATAAAGGGTATAAGGAAAGGTAAGGTATAACAGTGAGGGCTGGGGAAGATTTTAGTGGAAGCACCAGAGTTGTATAAATGCAACCTGACACAGCAAGAGCTAACACAGAACAAGAGTCAAACAGTCTGGCCCTGCAACACAAAGGGTTACGATTCCTTCCCCACAGCCCCCATGATTGGTTCTGGAAAGTAGGAGGCATTGAGCAATCACAGGGTGCCATTCACTCTTGCGGTCGGCTGGGGGTGCCCGACTCTAAGTCCCCCAGGTATGCCAGGTGGTGACGGCAGACAGGGCATTCTTGGTGGCCACACCTTGGCTGTGGAACTCCCTCCCATTGGAAGCCCATCTGTCCCTGGACCTCCCCTCTTTCTATAGATGTAAGACTTGGTTGTTCTGCCGGGCCTTCGGGGAGCGGGGGTGAGTAGAGTGGGGGGGAGGGGTTTCATTTTGCTTTAGCTGCTGCTGGGAAAAAAATTATGATGTATATTTTATGTACTGTAGTATTTTAGACGGTTGCATTGTTGTTTTTATGTTGTGAGCCGCTCTAGGTTGCCAGTGTGCAGGAATATGCAGGATACACATTTTTGTATACATAAATAAATAAATAAATAAATAAAATAAATAAACTGCCTAGGACCTGCTTGAGCTGCTCATTGGCCAGCAATTACATCCATCAGATCCTTCTCCTCCCATCACAGGTCCAGTTCAAGAGTTCAACAGTGTTTCTGGCTTCCCCTTGCCACTTTTCCCTCCAAAAAACATCTGCCAGGCAATAACAAAATCAATAACAACTGTCATTATCATTATTGATTTTATTATTATTTATCTTTGTTATCGTTATTGCAATATAACAAAAAACTAAAATGTTATTATCATTATCAATATAATGAAAACAAAGTGCACACTCCTATACATTTCATCACCTCACTGTTTGCTCCTTTTTCTAGGTCATTAAACAACACTAGTCCCAGTACAGATCTCTGGGGCACTCTGCTATTTACTCCTCTCCATTCTGAAAACTGACCATTTAGTCCTACTCTTTGTTTCCAATCCTTTAACCATTTACTAATTCACAGTAGGACACTGCCTCCTATCCCATAGCTTTTTAATTTACTCAAGAGTCTCTCATGATGGACCTTATCAAACACGTTCTGCAAATCCAGATACATTATATCAAATGGCTCCCCCTTATCCACATGCTTATGTACACCCTAAAAAAATGTCAATTGATTAGTAGTGAGGGATGACTTCTCTTTGCTAGATCCATGTTTGCTCTTCTCCATCAATCTATGTTTATCAATATGCCCAGTAATTCTGTCTCAATAATCATTTCTACTATTTTGTCCCACATGAATGTCAGGCTCACCTATCTGTAGTCCCTAGGATTGCCTCTGGAACCCTTTGTAAATATCTGTGTTACAGTTTCTGCCTTCCAGTCCTCGGGTACAGTGGCAGAGTTGAGGTACATTTTAAAAAAACACACAAAAAAACAAACAAACTGGAAATTTTCAGAAGGGCCTGAATGGCCCCTTCTGAGCATGCTCAGCTTTTCCCAAGATGGTGCTGGCAATATCAGCATGCTACGAGTACTGTCTTTGATGTGGCCAGCTGGTTCTGAACATGCCCCCCCCCAAAAAGCGGGGTTGGTTTGTTTGTTTGTTTGTTTGTTTAAACTTACCAGCCCAAGAAGAAGCCACACTTCACAGGACCCCCCTCCAGAGGATAAGTACCCCACCCCTGACCCACCTCTAGACCCCCTCCCATTAGGAACCCACCCTCCTTAAATACCCCACCTCTGAGTCTGTTGCTCCTTACCTCTTTGAATTATGAGTATTCTCCAAGGGTCTGAGACCGGTCTGAACACTTGGGAGCGGTTGTCGAACCCTCAGAAAAACTCAGTTTTTTAAAAAAATTCAGAACACCCCTAGTCTTAATCTAGCCTAGCTGTAGTCTGAAAGAAACATACATTACCCCTTTGTCATGGGATTGGGGGCTCACTACCCCACTCTAGTCTGTTGTGACTCAGTTTCCTTGGCTTGCAGCTCTCACTGGATCAGCTCTCTCTCTAGAACTGATTGAGCCTGCAAGAGGAAACCTTCTTGTCACCTTTTCAGCCACAGAGTTTCCCAGCACAGACTCTTTCTCACTAGGTTCATCTGTGTTTGTTAGTGATGTGAAAATGCGGTTTGGAAGTTCGAAGTTCGGACTGAACTCGAATAGTTCGGTCGACTGAACCGAACTTTCGAACTGAACTCGAATTAGACCGAACTGTTTGGTCAAATCTGAACCAGTTCGGAAGGCCAAAAACTCCGGTTTTGAATGTACGAACTCAGTTCAGAAGTTCGAAATTCGACTGAACTCAAATAGTTCGGTCGACCGAACCAAACTTTCGAACCAAACTCGATTTTCGAACTGAACCGTATTTCCGAACTCGGTTCTGTTTGCACATCCCTAGTGTTTGTAAACACAGAATTAACCCCAAACTGTGTCTTGCCAATGTTAGGATTAGCAATTCCACTGGACCATATGAAGTTCAGTAAAAAGAAGTTTAATGAATGAATCACAAATAAGCATGCAGTACAAAATTATACTCGAGAGTGCAGAAATCAAAATAACATAATAAATAATGCATTCCTCTCTGTACTTGGATTCTCCTGACATAGGCTTACCCTAATCCAGGTCCAAGGGTATTTCAGTTCATGTCACAGCCAGAAATGGAAGACTTGGCCGGGTACCAGTCTTTAGAGTTTCCAAAAGGCTTTAATTCATAGTTCCTTTGGTCCAGTATTTCTCTGGCTGGTAAGATATGATGATACAGCTGCAGCTCAACAAGCTGATCTCAACCCACTTAGAGAGAGAGAGACAGAATTTTCCTTCTTTATCTTGTCTCCCTATGAAATACCTTTCCAGGGTCCTTTGTGTGATTTTCCCACCCGGTGGCTGTGTGCTTTCAGTCACATCCACAGGAAGGACTCCATTTGCAACTCAATGGTTTCTGGCTAGTGTCTGCAGCGGTGTTTAGGCTTTTTCTGAATCATGACTTTGCCTTTCTCCATTGCATGAAGTGAGTTTCCAGTTCTCAGCTTTCACATTGCATACATGTGTAACCTTCACCTTTCCATATTTGTTAGACCTGTAGTCTACATGTAGCCCAGTATCTCCTTGTGACAGCTCCCCACCTTTCCAAAACATGTGAAAGATGCAGAAAACAACCTGTATCCGGAACATGTTGAAGTGGGTGGCATGTTGTGTTGGTGGGAGTATGCCACCCCACCCCACCCCCACTGCCTCATTTCCCTTTGCTTGAGTCATGCTCAAGTTATACATGTGGTGCTTCAAACACTCAGTTAGCACTGTGGGGCTATCGTGTTTACTTGTTTTCAACCATTGCACAGTGGAGTGATCATCGGGATTCACTCTTTCTGTTTTATCCCTTGTCTCTCCCTATGTCCCCTCTCCTTGTCTCCTCCCACCGAGTCTTTTAGATTGTAAGCCATAGGCAGGGACTGAGTCCATCTCATTGTTCTGTAAAGTGGCAGGTACACAGCTGGTGCTATACAAGTGCTAATAATAATAATAATTAATAATAATATCTTGTAGGGGTCTATCCTGATATGTCTATGTCCCTCCGCCCCTTGTTGCATGTGGGGTGCCCCTTGCCCATAACCTTCAAGGTACATCAGTATGGATGTAGCGGTTCTTTGGTCTTTGCACAAGGATGTGACAAGAGCTTGGCAACGCCATGTCAACATCCTTTTTTTCCCCTGTTACAAAAATTGGCCATGTTCCCAAATTACATGGTAGCATAGGTAGGTTACCGTAGCTTCTTGCTGTCCTTATGGCATTTGTGTATGCCACAACTTCTTTGTCTGATCTACCTGGACTATCCAGACTGTAGATCATAAGCATCAGTAGAAAAGAAAAGAGAGTGTATGCAGTAAGTATCAAAACGTTTGCATTGCTCAGTTCAGTGTCAATGGCCCTTTTTACACAGACACTCTAACACCCATAAAATGGTTGTTACATTTTATTATACATGTTGCAGGGCACCACTGCAGCCAATCACCATGGGTCCTGTGCACACATGATTTCTCTACCCAGTTCCTCTGGGTGGAGATGGGTGTTGGCCGGTGGGTGGGGAGCATTTCCCTGGGTGGAGATGGGTGGGGGCGTCTGTGTAAATGCCACTTTTGGTGGGTGTTGGTGAGTGTTTGCTCCAGGCCAACACCCATGTCCACCCACACCCACCCACGGAGCAATCGGCAGTGGCATCCCTGTTGGGAAATTGTATATGTTAAATGTTTATATGGTCAATTGTTTTTAAAATTTTATTGTCTTTTCCCTTACTTGGCTATGGCGGAGGCCAATGCCTGTGAATAAATTATATATATATATATATGAATAAATTATATATATATATATATATATATATATATATACTCCACTCTCTACAAGCCAGACCTGTCCTGCAGGACATTACAGCTCTGTGTCTGAGCTGCGTTCCCCATGACAATTCTTATCTGGAAGCTGTTTGACCTTTCATCTCTCGGGAACAGCACAATTCCCCTCTGGGTCTTGCGCTGTTTCATGAACACTTAAGATACAATAACTAACCTCCTGGCCTGCCTGCAAACGCCTGGGTTCAGTCAGGGCTTCCCCAGCCTCTAACTCTCCCCCCATTTTGGCTACCTGGTTTGATCCTGCAGATGTTGGGCCCTCCCATTGAAGGTCGAGGGCCATCGTTTGGGCCTCAGAATCAGTTTGGCCATTTGGCTTCACTCCATTTAGTTTCCCATGTGATACAGGGTCATGCAGTTCACTCCCAGAGTCTTGTTCTCCCATGCCTTCTGGCTGGGCCTGAGACTCCTCTTTGGAGTTTTCCTGCTCCTAAGTGGAGTTCATTGGTTGGTATGCAGCCTCTGTGTGGCTCCCAGAGCCTTGCAGCAACATTTCCCCTACACTAGGCTTGCTCTCTGTCTCCCCATTATCCTGGGAAGAACCCTGGATTACAGCTACCTCTGTAGGCCAGTCCCAGATATCATTTCCCACCCAGTGGCTGTGTGCTTTCAGTCACGTCCACAGGAAGGACTCCATTTGCAAATCAATGGTCTCTGGCTAGTGTCTGCAGAGGTGTTTAGGCTTTTTCTGAATCATGACTTTGCCTTTCTCCATTGCATGAAGTGAGTTTCCAGTTCTCAGCTTTCACATTACGTACATGTTTAACCTTTACCTTTCCATATTTGTTAGACCAGTACTCTACATGTAGCCGAGTATCTCCTTGTGACGCCCTTCTAATGTCATTTCCTATTCTCCCCCCCCCCCGACCCCCCAGTTTCTCCATCTGTTATAATGGTTGGCAGGAGAGTGGGTTAGAGACATGGACTTTTAGACTAGAGATAAAGGTCAGTCTCTTAAAATTTAGGAGCTAAATTTCTACTGTGGTGTAATGGAAAAGGAGCTTAAGAAACTGGCTTTTAGGTATATTTTCATTCACCTTCCTAAGGTGACAGCTGTTATTTGTCAGTAGGTTTCCTGTAATTCCTAATAATCAACTTGCCCTCCATTCTAATGACACATATTAAAATAATTTATATAATCCTTGAGATACATCGTCTCAAGGCCCTAGGAGACAAGGGTTTGAATCTTACCCTAGCCAATGATTCACTATGGGTGGTGATAGAAATGACAGAGGCCTGCTATGGCCTGCTGGAGCCAGAGACTTTGGGTGCTTTTAGACTAGCAAGTTGCCGTTGCGCGACCCACTCATGCAATTTTTCAAAATCCCGCAAGGCGGGATTTAGGCAAGTCAATGGCTGCAATCAGGTGCATGAAAGGCAGTCACACATTGTTTGCTGATCACGAATTAAATACCTTGATTGTGAGGTATTTAATTTGCATTCGGCAAACAATGTGCAACTGCCTTTCATGCGCCTGATTGCAGCCATCAGCTCATCTAAATCCCGCCTCGTGAGATTTTGAAAAATTGTGTGAGCGGGTCACGCAACAGTGACCCACTCATCTTTTTTTTTCTTTCTTTTTATGTGACTTTTATTTATAAAATCAAAGTACAACAAATTTAATCATATACATTCTTATACTTAGAATTTTAGCACTGTAAATTTTACACTGGTCATCAAACATATCTCTATTCAGCAATTTTTATGTTATACTTTAACAGAAACCCTTAACCAACAGCACAGGATTCCCCCCAGAGTCATGAAAATGTATCAACGAGTCAGATTATGTTAGTCCAACAGGATTTTTTTGTGCAGCTATTTTGCTTAGTATTTGTTTAGTTGTCCCCATTTAAATTTTCCAAGGCATTCTTGATTGGAGCCCAGATGGATTCAAAATCATGCTTCTTGTTGTGGAGATCAGCGTGAAACTCTTCCATTGTATGCATATACCAGATTCTGTGGATCAGCTCATTCATGGTGAGGTCCTCCAAAGATCGCCAGTGCCTAACTATGATATTTATAGCTGCTAAGCAAATGATTTTACACGAGTTCTGGCAAATATCCATGCATTTTGTATTGGGGTATAAGCCCAGAAGGACTGTTTCTGGTCTGAAGGGCACCACCATTGCGGCCACTTTGTTAACAATTTTCCACACCTTGCTCCAAAAGAGCTGTACCCTCCCGCAGTACCACCAGCAATGCATATATGTACCAATCTCACCACATCCCCTCCAGCACAGCCCCCCCCCTCTGGATCAACAAATTTCAGTCTCTCAGGTGTTAGATAATATCTGGTAGTTAGTTTGACCTGTATCTCCCTAATCTCCAAGGAGAACACACACTTGTTCATATGAGACCATATTTTCTTTTCCTCTCCCTGGTCGATGGAAATGTTCATGTCTTTCCCCCATTTTATTATGTAATTCACTGAGGGGGCGTACAGTGTATTTTTTAATTCCCTATATAATCTGCCTAACCTGCCAGAGGCTTTATTTATTTTGAATAGAATTTTCTCTATTTTGTGTGGTGCTCTCCTTAAGCTTTCTCTATTCAATGGGGAAGAAACCATCGCCTTTAACTGTAAGTATTGAAATAAGTTGACTTCCTCCTTCAAAACACTCTTCAGCCTTTGGTGGGATGCGAATTCACCTTCCAGAAATAGCTGTTCCATTGTTAAAACACCCCTCTTTTTAAGGGCCACTCTGATTCCCGGGACTAAGTTACTTTCCTATATTTGCATGGAATCGATCGGCGTAAATGGGGATAAATCCCCTACCATACCCAATTTCTTTTTAGTTTTTTCCCAGGTCTTAAGCAAGTTCCCTATAAAGGGATGATAAGATTTTATCTCTCTCGGCACCTTACCCTTATCGACTATCAGGTCTTTCAACGTCTTCACCCCCAATATTTCCTTTTCCAGGTTGGCCCACTCTGGTGCCTTGGCTTCGTGGTACCAATCATACAGCCCCATGAGCGAGGCCGCTGTGTGATATAACTTTATGGGTGAAAACAGACATGACGCTAACCACCCTTTAACCACCCTTGGTGGTTATTTATGCAAGTTGCAGGACTGCATAGGGCACCAATACAGTCCTGCAACATGCATAAATAACCACCAAAGGTGGTTAAAGGGTGGTTAGCATCATGTCTGTTTTCACCCTAAGTCAGGGACATTCAAACCCCCCTTCTCTTTCAATTGAACCAACACCTGTTTCCTAAATCTGGGCTTTTTTCCATTCCAGACTATATCCCTCAATAATTCATCACACATTTTAAAGAAAGAAGCTGGAAGCTGAATCGGAATAGCCATCAATCTGTATAACAGTTTGGGGAGAACAATCATTTTAAATAAATTAATCTTTCCCAGCCACGACACCATCAATTTTTTCCATGGCTGAACCTCTTCCTTCAGTTTTTTAAGTAGGGGGAGAAAGTTAGCTGAATATAATTTTTTTGTATTTTTTGTTAGCGTAACCCCTAGATATTTCAAACCCGATTCACTTACTGGGAATGGTGACAACTTTTTTATTTGCGCCTCCTGTTCAAGCCTCTCTCCAAATATTAACGCGAAGGATTTTTCTTTATTAATCGAGTACTCAGAGATTCTCCCGAATTTCTCCATCACCCTCAACAATTCCGGCAGTGACTCCCTGGGGTTAGTTATGTAAACCAATAAATCATCCACGTACAGAGAGAGCTTTGTTTCTAGTCCTCCAATTTTAATCCCTTCTATTTTCTTATTCTGTCTGATTGCTGCCGCCAAAACCTCCAGTACTAAATTGAATAAGAGGGGCGACAAGGGGCATCCCTGTCTAGTTCCTCTCTGTAGGTGGAAGGGTCCAGAGAGTTCTCCATTGATTATCAGGCTAGATTGTGGGTTCTTATAAATAGCCCTCAGCCAGCTCATGAAGTTGCCCTCGAACCCCATCCGCCCCAGGGTCTCGAATAGGAACCTCGGCTCCATGTAATCAAACACCTTCTCTGCTTCTGCCGAGATTACCATGGCGGGCTTTTGTTGTTTATTTAACGCATAAATAACATTTATTGCCTTCCTAATGTTATCCCTACCCTGTCTACCAGGTATGAATCCCGTTTGGTTGATATGAATGATTTCTCCGCTTAATGCTTTAAGCCTGTCTACTAGTATCTTAGAAAAAAAATTGAAATCTACGTTTAACAGGGAAATAGGCAGGTAGCTGCCACATAAATCTGGGTCTCTGCCTGGTTTAGGGATCAGTGTAATTGCCGCATTATAGAAGTTTGATGGCATCTCCCCTTCTATTAGAATGTTATTATATACTGTTGTGAGGTGTGGACCCAAAATTTTCGCGAAAACTTTGTAAAACTCATTTGGGAATCCATCTGGACCCGCCGCCTTGTTATTTTTAAAGGCTAATATTGCCTACTGAACTTCTTTTTCTGTGATGGGCGCATTTAGAAAAGCAACTTGATCTGTGTTTAATTTTGGTAGCTCCACTTCCTCAAGAAATTCCCTTATTTCTGACTCTTTGGGGTTTTGCGTTGAATAGATTCCCTTGTAGAAATCTAGAAAGGACTGCATTATCTGGGGGAGCTCAGTAAAGCATTTGCCACTTTTGTCTACCACCCTGGCAATGTGTGCTTTCCTTTGTTTTGCCTTCACAAGCCTGGCTAAGGCCTTCCCCACCATGTTACTGTTTTCATAGAAATAAAATTTTATTCTATTGAGTTGTAATTTTGTCCACTCTAGTTCCATAGCATTTATTGATTCCCTATTTTTCATTATTTCTAATTTCAGCTTTTGCGAGGGGGAGATTTTATTTTGTGCCTCCAGCCTTTGGAGGGCAGCATATAAATCCTTTTTTTTTTTTTTGCCTTTTTTCCTTAACATTTTTAACTTGCAGTGCTATCAAATTGCCCCTAATCACAGCTTTGGCTGCCTCCCACAGTATAGCTGGGGACTGAACGGAGTTGGTATTTATTGTAAAAAATTCCTCAATAGCTTCCTGTACTTGGGATATGTTCCCCTCCCCTCTCAACAGGCTCTTGTTTGGCTTCCAATTATAAGATTTAGGGCCCTGAGTTGTTGAATCTTTAAATAATGTCACCACCGCATTGTGGTCTGCCAGTACCACTGGAGTAATGAAGCACTTTTTTCCACAGTGCGTGTCTGTTTTACTGGTCAGCACATGGTCAATGCGAGTGTAGCTATTGTGTAATGCTGAGAAATAAGTATAATCCCTCTGAGACCCATTTAAGAGTCTCCATAAATCTACCCAGCCATATTTTTCCATCAGCCCGGGGATTATCTTGGAGTCTCGCCTTTCACTCCCTCCACGGGAGTGATCCAGCTCAGGTATAGTGGCATTGAAATCCCCCTGAATCGTAATCCAGCCCTTTGTTACTTCTGCTATTTTCTTAAAGGTGTCTCTAAAAAAAATTGTTCTCCCCACGTTAGGCGCATATAAATTTGCAACTGTTATCCACTTTCCTTGCAGCTTTCCAGTTATACAAATAAATCTCCCCTCTTTGTCTTTTATACATTTTTCCAGCTCGAAATTATTTCTCTTGCTAAAACCTATCATCACCCCAGCCTTTTTCTTTTTGGCACATGATGCAAATAAACACCCAATTTTTGAGTTGGCAAACCTAGGGACATCTTTATCAAGAAGATGCGTTTCCTGGATTAGAAAAATGTCTGCTCCCATTTCTTCCATGAAATCCCTCACTCTCTTCCTCTTCTGTGGTGAATTTAAGCCTCTCACATTTATTGTGACTGTCTTGAAACTAACCATGTTTTGTTCTTAAGTTTTTTCTTTTTGGGGGATTTATATACCCGGGTCAAAGGGCTCGAGTGTCCCTTTCCCACCCCCTACCCCAGCTCCAATTAAAAACAAACACATTTTATATAATAGCTTATACCTATTAGCCAAAAAAGAAACCTGTATTGTTTCCACACCTCACTCCCCCATCATTGGTCTCAGAGCTACAACTTATTTAAACATTTCTAAAAATCCCTGAAAGTTGCAATTCCTCCTATACTTGTGCCTTCAGCCTTGAACTCTTGTTTCTTTAGAGCTTAGATTCCTTACAGAGACCAATGGAAAACACGGCATCATCTAGGCTATAAGAATCTTTAACTGTTTAAATCATCCCCTACAGGAAGGATATTTTTTCTTTTTTTTCCTTTTTTTTTTTTCCAATAGGTGCTTCCCCAACTTTAATCTTTATTAAATTTGTCCCTCTTGCAAAATCTTTTACAGCATTCCTCTGAACAATTATCAATTTGATACACTTTGCAACCCCCTCTAGCTGACTGATCACTCAAATTTCACTAGTTATTTCCTTAGTTTAGAGCCCCTGATTTAAGAACTTAGGGCTGTTACAGTGCTTTTTGGGGAGAACCATAAGTTTGAAACTCTTTATCCATTATTTTACCTAGTAGACAACAGGCTTCATTCCTTATTCCTTAGTTCCTGGCTCCATTTAACTCTGGCTCTTTAAACTCAGAGCTCTGTCCAATCATTAATGAGAAATAGCACAAAGCCAAATTCCATGCCAGCCATTTTACATCTTCCATCAACTACCTACAGCCACACTTTTAGGCTGAACCTGCTTATAATAATTAACAGTTAGGTAGGGGCCATGGGGCACTCACCCTTGCTCAAGAGGCATGCTTCTTGGTTCTGTGGTGTTGAAACCTACTTACCCCTGCCCTCCACTTGACTTTATTTTTCTTTTTTCTTCAATGTAGAAATTGTATATAGTCTTGTTGTTCCCCTTTAGTTGTTCTTTCTTTGCTCTGGACTTTTGAAATGCATTCTAGAACTTATGCCCCTAAATCTGAGAGGTGCCTTTAATCTTTATAGCATTAAGACTCCCTATACATTCCTGTCAAATAAATTGCCACCTACATTTTATCCTTTAGTTGCCCCTAATATTTTGAAATACCGGTATTAAGACCCAAGACTCTTATACCTGATTAGGGGTGAACTCTTAAAACTCTACATTCTACAAACCTCCTTTGCTGTACCCTCTAACTGGCTGCATTCCCAGTTTGCTTTAGAACTCCCTGTCCTTATAGTCAGCTTTCTTGGTTTACCATCCTAACTTCACTTAAGGAAAGTTGCAACATGATATAATCTTATCCAGGTAGGCATCCTTTGCAACACCATTTATCTAACAGCTTTGCAAGTTCTCCCAATGTACTATTTTATATGAGCTCCTATTTTAACCTTGGGACTGTTAGCTAACCGTATGAGATAAACCTCAATTTGTTGCCTAGAAAAGCCATCTCTGTGGGTATTCCAAACATCCCACCATTTCAGTTTTCTTGCTGAATTGCTGAAATTGCCCCTGGCTTTTAACTATACAAAGCTCTTTCAAGAACTGATGAACACTTTTTAAATTGAAACACTATTGAGCCTTTTTACAACCTCCTTCACCTGCTTACAACCCCAACAGTCTTCTTAACATTATTCTTATTTGATTAAAAACTTTAACCAGTCAAATTGAGAACCTTTCACAACGTTATAGGATGTGCCTCTATCATGTAGAACATTAGGAAGCTCTTAACAAACTTCAGTCTGCCACTTTTCTCTTCCTCCTCCTGCAGTAGCATTATATGTTTTGTCTCTTAGTGCCAAAGCTTCCCAAAAAGTCTTCACACTCAGCCAACTATTTCCTTGCTGCCTTTGCTTTAGCTCCAAACTGTCTTGCAAAGTTTAAAATGGCCTCTGTCAAACTTATTCATTTGGTGAGGCAGACTGGCATGACTGCCAGGAAGATCTCGAGATCTTCAGTATTTTCAAAAAAAATTCTCTTCCCCTTTTCAAGGATCAGCATTCTCGCTGGAAACAGTAATTTTGGTTTTAGGTTCCTTTCATTCAGCACCCCAAAGTATTTGGTCCATTTTAGCCTCCTTTTAACTGTTTCAGCAGCGTAGTCTGGGAAGATTTTCACAGACTGTTGCTGGAATACCAACTTCTTTTTGAGTCTAGCTGCTCTTAAGATCTCCTCTTTAATGCAGTAATTCACAAATTTAACCAGAATTGGGCCGGGAGGATCAGTGTCTTTTTGCGGAGGGCGCCCTATTCTATGGACCCTTTCTATTGTTGCAGCATGAAAAGGCTCCTCCTCAGGGAAGTTTTCCTTCAATGATGCCCAAATAGTCTCATTTAACTTTTCAGACCCCCCCCGCCTCCTTAACTCTGTTTATTCTCAAATTCCCCCTTCGTGAACGGTTTTCTAAATCTTCGCATTTTGCAAGCAGGAATGCAGTTTCTCCCTTCCATTTGTTTAACTGCTCCTGGGTGCCCAAAGATTGATCTTAGAGATCAGATACTCTTCCTTCCACCACTCTTTGCCATCCCCTCCAATTTTTTTTGTACCTGCTTCCACAGCTTCTTTTATCAGTCTCATTTCAAACTTTAATTCTTCTTTCTTTGAGTAAGGAGTTTTTTTAGAGTGCATGCTCCCTCTGCATCCTCCTCTTCTGAGCTCGGTGCGGCCTGGTCAGAATCAGGTTCCCGCACCCCTGCCGCTGTCGCCGCCATGCTGCTTTCACCGTTGCAGGGCTCTCCCACTGTTTTCAAAGCCCCAGGCTGATTCTTGTGGCAGAAACGCTCGAGAGCGTTTGCCTGGGAGATTTTTTGCCGGGGTTTGTTTCTACCGGCCATCCTAAGTAAGAACGGGGAATTTTTATTCTTTTTTTCTGGAGTTTGGCTTAATTTTGGAGCTGGGGAGAGCGGAGCCCGGGTGACTCCCAGCTGCTAACTGTGACGCATGCGCAGATCCCCCGTGACCCACTCATCTAAAAGCACCCTCACTGTCATGTCTGTTTCTGGCCTGCCAGATGTGGGCCCACCGCTGGCCCTGATGTGGTCTCCCAGACGATCCCAGGCCAAGGGCTGGCCAACACAGGCCATAGTGGGCCCATACGATTGCTTGAAGCCCCATCCTATGCGAGATTGGGGACCACCATGGCTGGAAGCCATGTCTGCCCATGTTTTGTCAGCATTGCTGACCATCATAGTGGGGGGCCCTTAGGGGTGTGCCAGGGTGGGGATGCCTGTGCTTTTGTTCTCTTACCCCCACTGGTGTTGGGGTGGGTGAGGGTCTACCAGCTTGCCCAGTCGGGCAATATGTCAAATTTATGTCATGCTGCAACCTGACACCACCAGTGGCAGCCCCCCTCCTCTGAAGCATATAGCCGATGTGCCAGCTGTACATTTATTTTTGCCTTATTTGCCCTTGGGCAAGTCTCAGCCTTAGTTCCCTATCTGTAAAATGTGAACATGTGCATGTCTGGCTTTTCCTCTGTGTTCCCCTCATTCTTGTTGATCTTAGATTGTAAGCCCACTGGGCAGGGGTCTGTCTCTTATCTGTGACTATAAAGTGCTTTGTATCCCTACTAGTACTATAGAAATGAAAAGTAGTAGTGGACTGGTAGGAATAGTCCAAATTTACTGAATAGGTCCATGGAGTAAGAATTAGTGCCTATTTTGCCCCTTAATGCATTTTTTAAATGATATGGCTCATGCAGACCATCTTTATTGTAATGTATATTCAGTTATATTTTTTTCCTTTCTAAATTTAAAAATAGGAAATGTAAGGGAGCAGCGTTTTATTGTTCATAGTTAAATATAGTTATTCATAGTTATGATTCCCAAAGCATTCATATCTTGGTCACAAAACACATTGGTTTCAAGCCATTAAAGTTAACATCATGCACAGTAGTATGCAACACTCTCTCTTTATTCCATATGAGTATGGAGCATAGTTATGGTTACTGAGGGAACGGTAACTTTGAATTTTCTTACTTTTGTGTGCTTAAAGTCTTACATCAAGCATAGTATTCCATTAAAGAAGCCTCCCCCCCTTCATTTTATAATGAGAGTGAGACAAAAGCCTATTTTATAGCTAACTATGTAGTTATTACATGTATTTCACTTTTAAAAAAAAAGTATCACAGTAAAATAAGTACCAGTCATAAAAACCATATTTTTGATTCCATTTTGACACCGTTGTATTATTTTAACCATTTAATTTCTAGTTTGACACTCAAATATTTTCAGTTGTAAATGCAATTTCATAATAGTAATTCATGGGAAATAGACATTTGCATCCATGTAAAAAGGGCCATAGTCAGCCTATTGGGCATTTCCACCTTCCTGCCATGGCTTCTGGGGACTCCTGCCTTTGTCCCTGAGGGGACCACAGGAGAAGGACATATAGGAACTTCTGCTGTAACAGTCCATGGTGACTGCTCCACCCTCCCCTCCCAGAAGTTGTTTGCCAGGTTTCCCCTCCAAAATGGGGCCAGGTAATAACGAAAATAATAAAAAAGGGGTGGGGATCGTTATTTTGGTGTGTATTTTTTTCATTTTAATTTTTGTAAAAACAAAAATATGTTTTTGTTTTTCTAAAAACAAAAATGAATTGCACACCCCTAATAGGTGGGGAGGGGGAATCCATCCTTTAAAATTTATTTGGGCAGTCAACTTCAAAGGCAGCTTTTTTAGATTCTCACCAATCTTGTAGAGAAACCAGCAGTTCCTTGTCTCGATCTTGTTCTCAAGATTGAGACAACAAACTGATTTTGTGATGAGATTGGTGAGAAAACAAGAATCGAGTGTCAGCCCTTGTAAATAACCACTCCCTATTTACTCATTCCACACCACTCATGATTTTATAAACGTATGATAAAACCTCAAGAGAAATAAAGTAGGGTGGGTGTTTAGTTCTGAAATAGCCACTTTGATGAGAGAAAGTAAAACATGCACCACACATGACTTTGAAAATCTCAGTTATAAATTGGTAAACAAATAGATTCCAATCATTGCTGAATACAGGGCAGAGCACATTTACTGTGTCGAGGAATATTTCATACTCACACACTGATGTTGGTTAAATCCGTCAGAGTTCCTTTATTGATCTCAAAGCGCAGAGAGAGAGAGCAGAACTGAATCTATGCAAGAAGACAGCTTGGTCTGCTGGATTGCAGATTACATAGGTATTTTATAGGTTACAATTCAAGCAAAGAGATACAGGCATGTCACTCAAAGCAACGTCATACAAAGTTAAAAGGTTACAGCAATTGTTTACATACTCAGCAACATATTCTCAAAACAATATAAGCTAGACTGTTTATAAAGTAAAGTGTCTAAACAAAGCCAATTAATTAGAACATCTGCAAGGCCATTTTCTCCAATCTGCTGAAATAAAGAAAGGAGTGGCGTCCCTCTGTCCAATGTTTATCATGCATGAAACTGTTTTCCAGACCTTGGAGTGTGAAACAAAACCCAAACTAGTCTAATGCTGACATTTATCTAGCAGGCTAAGCTCACTTCAGCAAAGAATGGTTTTTACCCGGCATTCATCTGTCTTCCATTTTACTCTGGCTATTTGTAGCTTAATTCCATAGGGTACCTTATAAAAATTCCTCCACAATCGTAAGGTTTAGCAGCCACATTTTTTCAGAGACTGAGCATAGCTAAGCAAAGTCAAGGGAGAAACACTAGAATTCTGCATCTGTTGATTTTAGAAGTGTTCTTTTTACTCTCAAGTTATAGGCCCTTTCCAAATGGGCCGCACTGGGTGGGCGGATGGGTGTGTGCCACGGCAGGCGTGCGCTGCGTGGGCAGCCATTACACCACGGGTGGAGAACCACAGGCCCAGGGGCCCAAATGCGGTCCTTGACAAGTTTGTATGTGGCCCCTTTCCAGTGGATCTGGCTCCTCGATCCAGTCTCTACCCCCAAGCACTGAAAAACTGAACTCAGGATAATGGAGCAGAGAGGAGGGCATGCACATAAGGGTAGGGAACAGATCCACAGCACAGATCCATGATCTGGGCCCTCCTTTTCTTGAATACACCCATTAAGCACCCTGACCCCCAACCTCTATGTGGCCCTCGGAGCTCGTACAAATTTTCATTGTGGCTCCTGGGACAGAAAAGGTTCCCCACTGCTGCGTTACCTGGATGCACACCCATTTCCAACCACCTCCACCCATCTCCATGCATGGAGCCATTGCTGTTTTGGCCATGGGCTCCACATGTGGGCAATGGGTGGAGGTAGTTGGAGCGCAAGAGCATGCTTGCGTCCCCACCCGCTCGCCCTGGTGGTCACACGGACACCCCCATCATCCATTCCCACACGTGGATATGGGGTGTGTGTGTCTCGTGTGAAAAGGGCCATAGGGCATTTATAGACGATCCCGCTTACAAGCGGGATCGCTAAATGCCGGCTTTTCCCGCTGTGGCGTCTCTGCGTGCCGTGTCTGATGTTCAGACATGGCGCAGAGTGCGAGTGCGCATGAGCGCCCTTCTGCGCATGCGCACTCGCTGCAGAACCAGGAAGTGCAGCGTAAAGCCGGCACTCTGGGAATCTGCATCGGAGGGGGCAGGATCACCTGCCCCCTCCGACGCGGATTAAAAAGCAGGCCACGCATGTAGACGAGCGGCAAGAAAGGCGGCTGATCAAAGGATCAGCCGCCTTTTTTGTCTCGTCTATAAACGCCCTAAGTCTGATTAAGATATCACCTTTTATGCAAGTACCAAAAAGATGGCAAACCTTATTAAATGACCAATTTAAAAATAAATAAATATTGATGATAAAAAAAGTTTATAAGGCCTTCTCCCAAATGACAGCAAGATGAGTTTAACTACTGCAATTTTTAACACAGGATGGGAGAATTCTTGAAACTACTGTGTAATCTGCCAAATGACAAAAAATTGCCAAATTTCAGTCCCAAAAGGGTTGCATGCAAAGCTTAAGTTTAACATTTTCATATTTTGCCTGGATGTGTTTATAGGAAATAGAATACTGTGTGTTGCAAAATATTTTTCAAATTGATTTTTATTAATATGAAAGAAGGTGCTTAATCTTTAGTATATGGAGATATTCCTCTACCCTGGTTTAAATTACAAGCATCCCCACTGAAGCTAATAGAGTCCCTCCCCCCACCCCCACCCCACATACACAATGGATGAAACTGAGAAAACATATATTGGGAGTAATTAGGATGTGCCCCCTTTATTTTAGAAAGTTGCAAATCAAATTAACCTTAAAGGTTAAATTAACCTACAATTCATCTCAGTACTTAACTTATCATTGCCCAGTCTTCATCATCCCCCACCCTGATATAGTTTCTAGGGAAGGGTGAACAGATCGCAGTTCAGGTTCCGACGTTCAGTTCGGTTCGCCCGTTTGGTCCATTTGCCGTGTTCGGGTTTGGCTGTTCAGTTCAGTCCGGTTTGGTTCAGTTCGGGTGTTTGAAAAAAGGCTCTCTGTGCGAGGAATGATGGCCCCAGACCCATGAGGGTGGGTCCTGGGGCTAGAGCGGCAGCTTCTAGGTACTGGCCACAGCCCTCCCTGCCAGTAACTTGGCCCCAGAACCCTGATGATGGGTCCTGGGGCTGGAGTGACTGTTTCTTGATGCAGTGGAATGACATCATCCTCATGCGAGGAATGATGGCCCCAGACCCATGACAGTGGGTAATGGGGCTAGAGTGGCAGCTTCTAGGTAATGGCCACAGCCCTCCCTGCTTGTAACTTGCCCCAGAACCCTGGCACCGGGTCCTGGGGCTGGAGTGGATGTTTCTTGATGCGGTGGAATGATATCGTCTCTGTTCGAGGAATTATGGTCCCAGACCCATGGCGGTGGGTCCTGGGGATAGAGTGGCAGCTTCTAGATGCATATAGGCCACAGCCCTTCCTGCTGGTAACTTAATGCCAGAACCCTGATGGTGGGTCCTGGGGCTGGAGTGGCTGTTTCTTGATGCTTTGGAAAATCAGCTCTCTGTGTGAGGAATGATGGCCCCAGACCCATGATGGTGGGTCCTGGGCTAAGCTGGCAGCTTCTAGGTATTGGCCACAGCCCTCCCTGCCTATAACTTGGCCCCAGAACCCTGATGGTGGGTCCTGGGGCAGGAGTGACTGTTTCTTGATGCTTTTGAAAATTGTCTCTCTGTGCAAGGAATGATGGCCCCAGACCCATGATGGTGGGTCCTGGG
>QEPC01009236.1:858362-874335 GCA_003113815.1 Sphenodon punctatus
TACAAGGAGGGGTACAAAACTGAAATTAAACCTAAATCAATCTAATAATAATCTTACTCTAAATTAATCAAAAAACAGGGGAAGGGAAGGAATGGAATATATGGGAGAGGGAAAGGATTCAATGGAGGGGGGAGGGAGGGAGGAAGGAAGATTGAACACAGGGAACACAGGGAGGGATAAAAACAAAAAATAACACTTAAATCGATCTAAACTAAGTTAAATAAATGAGAATATGGCAGCAGATGGATTTGTTGGGTGAAATAGGAGGAGAATGGCAATGGATTAGGAATAGGAAGGAACAAAAATTGCTGGGAGTCGAGGAAGCCTTCTGAAAAACCTGCTGTTCAGGAACAATGACTAGCACAGAAGGTATTGGGAAGGGGAAAGGCAATCAGTTTTGTTTCTTGCTGCGCCAGACTCACCGCAAACCCCAGTGGCTCCATGCAGCCTAGCCCGTGGCCAATCTCAGACTGCGAAGCCAGTGGTCTGATGTGAAAAGGAATGTTGATTGGGCAGGCTGGTTGCTAGTCCAAGACTCTCCACCCCTGGTGCCTGGAAGTCTGCTCCTCAGCTGACTCCCCCTCCCTGCCACATTTGGCCTTCAAGTGATACCACGGTTTTGTCGTTTTAGCCACCTGAACTCAACCGAACGCGATCCGAACTCACCGAAGTGGTTGGTTATTTCTACGTTCAGAATTGAGTTTGATTCGGTCGGTTCATGTTCGGATTCGGGTTCAGGTTTGGTCGTCCGAACAGGTCGAGTTCGGGCCAAACTCTGAATTTCCAAACCACGTTCGCCCATCCCTAATATTTTCCCCAGAGTCCCAGATATCCCAAGTAGCCTGTGACATTCCTTTGAAACTATTCCCCAGTCCGTTGACAGATGGACAGTTGCCCAAGTGCAGTCCCTACAGCACTCTTCATATGGTGAGGAAATAGGGAATTGTTCCTCATAATTAACTCCTAGATCTATCAGTGTAATTTAAACCCATTGCTTATTTTCCTGTTCTCCCAGCAGTGGAAAACAAATGTTCTTCATTTTCTTATGGCAACCTTTTAGGTATTTGAAAACATCTATGATATCTTTTCTTAATCTTCTTTTCTCTAGGATTAAACATGTCCAATTCCGTAGGTCTTTCCCTGTATAACTTGCATTCCAGACACTTACTTGAATATTTACTTATTTATTTCTTATTTATTTCTTTATATTTATTGGCCACCCCCTCATGCATACGGCATCTCGGGGCGGCTCACAACAGTTAAAATAACAATAAAATACATAAAAACAACAATATCAATAATTAAAACTAAGAGTGTTTATAGATGTGGAGCCAGTGTGCTGGATACATGACCTGGGGAAGTGGAGGAATGCCCCAGCTGGGACAGGTTGGGGGATGGAATAAACATGTCCTCAGCTTCACCCATTCAGGGAGAGGGGCAGGGAGCTACATGTGGCTGACTGGCCTCGCCCCTGCACTGTGGCCGGAGTCCCACCCCCTGCCATGATGGGCAGGCATGGCTGCCAATAACAGGGAACCATGACTGGGAGTTACGGCAACCCCCACCCCGGGACTCGGTTGGCATGGAAACAGATGTGCCTGCCCAGTTCAACCTGTTATGGCCTGCCTGGGTGGCCCTTGGGCATGGAGTGTGTGCCTGCCTCTTCTGGGTCCACATTTCTGGGCCAGTCATCTACCCCTCCAGGGTCTGTACCAGGCCCACATCTGGAGGTCTGGAAACAGAAGTGAAGGTGAGATGCTATGCCTGAGACATAGTGTCATGCCTATTAACATCCATTGTTGATTTTCTCTTAATCCTTTCCAGTATGTAAACATCCCCCTTCAAATGTGGAGCCCCAAACTGAACTAGAGTTGAATGTAGTGGTACATTAATTTCCTTAATCTTAAATATGAATAGTCTGTTAATGTAGGTCAAAGTGGTGTTAGCCTTCTCTCTCTTTCTCTCTCTCTCTCTCTCTCTCTCTCTCTCTCTCTTTCAGTCGCAGCAAAAATAATTGTAAAAACTAATTTGTCACATTTTTTATACACTTTTGGTTCAGTTTTTTAACCAAGTCTTTCTCAATAGGGCTGATGTCTAGCAAGTTGTCTCCTAAATTAAACTTAGGCATTTGGGAGTTGTTGTTTTTTTTTTTTTTTTTTACATTTTATTTTATTTTCATTTTTCTTTGCTGAATTTTAATGTATTGTTTTCAGCCCAGACCTCCAATATATTTAGTTAATCTGGAATTTTATTTCCACCTGCTAAGGTGTTTGCAGTCCTTCCTAGTTGTATCATCAGCAAATCTTATAAATGAAGATATCATTAATGAAGACATTCAAGAATATATTGGTCAGACTGGATCTGGGACTGATCATGGGAAAACATCACTTGAAGTTGACACACTAATTATTACTGTTTGAATGAGATACATAAGCCAATTCTATACCAATTATAGTAGTTCCTTCTAGCCCACACATCTCTATGAGTAAAAACACAGGTGACAGTGGCCTGCTTTGGCCTTCTGTGGCCCGGGACACACCGGCACATGTGTTTACATGCTGACAGTTGTTAGCCCAGAACTGCCCTGGTGCAGGTAGGCAGCTAGCCCAACCTTCATTCTTGGAAAATCTCTGAGGATGCAGCTTTAGCTAAGGGTTGCCCATGTGGGCCAATGCAGGCTAGCATGTATGTTCAGCCCCGCCATTCCTGCCTCAGGGTCAGGGCTACCATGGCCAAGTACAATGACTAATCGCCATGGCTGCTCATCATGTTCCATCAGACAGGGCAGGGTGCTGGAGTAGAGCAGGAGCGGCTGCATGTTTGTTTAGCTCCCTGCTGTGTAGGTGTTGGGATGGCTGTCCAGCTGCAGGCACGTTAGTTCAGTGTCCCTCTCCAACCCAGGTCATGTCAGCTTAAATTTCCAATGCCAGGCTGGGCTGGGGAGCTGTGAAGCCATCCATGCATCTGTTTTTATCCTATAATTCTGAGGAGAAAGTTGTTTGGGACTAAGACAAAAGCTTGCTTAAATCAAGATATATTATGTAGGTAAACAGAAAACATAAACAGAATAAAAAACCCAGCCAAATTTTGTTTAAATTTTGTTTATGTTTTTCGTGACAGTGGCTGCAGTGTGACTGTGTCAGGCAAAACAAACAGTGTATCAATTCAAGTCAGGGGGGAGTGGGGAAGGGAGGGAATGAGTGGAGCATCTCTGCCAGTCAATTGGAATTGCTAAGATATTACACACCACTTGACACGCACAAAGAATTCTTGTGATAGGGCTTCGTGAGGCTTTGTCGGGCAAAACAAAGAATGTATCAATTCAAGACAAGGGAAGTGAGGGAATAGGGAGATCATGATTGTCATTTCTGCTGACCAATTGGGATCACGAATACCTCACATAGTACTTGACATATACAAAGAATTTATGTGATAGAGCATCATTCAGTGAATGCCAGAAGTTGGAGTAGCCAACTGGGGCACTGGGGGGAGGGAACTGTGAGAGCCATATTGGGGGAGGCTGTCTGGCTGCAGCTGCTTGTCTGCTGCTAGCTTCGGATTCTTCAGAGCGTTTTGTAGATATATTCCTCCTTCATTTCCAAATAATTTAAATCTCCTGTCTCTGTATAATCCTTAGGGGTGAGACCCCAGGGAGAATACTGGATACCATATTTAACAGTATCAAATCTCCCCACTATCGGATTTATTGGTATCAGCATACCATTTTTTTAACATTGGCAGTTTACTAGGGATGTGTGAACGTGGTTCGGATGTTCTGAGTTTGGACCGAACTTGGTCTGTTCGGACGACTGAACCAAATGTCCAAACTGAACTTGAAAATGACCGAACAATTCGCTCACGTTTGGTTGAGTTCGGATGAGTTCAGGGGTGGGAAAAACATGACTGGAAGGCCCATTCTGTGGGAAAAACGTGACTGGAAGGGGGAAGCAACTGAGGAGCAGACTTCCTGGCACCAGGGGTACAGACCAGGGGTGGTCTTAGGTCCAAATGACACTGATACCGGAAAAAATCTTTGAATTCAGTATCGATATCAGTACCAATAGCGCTATTTTGAATGTTTGACAATGTTCAACCAAACCGAACTCCGCCGAGCTGAACAACCGAACCCAAACTCGGTTTTCGAACTGAACGACTGAACAGCCGACATCCAAACTGCATTCTGTTTGCACATCCCTACTGTTTACTGGTTTTTTACATTGCAGCCATTGATTTCAATGAAAAAATGGTAACACGGCCAATTTTAAAAATCGGGTATGCTGATACCAGTGATTATCGGATTAATCTGATACCAATATTCCCACCCCTAATAATCCTACTAAATCTCTTTTAAGTGACTCCCCCATCTGTTAGAGAAGTCACTGGCGGGCATAGGAGAGAGAGACAATGAATGTGACATGCAGTGGGTGGACAGAAGAGTGGCAGCCCTTTTTTCTCCCCTCCAGTGCTCCTCTGCTTCCCCCCTGTGGGTGTTAGATTGCACTGCATTCCCCCATTCCGTAACCAAGTCATGCAAGTGCATACCCATTGAAATTTATGTTTGAAATTTCATTTCTCATTAACAAAATACTTTTTTAAAAAAACAAATAGAAAAAAATCCAAACATAAATTAATTGGCTGGGGTGTGTGTGCTTCCTCCTGCACATCCCCATACATCCAGTGCATTTCCCCTAGCTAGCTAATAAATGGGTAACGTTAACAAATAAGGAAATTAGGATGGTCTGGCATGATTTATTATTGACAAATCCATGTTGGCTACTAGTAATTACTCCTTTTTCCTCTAGGTGCTTGCATTTCAATTGCTTTATGGTTTATACTTAACAGCAGGTATTGAGTCCAGGCTAATATTTTGTCCCCTCCTATCTTCATTTAGATACTCTCACTGTGTCTGCTACATCCTTCTTCCTCCTAATACACTGCACTTCACACTCTAAATCCTCTCTCCTACAAGGATTCCTTATAAGGATTCCTTATATGGGTCCATGGGTCGGTCGGGTAGCGAACAACTTGAAATCTGTTAGGGGAATGGAGGATGTGTTATGGTTCAAGACAAGTACGGAAATTGCGGCAGGGAGGGTGACAGGTCCATTCCCACCAACCCCCCTTCACCCATTGAGGTGTTCCCCCCTAGGTTTAGTGCCAAAAAAGTCAAAAGGGGATTACCGCTTGATCCATCAATTGTCATATCCCAGGGGCAGTTCGGTCAATGATGGCATCAACCCTACGCTCTACTCAGTGCAGTACATGTCCTTTGATGCTGCAGTCCACATCATCCGAGCTTGTGGGCAGGGGGCGCTTCTGGGAAAGTGTGACATAAAATTGGCTTTTCGCATGCTGCCAGTGTCCCCACGGCATTTCGATCTATTGGGTTTCTCCTTTAGGGGTCAGTTTTTCTTTGACAAGGTGATGCCCATGGGATGTTCTGTCTCATGCTCTGCCTTTGAGCGCTTCAGCACCATGCTCGAATGGGCGGTAAGGGACAGGGAAGGTCTATCTTCCATATCACACTATCTGGATGATTACATATTTTATGGGAGGGCTGGGTCACAGGAGTGTGCCCAGCTTATGGCCACTTTCGCCAAGGTTGCATATGAGCTCGGGGTCCCATTGGCAGGAGAAAAGACCAAAGGACCTGTGACATGACCCTCCTTTTTGGGTATAACAATTGATACAGTGGCATGCTCCTCAAGTCTTCCCCCAGACAACCTGACCTCTCTGTGGCAGCTCCTCCGGGGCACTGTGCAGGCAAAAAAGGTAACATTAAGGGCCATGCAAATGTTGCTGGGCCACTTGAACTTTGCCTGCAGGGTGGTGGTTCCAGTTAGGGCTTTCTGTGCATGGCTGGCACGCTCCATGGTGGGAATCACAGCCCCCTACTACTTTATACAGATATCCAAAGGCATTAGGGAGTACCTTCTGGTCTGGCTAATGTTCCTCAAGAGCAACAATGGTATTTCCTTGTGGAGGGAGGTTCAGCTGCTTGAGGCTGACATTCAGGTTGTATCTGATGCAGCTGGGGGGTCAGGGTTTGGGGTTTTCTTCCAGGGTAGTTGGTGCACTCAGCGGTGACCACCCCATTGGACATCCATGGCCCACATCAGAGATATAACCTTCCTCGAGCTCTTACCACTACTTGTGGCTATGTAGTTTGGAGGGTGACACTTCTGGGACTCTCATGTATGCTTTTGGTCTGACAATCAGGCGGTGGTGCAGGTAATCAACCATCAGTCTAGTAGATCTAGCAGAGTCATGACCTTAGTTCGGTGGTTTGTCTTGAAGTGCTTTTCCCTTAATATATATTTCTCTGCCAAACACATCCCTGGTGTTCACAATGAGATTGCTGATTCCCTCTCTTGTTTTCAGATGCAACTTTTCCGTGCTCTGGTGCCCGGCGCCAACATCGACCCAGAGGTGATGCCAGCAGCCTTGTGGGAACTTGGGAGCACAGGCTAGACAGGGGCATTAGAGCAGCAGTGTCATGCTCCACCTGACATCCCTACACCACATCTTTCCAAGGCTTCCGCAATTTCTTGTCCTCCTATGGTTTACAGGAGCAATGTCATGTCATGTCGAGTGGTTCGCAGCCCACTTGAGTTGCCACGGTTTGGTACCCCGCACCATAAAGTGCCACTTAGCAGCAATCACCTTTTTCTGCAAAGCTCAAGGGGTGCCTGACTAAGACCTAAAGTTCCCTAAGACCTAACGGGGGCACGCTTGCTCCCTGCTGTCACACGGGGAGCAGGGGGGGTTTCTTAAGGGTGGGGGGTCCAGCCCAGGCTCGTAATGGCTGGTAGGGGGTTGCAACCCACCCTGACCCAAGGGGAGGGTGAATTCAAAGGGTTGATTCACCCGGGTTAGGGGGCAAGAATTAACTCCGCTAATATATTAGGGGGCGAGAATTAGCTGATGGGTTAGGGGGAGAGAATTATCTCAGCCCATATATGGAAGCCCCGGCTTGCATATATGGCATGGTTCCTCTCCTCTACACCCACACAGGTTTATTATTTGCTATTGTGGAATATGTATATGTATGTCATGTAATAAAGTTGTGGACGATGCCTCTTTTATCCCAAGCAAGTCTCTGTCTCTTTTCATGGGTAGTGTGGGCACAAATTGCCTTCCATTGGAGGTATAATCACACTAAGTTTCATCCGCATATAGTGAAAAACAAAAAACGTACAGCCAAAAATGTATTTCCCATTGAAAGCAATGGAAAACAAAAATGAAAGCAAAAATGAAAACGACAATTTGATATTTATGAAAATGAAAATGACAGCTTTAAATAACAAAAATGAAAAATGAAAACAACATGGGCCCCTGGTGCAAACCTCTTTCTGGTATGCAGGGTAGTAGTCGTAGTCCTGCTTTTTACTCATGTAAGTGAAAGGGATATCAGGTGACAACTAGCAGCTGATTTATAATTAGATTAATAACAATTACAGTCAAGAGTCTTTTGGAAAGGGAAATCTCTTCTTCAGTAGATGAAACAGTCATAGATAATATTTCCTGTCCCAGTCATTTACATACAGCGGCATACTCACACAATTGCCATTTTCTCTTTTTTCTAGCTATTGATGTAGATTCTTCTATAGCGCATCCCACTTTGTATATGTGGTATTGACATGGACAGAAAATGAACAGAGTATATTGGCGTCAACCTTGGCAGGGAAGTAGAAAATGAAACAATTAAAGTGCAGCAAAATATTGAAATTTAGTCGGGTGGTATTCTTGAATGCGAGCAAGGATTCCTTTTAAAATGGCTACAGTGCTGAGCTCAGGAGAGCTACTCAGCCTGTGTGGCTCAGTCCTGCTGAACCAGTTGTTAAAATCATGCCAGTTCTGTAAACCAGTTGTTGGCCCAGCCTGAGCCTCCCAAATAGACCCACTATTGTCCGTAGGAAAGGAGCCATCTGGCTGGTGTCAAGGCATGGGTATTCTTCCACCACTTGGAGGTAGGAAATTGCCTAAGAATAGGAAATGGCCAAAAATGGGGTTTTGCAGCCATCCAAGGACCCTGGCCTGGCAATACGGAAATTGCTATTACAGCTGAGAGGGTCCCCAGCCAGTTCTGTCTTGGGTGGAAGAGGGTACGACTCTCCCCATTCTCCCAGTCAGACAGAACCTTTTGTCCAGAAGTTGGAATTGACAGAACGTCTGCATGACATACAACTGTGGGACGAAAATGATTTATTAAAAGTTCTTTGGTTTAAAAAAGATCTTTTTTCCCCATGCAGATCAATATGGCATGATATCAATAGAGGTGAAGGAATAGTGCAGAAAGAGTTAACAAATTTTCCTTGATAATATTTGTGACCCTTTTAATCCATTTTCAGCAAAGTTCCCTAGAAACTGCTCTTGGATCACAAAAATAAATAAATAATGGAAAAGAAAAAAATATTGCAGATTTCTGTGCAGGCACATATGCTTTGTGCTTTGTGCTCTATTGACATAGGCATTCTGAAACTCTTTGATTTCCGTTTGTCAAACTTTCAATCATCTTCCCTCGAAGCGAAAATAGTATCATGAGACTTAGGTAAGAAACCACACATCACAAATAGTCAAACATGGATAAAATAGTGTCAATAGCCTGTAGGTTGGTATGTTTGCAAAAAAAGTTCAAACCATTTTGAATAACCCAAATTCCTAGAAATCAAAGTCTGTTCTCTGAAAATTGCAAAATGAATATGTCAACTGAGATATTACTTGCAAATATTTCAGTCAGCTCTAAATCCTTTGAAAGGTGTTATTACTTACGGGAATCCTACCAGGCATATTTGTTTTAAGAATATTTAACAGGCAACAGAGAAAAAAAAGTCTTATTTTCACCAGATCAATGAAATGTTATTTACAAAATCATGCTTAAAATATAAGTTAGCAAAATTCATTTATGTGGACTTTGTAAGCAGGAACTAAGCACACCAATTTATTTGAATGTAATTCAGGTTATTGCAGCACACTAGTTTACACACCCAAAACATTTCATATTTCATAATCCACACCTTTGCTTAATAAAATGGAAATAGAAATACAGCATTTATTTCATTGATATTAATATATATTTACACAAATAAAAATTTATGAAGCAAGCCACAATCAAGGTATAGAATCCCTTACTCACGTGCACAATCTTTATCAGCTCTGACGAGTTTGATGGTTCATTTCAAACTATTTTCCTGCATTACTCACGTGAGTAAGTGGTTCAAGAAATGTATCCCAAAGTGAGCCAAATTCTTTCAGTCCTTAATCAGTACACACTTTGGTAAATCTTCCATTCATATCCAGGAAGATTTGTCAGGGTGAGTTTTGCCACTGCAAGATTTGGCCCATTATTCAGCTAAGGTATGAAAAGTTCTTATCTGCCATCTTACATCAGTACATGGCTATGTATTTTCACACACACACACACAAAAGCAATCCAACAAACAAAAGTAATAAAACATACTCGCCATAGTTTTCAACAATGGCCATGAAAAGGTCATTTTTGCAATATGAGGAACATTCCCCCCAAATGTGCCTTTCTTCTCCATTTTTTATTTTGTCCCTGAGAAAGGTCCTAGTTCTCTCAGGGCATTGCTCAACTCTCAGGCAGGGGAAGGCACATTTTTATCTCCATCAAATAGCTGCAAACAGGTGTCCCTTTTTGAGACAGGTGCCAAAATTTGAGGTAAGAACATAGGAACTGAAAATTTGCTCGTTAGGGTGTGGTACAGGCACTCATAAACAAAGCTGGCTGGTGCTGAGGCTTTAGCAGAGAGGGAGCCGGTCCTATGCGTGCACACTCTGATGCTCCAGCAGCCCCTGCCTCATACGGAAATGGGGAGCAATGACAGCAGTGGAGCAGCATTGGGCGATGTGCACCACAGTGCAGCTCACCCCCTGTCCTTATTATAACTATGGAGGACTATAGAGTTATTATACCCTAAGGAAGTGGTATAAGGTTTCACAGGATCCATATGAACTCCCCGGTTCAGAGAGGCTGGAGAACTCCTAGGTTAGACACCGCTGGCTGGAAAGCTTCCTGCTAAGCACTTGCCCAGGACAATAGAAATCTTGGGCTGATGTGAATTGCTAATTGATTAGGTGTCCCAGCTCCTTTCAGTAATTAGGGGCATAGGAGAGGTTTCTGCTGGGAAGGGAACTGACTAGAGCTGGAATGTGTACTTACAAAAACGGGTATAATACCACTCGCATTTCTGGTACCCAAATTGACCCACAGTGTTTGGGTACTAATCAGTACCCAATTAGTTCCTGATTTGGGTACCCAGTATCCTGGAATGACCACTTCTGGTCCTGATTTTTCAAGTTTATATCCTGATTTCCATCCCATTGGCAATCAGTAACTGAAAAATTGGTGAAATCATCATGAAAATGACTGATTTTTCAGGTAGTCGACTTGAGACCCTGATTGGTGATTGGGTAGCCTATCAGGTCTACCACACATTGCTTGAAAATGCAGATATTACCCACCAGTACAAACTTAGGTACCCATTTCAGCTCTAGAACTGTCTGACACTTTTGAAAAGCACAATTTCTGATAGGTTTATTTATTTTTTTATTTTTAAAAAAATTATATCCCACCCCTCCTGCCCATAGGGCAGCCTGGGACGGTGAACAACAATCAATAAAACAATTTAAAAAAATTTAAACTATTTTAAAATATAATATGCGGGGAACCCCCCACCCCACCCCTACCCCTCATCAAAAGTCTGACAGAACAGCCAGGTCTTACATACACATTGAAATAGCAGGAGAGTGGGAGCCAACCAACCCTCCTCCAGAAGTGAATTCCACAGCACAGGGGTGACCACCGAAAAAAATCTGACATCGGTAGCCACCCACCTTACCAGGGGAACTTCCGAAAAGGCTCCCATGGACGATCACAAGGGTCACACGGGCACATGGGGAGTGAGGCGGTCCTGCAGATAAGCAGGGTCCAGGCCATGAAGGACTTTAAAGGTTAAAACCAGCATCTTGAACCTGGCCTGGTGCTTTATAGGCAGCCAGTGCAGAGCCCGGAGCACTGGTGTCATGTGCTCCCTGTGACCTGCCCACGTAAGGAGATGGGCCACAGCATTCTGCACCAGTTGCAGCCTCTGGACCAGCTTCTTGGGCAGCCTCACACAGAGCGCATTGCAGTAATCCAGCCTCAAGGTGATGAAAGCATGGATGACAGTGGCGAGGTCGGAGTCTGAGAGATACGGCTGAAGCTGTCAGACAAGATGCAACTGCCGAAATGCACTCCCCGCCACAGTCAGAATCTGAGATTCCAGGCTGAATTACTGATGACACTGCATGCTCTGAAATCCCCTCACGATCTCCCCTAATGACTGCATATATATGTTAAACAAGAGGGGGGACAGAATGGCACCCTGCAGGACTCCACACTCCCCTAAGACCACCCGGTGAGTTCTCCCTGCCATGAACGAACGAAACCAGTCCAAGACCGTTCTGCCAATTCCGGCACAATCCCACAGGCGAGTCACCAACACCTCATGATTGACTGTGGGTGAAAACAGACATGACGCTAACCACCCTTTAACCACCCTTGGTGGTTATTTATGCATGTTGAAGGGCTGTATTGGTGCCCTATGCAGCCCTGCAACATGCATAAATGACCACCAAGGGTGGTTAAAGGGTGGTTAGCGTCATGTCTGTTTTCACCCTGTGTCAAATGCAGCCAAAAGGTCTAGCAGGACCAGTAAGGTCCAACGCCAAATGGAGATCGTCAACTAAAGCCACCAATGCCATCTCCGTACAATACCCAAGACGAAACTCAGACTGCGAAGGATCAAAGATATTCCTGGAGCTACCATGCCACAGCCCGTTCAATAACCTTCCCTAAAAAGGGAAGGTTAGAGACCGGCTGATAACTGGCAGGAGCATCAGCATCAAGGGATGGTTTCTTGAGCAGGGGTATAACCACAGCCTCCTTTAGGCAGTCAGGCATCCTGCCCTCCTGAAGGGTTTATGTGTAAGCTTTGCAGACACTCCCTACCAGCAAAGCCCTCTGCCTTTCCCCTCCACATCTGATGGAGTCTATTTCAATCACCAGGCTTTCTGGCTCAGGGAAGACTTTGAAAAGCAAATTTGTTGAACAAGAACCATGATTTTAAAGGAATAGTTAACAAGTCCGTATCTTGTTTTGCCTAAATGCCAACATTATCACTGAGATCTCGCTCCCTTACCATCAGACCCAGATTCAAAAGATGGCATGTGCCCATTGAGTTCTTGGTGAGGAAAACAATATTCCTACTCGCTATCCATTGGTGTTTTGAATACTATCCATGTGGCAATGTCAGCAATTGCTTACACATGAGTGTGTGATATACTTATTTTGATGTTAAGAATCTGAGAAGACTGAAGACAAGTATCAAGTGGCCAAATCCTCACAGAACTCAAGCAGTAGGAATGGGCGAATGTGGTTCGGAAGTTCGGAGTTCGGAATGAACTCGACCAGTTTGGTCGACCGAACCGAACTTCTGAACCGAACTCGATTTTCAAACTGAACTGAACCGAATTTCCGAACTCGGCTCTTTTCGCCCATCCCTAAAAGATAATATTCCATTTAGTTCAATGAGTTTGAATTTCCAAACTTTGTTTGGAAGTTCGGAGTTCGGATCAAACTCGAATAGTTCGGTCGACCGAACCGAACTTCCGAACCAAACCGAATTTCTTAACTCAGTTCTGGTCGCCCATCACTATCAAGCAGTTAAATGATCAACAAACCATAAATGGTTCATGTTTGGGACCTTCTGCTCGAGCTCATAATGTATCAAGAAAACATTTTTGAAACCATGGAAATAGCAAAGAGGTGTACTAAGGCAATTTTGCTTTCTTTTTGAAGTGAAAAATTCAAAAGACTTCATATTTGATATCTCTGCTGTCCATTAAACTCTTGTTTTATAGAAAAGCATTCTTCGTGGGAATTCAACGAGACTGAAGAGAAGTAAGTAACAAGGATGTATTTCCTGCTCTAACTAGAAATAATATGCAGTGTTTGTGTTCAGATCATAATCACTTTCTGATATGGTTCCATTAATAAAAAGTAGAAAGTGACAGCAAGTGACAGCTGGAAAGCTTAACAGAATACAGAATCTGCTTCATGTAAACTTTACTGCACTATTTCCCCTGTCAGTTGACAAGGTGTGCAAGCTTTTTAACAATAAAATAGGCACCTCTCTTATTCATCGAACTTCGTTCCCTATTTGAGATGATGAGCTTCTTGTTACATACCCTGGAGATATTCAAATAAAAGGAAATGGTGATACCAAAGGGAAATAAAAAGACATTTGCAGCTTGAGTATATTCATAAGAGTTCAGGAAAATGTACCAGCCAAAAAGATAGTCCTTTTTTGGGAGAAGCATAATAATATCACAGTCACTGAATAACTGCTTATTTCCAGCATAATGCGTTTACCATAGCAACAGATTTCATTCGATGCACATACTGCCTCTGAAATTTTTGATTGCATTTCAAAATGACCTTTGCCTAGACTCCTATTTTTGTGTGTAATTTTAAACATGTAAGCATTTTTCACAGGGAAGTCTACAGCATCATCATATAAAAGTCTTCATGAATTGTTGATTTGATTTGAAGAGCGCACAATGGTACATTATTATTATTATTATTATTATTAGCATTTATATAGCACCAGTGATGTACCAGACGCTTACAAAGAATAAGATAGACATGGACCCTGTTTGAGAGCTTACAATCTAAGGACAGGGGGAGGGGAGACAGGGAAGGGGAAAACAGAGGGAGAGACAAGGGATGCGACATTCATGAGGATGCGACAGCTCAGGTACATGTTCTTAGCTTGGTTACAGTAAATTGCAGTTAACAGGTGGCAGATAATCCTGGGTGGGGATGAGTAGCAGGAGTTCAGAAGGGCGGAGCGGAAGAGGTGGGTTTTGAGGAGGGACTTGAAGGCATGGAGGGTGGGGGCAAGGCAGATGTGGGCAGAGAGGCAGAAGGGATGAAGATGGTTGGGGGAACAAGGGAGATGTGGGAGGGTGAGGGAGGGGATGGAGGAGGAACAGAGTGCTTGAGCAGAGGTTCGGAGGGAGTTCAGGGCAGAGAGGTAGGGGGGAGCAAGGTTGTGAAGGTCTTTGTAGGTGAAGACAAGGAGCTTGTGCAGAATATGCTCGGGAAGAGGGAGTCAGTGGAGAGAGGAGAGGAGAGGCTGCACGTGGTCGAAGCAACGGGCAAAGTGGATGATCCTGGCAGCAGAATTTTGAAGAGAGATAAGGGAAGAAAGGTGGGAGTGGGAAAGGCCAACGAGGAGAAGGTTACAATAGTTGAGGCATGAGATGACTAGGGCGTGGATGAGAGGTTTGGCAGAGGAGACAGACAGAAAAGGGTGGATCTTAGCAATGTTGTGGAGGGAGAAGCATCAGGATTTCGTCACGGAGTCAAGGTAGGGTTTGAAGGTAAGGTGCGAGTTGAAGATGAAGCCCAAGCTGTGAGCTTGGGGGAAAGTGAGGATGGAGACCCTGTCAATGGCAATTGACAGGGAAGAGGGAGAGGAAGGGCTGGGAGGGAAAATAAGGAGTTCAGTTTTCACCATGTTCAGTTTGAGTTGGCATTGAGACATCAAGGCAGAGATATTGAAGAGACAGTTGGTGAGACGAGCTTGAACAGAGGGGGAGAGGGAAGGAGTGGAGAGATAGAGTTGAGTGTCGTCAGCGTATAAGTGGTATTGGAAACCATGTGAGGGAATGAGTTTGCCTAGAGATTGGGTGTAGATAGAGAAGAGGAGAAGGCCAAGGGTGGAGCCTTGAGGAACCCCGACCTAGAGGGGTAGGGAGGAGGAGGGGGAGGAGTTAGGAAGAGGTACATTGAAGGAGTGGTCAGAAAGGTAGGAGGAGAACCAGTCCAGCAAAGAGTCCCAGAATCAAAGGGAGTGGAGCGATTCAAGCAGGAGGGAGTGGTCAACAGTGTCAAAGGCAGCATAGAGATCAAGGAGGACAAGAATAGAGTAAAAGTGGTTGGATTTAGCCAAAAGAAGATTGTTGGTGATCTTAGCAAGAGCTGTTTCAGTGGAGTGAAGGAGGCGGAAGCCAGATTGGAGTAAGTCAAGGGAGGAGTTGGCGGAGAGGTGGTTAAGGCAACGGGAGTAGACAATCTGTTCAAGGTAGGGATGTTCAAAGTTGGTTCGGATGTTTGGAGTTCGGACCGAACTCGGTCTGTTTGGACGTCCGAACTGAACGTCCGAACCGAACTCGAAAATGACCAAACAGTTTTATCATGTTCGGGTGAGTTTGGATGAGTTCGGGGGTGGGAAAAACGTGACTGAAAGGGGGAGGCAGCTGAAGAGCAGGCTTCCTGGCACCAGGGGTGGAGACCAGAGGTTGTTTCAGGGCCAAATGATACCGATACCAAAAAAAATTATTCAAATTTGGTATCGGTATCGACAGCGCTATTTTCTAATGTTCAGCCACGTTCGACCGAACTGAAAAACCAAACCCAAACTCAGGTTTTGAACTGAACGTTCGAACATCCGAACCACATTCTGTTCGCACATCCTTAGTTCAAGGAGCTTGGAAGCAAAAGGGAGGAATGAGACGGATGGTAATTAAAGGGTTCAGAGGGATCCAGCATGGACATTTTGAGGATGAGGGAGACAGTAGCATATTTAAATAGGGATGGACGAACAGAACGTGGTTTGGATGCTTGGATGTTCGGTCGTTCGGTCCGAAATCCGAGTTCGGGTTTGGCTGTTCAGTTCGACAGAGTTCAGTTCAGGGTCAGTTCAGTTCAGGGTCCGCACGTGGGGGGCTGGTGCTGATGAATGCGAGATCCGTTGTGAACAAGGCCCCAATTATCCATGATTTGATCTTGGATGGGGCCGTGGACCTCGCATGCATCACGGAGACCTGGCTGGATGATCTGGCCGGTCCAACTTTGGCGGATCTGGTTCCAGCTGGGTATGCCGTGCAGCATCAGCCCCGCATG
>QEPC01009236.1:874854-885077 GCA_003113815.1 Sphenodon punctatus
GGAACAGAGTGCTTGAGCAGAGGTTCGGAGGGAGTTCAGGGCAGAGAGGTAGGGGGGAGCAAGGTTGTGAAGGTCTTTGTAGGTGAAGACAAGGAGCTTGTGCAGAATATGCTCGGGAAGAGGGAGTCAGTGGAGAGAGGAGAGGAGAGGCTGCACGTGGTCGAAGCAACGGGCAAAGTGGATGATCCTGGCAGCAGAATTTTGAAGAGAGATAAGGGAAGAAAGGTGGGAGTGGGAAAGGCCAACGAGGAGAAGGTTACAATAGTTGAGGCATGAGATGACTAGGGCGTGGATGAGAGGTTTGGCAGAGGAGACAGACAGAAAAGGGTGGATCTTAGCAATGTTGTGGAGGGAGAAGCATCAGGATTTCGTCACGGAGTCAAGGTAGGGTTTGAAGGTAAGGTGCGAGTTGAAGATGAAGCCCAAGCTGTGAGCTTGGGGGAAAGTGAGGATGGAGACCCTGTCAATGGCAATTGACAGGGAAGAGGGAGAGGAAGGGCTGGGAGGGAAAATAAGGAGTTCAGTTTTCACCATGTTCAGTTTGAGTTGGCATTGAGACATCAAGGCAGAGATATTGAAGAGACAGTTGGTGAGACGAGCTTGAACAGAGGGGGAGAGGGAAGGAGTGGAGAGATAGAGTTGAGTGTCGTCAGCGTATAAGTGGTATTGGAAACCATGTGAGGGAATGAGTTTGCCTAGAGATTGGGTGTAGATAGAGAAGAGGAGAAGGCCAAGGGTGGAGCCTTGAGGAACCCCGACCTAGAGGGGTAGGGAGGAGGAGGGGGAGGAGTTAGGAAGAGGTACATTGAAGGAGTGGTCAGAAAGGTAGGAGGAGAACCAGTCCAGCAAAGAGTCCCAGAATCAAAGGGAGTGGAGCGATTCAAGCAGGAGGGAGTGGTCAACAGTGTCAAAGGCAGCATAGAGATCAAGGAGGACAAGAATAGAGTAAAAGTGGTTGGATTTAGCCAAAAGAAGATTGTTGGTGATCTTAGCAAGAGCTGTTTCAGTGGAGTGAAGGAGGCGGAAGCCAGATTGGAGTAAGTCAAGGGAGGAGTTGGCGGAGAGGTGGTTAAGGCAACGGGAGTAGACAATCTGTTCAAGGTAGGGATGTTCAAAGTTGGTTCGGATGTTTGGAGTTCGGACCGAACTCGGTCTGTTTGGACGTCCGAACTGAACGTCCGAACCGAACTCGAAAATGACCAAACAGTTTTATCATGTTCGGGTGAGTTTGGATGAGTTCGGGGGTGGGAAAAACGTGACTGAAAGGGGGAGGCAGCTGAAGAGCAGGCTTCCTGGCACCAGGGGTGGAGACCAGAGGTTGTTTCAGGGCCAAATGATACCGATACCAAAAAAAATTATTCAAATTTGGTATCGGTATCGACAGCGCTATTTTCTAATGTTCAGCCACGTTCGACCGAACTAAAAAACCAAACCCAAACTCAGGTTTTGAACTGAACGTTCGAACATCCGAACCACATTCTGTTCGCACATCCTTAGTTCAAGGAGCTTGGAAGCAAAAGGGAGGAATGAGACGGATGGTAATTAAAGGGTTCAGAGGGATCCAGCATGGACATTTTGAGGATGAGGGAGACAGTAGCATATTTAAATAGGGATGGACGAACAGAACGTGGTTTGGATGCTTGGATGTTCGGTCGTTCGGTCCGAAATCCGAGTTCGGGTTTGGCTGTTCAGTTCGACAGAGTTCAGTTCAGGGTCAGTTCAGTTCAGGGTCCGCACGTGGGGGGCTGGTGCTGATGAATGCGAGATCCGTTGTGAACAAGGCCCCAATTATCCATGATTTGATCTTGGATGGGGCCGTGGACCTCGCATGCATCACGGAGACCTGGCTGGATGATCTGGCCGGTCCAACTTTGGCGGATCTGGTTCCAGCTGGGTATGCCGTGCAGCATCAGCCCCGCATGAGCGGCCGGGGAGGAGGCGTAGCTATTGTTTTTAGGGAAGACTGGCCTGTTAGGAGGTATCCAGTGCCGGAGATTGTGGGTGTAGAGGCTCTGCACGTGGTGATCGATTTGGCTGGGGGCAAGCTAGGGGTGCTGCTGGTGTACCGGGCCCCTTCATGCCCGGCGGCATCCCTTACCGCTCTAGCGGAGCTGGCCTCGGAGGTGGTGTTGGGCTCCCCCAGGACTTTGGTTCTGGGGGACTTCAACGTCCACGCCGATGCCGGCCTTGTTGGGGCGGAGCGGGAGTTCATGGCCGCCATGGCAACTATGAACTTGTCCCAGGAGGTGATCTGCCCGACCCACGTGGGGGGACATATCCTCGACCTGATCTTCGGCTCTGGCCTTGAGGCGGGGGGTCCGGTTGTGGGGGAGGTGACAGCGGTGCCCTTGTCGTGGACGGACCATTACCTCCTTCAGGCCGGTCTTTTAGCGCGCCCCCTCCAGAAGGGGAAGGGACCAGTTAGGATGGTCCGCCCTCGGAGGCTGATGGAACCCCAGCGGTTCCAGGAGGTCCTGAGGGAACTTACCCTGGATGTGGACGGTCACTCTGTGGATGAGCTGGTCCGGCATTGGAACATCTTGCTGGAGGAGGCCATTGACAGGGTGGCTCCGAGGCGCCTTCTGCCTGGGTCTCGTCACCGCAGGACTCCTTGGTTTACTGAGGGCCTGCGGTGTATGAAGCGTATGGGCAGGAGGCTAGAGCGACGCTGGCGTCGGACTCGGTCTGTCTCCGATCGTCTTCTCCACAGGGCCCATTTGCGGTCCTATGTGGAGGCTGTGAGGACGGCGAGGAAGGAATTCCTCGCCGTCCTCATAGCGTCTGCGAAGTCACGTCCAGCGGAGCTCTTTCGGGTGGTGCGGGGGCTGGTGAGTCCGGCCTCCCTCCGCCTGGATGGGGACTTGTCCCGGGCCCGCTGTGAGGAGTTTGTCAACTACTTCGCAGACAAGATCGCTCGGATTCAGGCCGATTTCGACGCTGGGTTAACAGCAGTAGGGGAAGAGAGCGGGGGGACGGAGGGTCCGTCTGTTCCATCTTTATGGGGCGAGTTTCAGGAAGTGACGTCAGCCGATGTGGTGGATGTCCTGGGGTCTGTGAGGGCCACGTGTTGTCAACTAGATCCATGCCCGTCCTGGTTGGTAAAAGCTTCCGGGGAGACATTGGGGACGGTGCTGGCGAGGGTGGTGAATGCGTCCCTTCGGCAGGGGAGGTTGTCGCCTTGCTTAAAAGAGGCTGTGGTGCGCCCCCTGCTGAAAAAACCATCGTTGGACGTAGACGCGCTCGCCAGCTACCGACCTGTCTCTAACCTTCCCTTTTTAGGGAAGGTTATTGAGCGGGCAGTGGCGCTCCAGCTCCAGGGTCATCTAGATAATATCGGGCTCCTTGACCCTTTTCAATCTGGGTTCCGCCCCGGCTATGGCACCGAGACGGCGTTGGTGGCCTTGGTGGACGACCTCCGCCGGGAGATGGATGCGGGATGTTCGACATTTCTCATCCTGCTCGATCTCTCGGCCGCTTTTGACACCGTGGACCATGGGCTGCTGTTGAGACGACTGCGTGACCGGGGGGGTCTGGACGGGACTGTTCTTGAATGGTTCCGTTCATTCCTCTCGGGGAGGAGCCAGCGGGTGGTGTTGGGGGAGGAAACATCGAGCCCCCGCGCCTTACCGTGTGGCGTTCCGCAGGGATCGATCTTGTCTCCATTATTATTTAACATCTATATGCAGCCCTTGGGGGAGGTCGTGAGAGGGTTCGGGGTGCGATGTCACCAGTATGCTGATGATACTCAGCTGTACCTCTCGTTTTCTACCGACCCAGACCCTGCTGTCTCGGTGCTATCCCAATGTTTGGAGGCCGTGGCGGATTGGATGCGGCGGAGCAGACTGAAGCTCAACCCAGATAAGACGGAGGTGATGGTGGTGGGGAGGGCGAAGGGGGTGGTGGCCCCCCTGATTGGGGGGGTTTGCCCCCCTGTAGCTCAGCAGGTCCGGAGTCTGGGGGTCATATTGGACGCAGACCTGCGGCTGGAGCGGCAGGTGGAGGCAGTCGCTAAGGCTGCCTTCCGCCAGCTTTATCTGGTACGTAGGCTGCGTCCGTATGTCTCTGGCCCGGACCTGGCCTCCCTCATCCATGCCTTCGTCACCTCGCGGCTCGACTACTGTAACGCGCTCTACGTGGGGCTTCCCTTGTTCTTGGCCCGGAGGCTGCAGCTGGTGCAGAATGCGGCGGCCCGTCTTCTTACGGGGACGGGTCGCCGGGAGCACATTACACCGGTGCTCCGAGCGCTGCACTGGCTGCCGATAGTGTGCCGGGCCAAGTTCAAGGTCCTAGTAATGATCTATAAAGCCCTATACGGCCTTGGCCCCTCTTACCTTAGGGACCGCCTCGCCCTTCGCGCCCCGGAACGGCTCCTGCGGTCTGCCGGGGGTGCCCTCCTGGAGGTCCCCCGTGTTAAGCGGGGGGCCACGATGGAGCGAGCATTCTCGGTGGTAGGGCCGCGGCTGTGGAACTCCCTTCCGGAGGAAGCTCGCCTGGCCCCAAGCCTTTTGACATTTCGGCGGAACTGTAAGACCTGGCTGTTTGCCCAGGCCTTTGGGAGGGAGGGAGGGGGGGTGATTTTAATCCCCCGCCCATGTATTTATTTATTACTGTCTTTTAGCCCTGTTTTATTGATGTATTTTATATTTATATTTTAATTGTTTTAAATTGTTTTTACTAGTGTTGTCAGCCGCCCCGAGCTGCATTGCAGGATGGGGCGGGATAAAAATCTATAAAATAAATAAAATAAAATAAATAAACTTGGCCGAACAACTGAAAATAGCGGTATCAATACTGAAACCGAATTCGATTATTATTATTTTTTGTTTGACCCTGAAACCACCCCTGGACCTCTACCCCTGATGTCAGGAAGTCTGCTCCTCAGCTGCCTCCAACTTCCAGTCACATTTATCCTGCCTTCCAGTCACGTTTTTGCCACCCCCAAACTCATCCGAACTCATCAGAACTTTTCCGAACTGTTTGGCCGTTAGAGCGTTCAGGTCGGACATTCAGTTTGGTTGTCCGAACAGGGCGAGTTCGACTCAAACTCTGAACTTCCGAACCGCATTCGCCCATCCCTAATGTTTAAAGACAGAGGGGACAGATCCAATAGAGAGAGAAAGGTTGATGTTGTGCAGGAGGGGAGGGGCGACTATGGAGGCAATGGAGCAATTTCACAGTCATTTATCTAGAAGCAGAGGCCACCTTTCAAAAATGTGTTCCTAAATCAAAATCATTAAGCGTATTTTTAGAAATAGGTTGAAATTAGGGCTGAAATGAGAATGAATTTTGGTTATCATGAGAACCAAAAATCATGAGAATCTCATGAGAATTGAAAACCCTTAGCAAGATATCACTAGCGGTGCAAGAATCTTGCAAGAATCTTGCTTAAAAGGGGGGGGGGGATTTTGCATGTGTAAAATACCCACCGGGCCATTCTGTGCATGCTCAGGTCTTTACTGGTGCATTCAAATGAGACAGGACAACGTCAAGTGGGTTTTAACAGCCACACTCTTTATTCCAATTATTCCTTAACTTAAAATTAGGATAGGTGTAACCTCCTGGCGAAGAACAGACACCGACTCAGTTGTGCAGAAGTCCTGCACAGCTCCCCCTTGTGGAGACTGCTCTACAGACAATAGCTAGGCATGTAGTCAGCCAGGTGATGGCTGATAGGTGCTCACACATGGTGCCTCAGTCATCACTTTAAAGGATCTGACATGCTTTTTGAAGAAACCATGGCTTTCATACTATGGCTTACACCCTGTCATAACCTTGTGCTTAATCATATCCAGCTGGTTAGCACCATGGGATCAATCATCTCTCACTTGGGTGGGGTGGAACAGATAGGGGGAAGATGGACCCCAGTGTAATGAGCTGGCAAGGAGTCCACCACTCTGGGAAGCTCAAGATCTCTCTCTGGTGACAGGTCTTTTGGATCTGTGCTCTCCATTGGTTAGCACCATCACAGGTATTTCCTTGTCTTATGTATGTAAAAAAATTTCTTGTTTGCAATATTCTGTAGAGGTGTTCACCACGGACCCATTTGGTGTTTGTTTTTCATTTTTCTTATTTAAATTTGTCATTTTGGTTTTCTTAAAAATTGTCGTTTTTGTATTCCATTGGTTTAAATGTAAAACACATTTTTGGCTGTATCTTTTTTGTTTTTAATTATATTTGGGTGACTCCTGGAAGTTTGTTACCTCAAATGGAAGGCATTATGTGTACAAAATCTCCAAAATATTGGAAAAAGGAATCTAATTTTATAAGCAGTTGAATTATTTTATTTTGCAAAAAACTTCATATATATTCTTATGCGTAACTTCCTTGCCTCACATTTAATGTAGATGAAACTTGGCAAGTTTATATCCCTTCCCATATTTAATATCTCTTCCAACTATCAGAAGGTTTGGATAAAGGGTCCTGGTGGTATAAGCAATTAACTTATAAATGTATATCTGACTGTAACATATTTGTAGTCCAACCAGTGTACATGAAATTGGGCAGGGCTATATATCATATTTTCATGATCATGTCTGCCAAATATCAGAAAGATGTGATAAAGGGTCCAATTTTATATGCCTGCACAGCATATGCAGAGAAGGAGTCTATGCCAGGGATTCTCTAATGTGTCACTGTGGTATAAGATTGGTCTGTGATGCCAATTGGTCAGCAGAAATGTCAACCAAATATTCTCATTCTGTGCTGTGACCATTCCAACATCTCTCCCCCTCTTGTTACTGGGAAGTCAGAAGCATCTATTTAGGAAAGAGCCAATACAGATTCTCTTATGTTCTCTCTCACAGTGCTGCAGGATGTGATTGTGATAATTGGTCATCCTGGATGTGTAAACTATGTCTCCTGATTTCTGGTATTCTATCCCCACAGTCCCAGTTACGTCCCTTCCATGCCCACCTGAGGACCACCCCCTATGCCCGCCTTGAAGCCACTACTGATTGGTCCTGTAAAGCTGGAAGCATGCAGTAATTGGTCAGTGAATGTGGCTGTCATGAAGGAAAACAGGGTCACACATGACAAGAGGGAACATACATGCAGTGCTAATTTATAGAAACCAGTTTGTAACATGTACTATTAAGTTGTAGAAACCAATCTGTGACAATGATGCCAAGCTGAGAGATGTAAGTCATTACTGTAACATTGCAAAAGAGGAGACATTGTAAAATAGGAGCAGCAAAACTCCCCAAGGGCATTGAAATGTAAACAGAAGTCTTTCCAAAAGGTGTGAGTGTCTCTAACAGCAGCTTTAAGAATGCAAATGAAAGGAAACTGCATATGTGAGTGAGCCCACATGTTCAAGAGAGAAGAGGGGAAAACAAAAGGTCTTTCTGGAAGACTTGAGAAGAAACTAGGGGTTTTCCCCCCAAGGACTGATAGTGGAATTCGGACCCATAGAGAACAGTGTCAGTTGGGAACTCATTCAACCTAGGACTCGCTGAGTCTTGGATTATAGCTGGAGGGCAGGAGCCTGTCTGATAGCCTGTTGAAGCAATGTACCAAAAGAAGAGACTTTGCTTCTAAGAACTCAAAGCCCAGCCTCACTACATCTGGCTGAGAAATGGATTCAAGAGCATGGACTTTTTGTAGGGTAAGGTCTTAACTAGGGACCTTCTCAGTACAGACTAGGATTGCATTATTTACTTTTGTTTTAATTGCCACTCTGCGTTTAAACTATCTTTGTTTATGTAATCAATAAACTTTCTTCTTTACTAAGAAGGCTTTCTGTCATCTCACACTGGGAAACATGGTCTGAGTATCTTGTGCCTTCAAGCACTAACGAACCAGGAGAGAAAGAGGAAGTCCTATGAGATCGAGAGCGAAGTTATTACTTCTTAATTTCTAGGTTAGGATTTATCTTTTCCCACCTCAGAATAACTCTCTGTTGACCATGTTGGTGGCCGATGGGGGTCTTAGCTCCTGGGCGAATCAGGTTGCAGTGGTTTTGAATCACCTGGGGTTTTCCTGTGAATCGTTGAGGAGGATTGGAATATCAGGTTCTTTGACTTTGATATGAAGACGTCTGGAAGATCAAGAACTGCAGTACAAGAGGGCTCTTTTGGCCTCTCAGGAAATTGCCCCAGACTATCCTCTGTCTGATCCCCTGTGCCCGAGTGCCAGTTATCTATTTTTGTGGCTGAACTCGGGCCGTAGATGGGTGTATACCCGATTCAGATGCAACTCTTTTCCCTCGGCTTTTGTAGAGGGGCGCTATAGGGGTATATTGAAACAGGACAGATTATGCCAGCTCTGCGAATTGCAGGAACCTGATACCTGTGTCCATATTTTTTTCCACTGTACAGCCCTTGAGGTCCCTAGAAGGGAGTTGCTGGTTCAGTATTGTGTAGCTCAATGTGATTTGGGCACGCTGTCTAAGATCCTTCTAAATTATAAGGATACAGAGATGGCCAGATCTGTGGCTAGGTTTTGCTAGCTATATCTGTGGATTAGAGAAGTCTGACTGGGGCCCCCCATATGAGGTGTGATTTCTATCTCCTCCTGGCATGTTGGGTTTAGGGGGATTTTGGTGGCTATGTTTGTCTGACATAGCTTTCCTCTGAGAGAATTCAATTGATGTCATGTTTGTGGTGTTTGGAATGTATTTTTCATGGATTTATGGTTTATATTGCTTATACTGTTGTGCTTATATGTCTGTTATGTTTGTTTTTATACATTGTAATAGCCTTGGCTAACAATAAAATATTTTGATTGATTGATTGAGCAGGAAGTCTCTGGAGCTTGGGTGACAAAAGTGTTGTCTCCTTTGCAGGACTGAATCAGCTAGAGAGAGAACTGATTCAGACGGGCTGCAAGTGAGGGAAACTGAGTTACCCAACCCAGAAAAGTGGGGTAGTGGACCCCAACCTGATGACAGTGTCTGTCAATCTTTTGGGTTACTCTACATCCTCCCTCCTACAGCCTCTCTCCTCCTGCCATGAGAGGTGCCTGCCTCTGACTGGCACTGCATCTGCTAATTATCTGAATACTGGTCTTCAAGGGGATAACTTTAATTGCTTATAAAATTGGATCCCTTTATCAAATTGTCCTGTAGTTTGGCAGAAATGATAGTAAAGGTATATGACACATTCCTGCCAAATATCTTGTAAACAGGATAGAATATACAAATGGTACAACTAGAAATTTATTTTCAAGTTAATGTCTTATACCATCAGGACCCTTTATCCAATCTTTCTGGAAGTTGGCAGAAATGTTAAGCTTGTGAAGGGACATAATATTGACAGGTTGTATGTAAATTGGATGGAAGATAAATAAGTTGTAGACATGAATATGTATGGACATTCTTAAAACCACAACATTCAATTGCTTCTAAAATCATTTCGATTTATCTAATCATTTAAAAAATCAGTTAACATAGGGTATTTTCAGATGTTACAAGATCACGCTCAACCACAGTGAACAACGCTTAATCCCACGGCGAGGCCAAAGCACCCTGAATGTCTGTTCGGCGGCCGCCAGATGTTCACCACAGTCAATACCCACATGGGGTCAATTTCAACCACTCTTCCAAGGCTCCCCACCAGACGACCTCCAAAAGCGTGGTCAAAGAGATTCCCACCAGGAAACAACAAAAAGTAACATCTGGATGGCAATCACTGGCGATTCTCAGCCGGGGACAAAGTACGCACCGTAGCTGCCAGGTGACCAGCAACAACACAGGGTATTTTCAGACGTTACGGGCGGCCGGCTAACCATAGTGAACCACCAGGGGGGGTGAACAGTGCAACCACGCCCGGGGGTGGGAAAACGACCAAACCAGACGTGCCGGGAACGGGACCACGGGCCGGAACCGGGCCGCACCATCGCGGGCCGCGGCAGCACAACAGACATGCAGCTGAACCCCCGCTGGGCGCTAACCCCCCACAAGGCACCGGGCAGGGGCGGGACACAGACATGGCCGCCTGAGGGCAAACGAAGCCACAAGGTACACAAGGGAATGCCCACACAAGGGAAACGGGAAGGGAGGGGGGAAGAACGAGAACAGGCTGACAGCTGGCACACACAGCAGAGCCGCTGTGGGACACAAAGCATGACCACACGCCCGGGCACACACACACACACACCAGGGAAAGGTCGGGAAGGGGGGGCAGGGGTGCCCGGAACACCCCACCAGGAACAACAGGAGGGACAAGGGGGGCACCACCAAGGGGCAAGGCACGCAGCAACCCCCACCCCCACACCACCCCAGTCCA
>QEPC01009236.1:890776-915659 GCA_003113815.1 Sphenodon punctatus
AGCTCCAGCTGGTACTCGAGGGTCCCCCAGATCCGGATGAAGTCCCGGGTCTCCTGTAGGCCCCACTGGCCCCCTCTGTGGTAGGCCTTCTTCCGGCTCGGCCCCTGCTGTTCCTCCTCCTGGTCCAGCTCCAGCTCTACCTGCACCTGCTCCTCATCCACCTCATCCTGGGTGTGCGCCTCCGGGCGCGCGGGGCCGGGCTTGTCCTGGTGCTCGTCCGCCAGGGCCGTCTTTCGTGTCTGGGGGGGAGGGGGTTAGTGGTTGGTGGGTGTGGTCCCTCTAGGGGGCCCCCTGCCCCCCTGCCTGGCACCTGGGATCCCCCGGCCCCCCCAGGGGGGTTCTCCCATGCCCCCTGTTCCCCTCCCATTGGTTGCCCTTACCCTTTTCCTGGGTGCCTCCTGTGGGCCCGTTCCGGCCGCTGTCCCCGGGGCGGCGCTACCCGGCTGCAGCTGCGGGTGTTGTTCCCGGGCCGCCTCCCTGGTCGGGTGCTCCCGTGTGCCCCCTTCCTGTGCCCGTGCCCCCTCCGCCTGCATCGCTGGGCCTGCCTGTACCTCCTCCGCCTCCTGGCCCACCGCTGTCGCTTTCTCTGCCTCCGCTCTCTTCCGCCTCCCTCCTGGCTCCATCCCGCCATGCTTGCTTGCTGCTGCTCTCACTTTAAATCTCCCTCCGGTGGTTGTGTTGTTGCTGGTTGCCCGGCAGTGACGCTGCATGCCTTGTCCCCAGCTGGGGCTCGTTTCGTTTGGTTCCGCGCGGGGATTGGCGTCCAGACGTTACTTTTCCTTGGTTCCCGGTGGGGGTTCGTTTGACCACGCTTCCCGGGACCTTCCCCCGGCTAGCCCGGTAAGCATGGTTGAACCTGACCCCATGTAGGTATTGGGTGTTGTGAACATCTGGCGTGCGCTGTTCAGACTTTCAGGGCCCTTTGGCCCCACGGGGGGGTTGAGCGTGGTTCAGTGTGGTTGAGCATGATCTCGTAACGTCTGAAGACACCCACAGGCACCTGAGGGAGATTTAAAGGGAAATCCACAGCAGGGAAGTGTGGTGGGATGCAGCGAGGAGGGAGGTGGAAGAGAGCGGTGCGAGAGAGTGTGAGGGTGTAGGAGGAGGAGGCAGTGGCACCAGTGGAAGAAGTGAAGGAAGAGGAGGCGGAGGTGGGGGTCATGCTGAGGATGGAGGAGGCAGAGTGGCAACACCAGTAGCAGCCTGGACAGGACTCGCCGGGGACGGCAGCCAGACTGGGGGAGGAGGCACCCCGGAAACAGGTAAGGGGAACCAAAGGGAAGGGAACAGGCAGCACAGGGGAACAAAGGGGGGGCAGGGGTCCTGCCCAGGCACCCGGCAGGGAGAAGGGGTAAAGGGAGGGCCGCAGGAAGGGGCATAACTGCACCCAACCATAACCCCCCCTTCCATGCATCCCGCAGACATGGAAATGGGCCTTGGCGGACGAGTCCATGGAGGACACTGGCCCAGCCCAGGAGGAGAAGGAGGACCCACAGGGGAGATGGGGGAGAAAGCCCTACCACAGAGTGGGCCAGTGGGGGTTGCAGGAGACCCGGGATTTCATAAGGATCTGGGGGGCCCTGGAGTACCAGTTGGAGCTCACGCTCAACCAGAAGAATGAGCATGTCTGCCAGGACATAGTGCAGAAAATGGAGGTGACAGGGCACCAGCGCACCATGGCACTGTGCCGCTCGAAGGCCAAAAAGCAGAAGAGGGGGTACAAGGCCATCAGGGACAACAATCGGTGGTCCGGACATGGAGCCCGGACCATCCCCTTCTACGATGCCCAGGACTGCATTCGCCACATGAAGGGGTCGATAGTAACCCCACAGCTTGTGGGGAGCGCATTGGTCCAGGGCAGGGAATGGGACGAGGTACCCCCTCCCCTTGGAAGGAGCCAGGTGACACCCCTGGGGGGCCACGCAGCCCCGGATCCATCCCGGGGGGGCTCCCAGGCCATCAGGTGACTCATCCTCCTCTACCCTACAGGGCAACCCCAACAGGCACAGTCTCCAGGGCCCGTTCCCCCAGCCCAGTGCATGAGGGAGCACCGGGCATGGGTCTGCCAACGGGTGGGAGGACCAGGCGGAGGACATCATCCGAACCTCAGTGGAACAGGGGGAGAGGATGATAGCAGCTGTGGACTGGATGGAGGTGGCCATCTAGTGGTACCTGGAGTGGGCGGAGGCGCAGGCCATGAGGCCCCAGGCAGAGGTTCACCTGGAGCAGAGGCAAGAGCTCCGGGAGCACAACAGGCAGGTGGAAGCCCTCGGGTGGCTGGAGCAGGCCACCACAGGGATAGTGCAGGAGCACTCAGAAAAAATGGACAGGCTCCACGATATTGGGACCTCCTTGCTCCTGCACGCAGTCACCATGTGTGCCTATGTGATGGTAGTTGCCACTCCAGGCACCCTGCCTGCCCAGGCCCCCATGCTAGGCCCCTCAGCACCCCCACTCCTTCCCCAACTGCCCCAGCCGCCCCCACGCCCGCAGGGACCGCATATCCACCTCCCAGTCCCCCCTGCCCTCCGGAGGGTGTAGCCACTCAGAGGGGCCCCCCGGGTCCATGGCCCCCCTGCCCCCAACCATCACCTGCCCTGGAGACCCAGGAGGAAGCCCAGGAAACTGCTGGGGACACGGATAGTGGGGGGAGGGGAGCTCACAGGGCTCGGTGGCGACCACTGGGCTCTCAAGGGGGCGTCCCAGGAAACTTGGCAGATGGGGGGAAGGGAGAGGGCAGTGTGAGGTGGGGGGCACTGTAGGGGGAAGGGGCCATCAAGGGTGAAGGGAGAGGGGTCAGGTGCAAATGTACACGTGGGTGAAATAATTGTTCATAGCCCTATATTGCCTCCCGTGCCCATTACTGGGAGACAGGGGTGGTGTGGTGGGGGTTCGGATCGACTCTCATGTAGGGGCCGGCCCAGGGACCCCCCCCGGGTGTTGGTCAGGTTGTGGAAGCCCTCACGCCTCGGTCTCCTGGCAGATATGCCTCGTCAGGGTGTCCCGGATGCGCTTGGCATAACTGTACTCCCTCAGGTTCTCAGCGTTCATGTACAGGGCCACCAGGCTGGGGGGTCAGATGGGCTCAGGGTATTCCAGAGCTGCCCCCTTGGTCTCGCACATGTTGTGCAGCACACATCAGGCACCGAGCACCAGGACCGAGGTCTCCACAGTGTAGTCCAGCCAGCCTGTGAGGTTCCTCCAGCACTGCTTGAGGGCCCCAAAGGCTCACTCCACCACGGTCCAACTGGAACACAGGCGGGTATTGTATAGCACCTCCACAGGGTTGTGTGCGACCGGGTACACATTCATTAGAGACCTGGTGAGGGGATAGGCTGGGTCACCCAGGATACAAGGGGGCATTGATACCGCCTCGATCCAGTTCATCCCCATGTCAGCAAAGCCCCCCCAAACATCTGGGCATAGAAGGGGGAGATAGTCATTTTATTTATTTATTTATTTATTTATTTAAAATTTAAATCCTGCCCCTCCTGCCCACAGGGCAGCCCAGGGTGGTGAACAACATTAATTAAAACAGTATAAAATGTTAAAACAATTTTAAAATACAATATGTGGGGAAAGCCCCCACCCCCACCCCTTCCTCTCGCCAAAAGCCTGACGGAACAGCCAGGCCTTACATATACACCAAAACAGCAGGAGAGTGGGAGCCAGCCGAGCCTCCTCCAGGAGCGAATTCCATAGCACAGGGGTGGCCACCGAAAAAGATCTAACATTGGTGGTCACCTGCCTCGCCCGGGGAACCTCCAAAAAGGCTCCCACGGACGATCTCAAGGGTCGCACGGGCACATGGAGTGTAAGGTGGTCCCGCAGATAAGCAGGGCCCAGGCCGTGAAGGGCTTTTAAGGTTAAAACCAGCACCTTGAACCTGGCCCAGTGTTTTATAAGCAGCCAGTGCAGAGCCCAGAGCAATGGCGTCATGTGCTCCCTGTGACCCGCCCCCATCAGGAGACGGTCCACGGCATTCTGCACCAGCTGCAGCCTCTAGACCAGCTTCTTGGGCAGCTGCACGTAGAACGTGTTGCAGTAATCCAGCCTCAAGGTGATGAAGGCATGGATGACAGTGGCGAGGTCGGAGTCTGAGAGATACAGCCGAAGCCGCCGGACAAGATGTAACTGCCGAAACGCACTCCCAGCCATGGCCACAACCTGAGATTCCAAGCTGAGCCGCGAATCAAGGAGCACACCCAGACTCCACACTTGAGAGACCATGGGCGAACCCCCCCAACAAGAGGAGATTCAACCACCCCCAGGCCCCCCAAGCCCTCACCCAACAACATCACCTTCGTCTTGTCAGGATTCAGTTGACCTCATCCAAGCCCCCACAACTGACAGGCACTGGGAAAATAAGGAGACTGCATGGCCTGGGTCGATGGAAAAAGAGAGGTAGAGCTGAGTGTCATCAGCATACTGATGACACTGCATGCCCTGAAACCCCCTCACGATCTCCCCTAACGGCTGCATATAGATGTTAAACAAGAGGGGGGACAGAATGGCACCCTGCGGGACTCCACACGTGAGGTCCCGGGGGGAAGACGTACACTCCCCCAAGACCACCCGGTGAGTTCTCCCGGCCAGGAATGAACGAAACCAGTCCAAGACCGTTCCGCCAATTCCAGCACGGTCCCGCAGGCGAGTCACCAACACCTCATGATCGACTGTGTCGAATGCAGCCGAAAGGTCTAGCAGGACCAGTAAGGTCTGACGACCCTGGTCCAACGCCAGACGGAGATCGTCAACCAAGGCCACCAATGCCGTCTCCGTACCATACCCAGGCCGAAACCCAGACTGGGAGGGATCAAGGAAACCGGTGCATCATGACTGCGGCCAGAGTTGCCCGTGAAGATGTCTATGAACTGCCCCCGGTGATCCACAATTGCCTGCAGCTGCAGGGAGTGATACCCATGCCTGTTGACATACTCTGCAGCTTCCCCTGTTGAGGGGTGGAGGATCATGATGTGGGTGCCATCCACAGTGCCCATGCAGTTGGGGAAGCCTCTGGCCATGAATCCTGCTATCACGGCCCCCTGGTTGACCAGCTGGATTGGTCTGTCCAGGAGCACGTCCTCCATAACCATGCAGACATCCTGTAGGATACAGGCCACAGTGCTCAGGCCAACCCCGAAGTGCTGGGAGACGGACAGGCAGGAGTCAGGCGTTGTATGGGTCCAGACCCCTATAGCCACCTGCTGGACCATGGGGATGGAGGGTCCTCATGGGAGTGTGCTGTTGCTCCAGACAGGGCATGAGGAGCTCAGCGAGCCAGAGCAAGGTGAGCTTTTCCATTCTGAAATGGGCCCTCCAGGCTGTCTCGTCCCACTGGGCCAATGCCCTGGCCCACCACCCCTGTGCCCACTCTGTGACCCATATCTGCCTGTCAATGGGCATAGCGAGCAGGGATGCCTGGTGCATGGCCTCCCTCGCACATTGGAGGTGGCCGGCCACCTCGCGGAGCATCGCTGGATGGCTTCAGCCCCGGCTCACGGCCTGCTGATCTTTCCCGGACACCCTCAGCACCCTGAGCTGGGCCAGGGCTCTCCTGCGCCCATGGTGGGCCCTGAAGGACCATACAGTGCTCCAGGCGATGGCAACCCACAGGCGGGCGTCCAGGTGCTTCTCCGTGGTAAGGATGCACAGCTGCTCGGTGTAGTCATGGTTCCACTCGACTGTGAGCGCTAGGTGCATCCAGTAGGTGGTTGCCCTGTCCTGCTCCATGGTGGTGGTGGCCCCAGGGGTTGGGGGACTGTTATGCTGGCCCAGTGATGGGCTGGGTGGGCCGGTACGCTGCCCCCAGATGACCAGGCACCCCACTGTGATGCTGGTGTCCGTGGGCATGCAGTTGTGTGCACCTGTTGTCCTCGCATGGGGCCTTGCGCACGCACGGGCGTGGGTGGCTGGCGGTTCCTTGTGCAGCTGGAGGCCTTCTGCCATCACCCCCCCTCCCTGTTTGCAACACCGTGTCCTTGCTGGCCTGATTAGCGGTCCTGTCTGGGTGCTTGTTTCCTGCAGCTGTGCCGGGTCCGCACCCTATGCCTTGCTCTGTTGCTATACATTGTTGCAGCCCATGGCCACCTAGCTTGTCCTTGGGACCCCTCAGAGCCCCCCCCCCCACAGCCCTGGAGGGAATGTGTGCCCCTGTCCATGGTGTTTTTCTCCCTGTCTCACTGGACCATGGCTGGTTGTGCTTCTACCGGGCTCCCACTTCCTGGCCCCCATGGAGCCCCCCATAACTGGACCTTCTGTGAGACCATGTCCCTGTATGACCTGTGGCATACCCTGACCATGCAGCTTCTCCTGGGATGCCCAGACAGCCAGTCTGGTGCTTATGCAAGCCTGAGCTCTGGTCTTCGCTACTTTGGTTATGAGGCGAGCGCTCAGGATTGCCAGCTGCATGCAGAGAGGCTGCGGCTAGTTCCCTTCCCCAATGGGTGCATCCTGGAGATGAGGTGCTCTCATGTGGCCTGGTCCGTGGCTGAGACCATGTCTGTGCTTTCCGTGTGCAGCCTGGCTGCCTACACGATCTGCCTTGAGGAGGGGGGCCCTGCCTTGGCCGTGTACTACTTTGGCTGTGTTCACGGGGCCCGTGGGTACCAGCGCTCTCGTGGGGCGGTGTATCACCGGCTGTTGCAGCTGGGTCAGCTTCCGTGGCCCCCTGCTTCTGACTGCTGCATGTCTGAGCCTACCACGGCAGAGCTGTAGGCGCTGTTGGGCGTGTGGCCCCGTTCAGATGTGCAGTTGGGGCTGTCCATGCAGGATCCCTTCGTGGCCTACTACCTGATCACCCACCACATGTCCTTGTTGGGGTACTGCTGGGGCATGATCCATTGCCCCCACCTGGTTCATCGGGCAGGGCACCCGACCCCTGGGCCCATTGTGGCTCGCAGCAGCTGGCTGTGAGTCCCGGTGTGCCTCCAGGCCCCCTGGCTGCTTGCCCCGTGTGGGCTCCTGTCCCTGCCCCGGGGCCAGTCTCCGCTGGCTGCTCCATTCCTGCTGTCTCTGCCGTGCTGCTGTGCTGCCTGCTTCCCGGGTGCTGCTTCCCCTGCCTGTGGCTCCAGGCCCCCTCCGCCCCCCCATCTGCCTCTGCACCAGGTGTTCCCATCCCTGGTTGGCTTCCCTGGTGCCCTGTTCCGGCTCTCTGCATGGCCTCACCACCTCGCCTGTGTCCATTGGACTTTCCTCAACCGCCTGCACTCCCTCCTACAGGCCCAGCCCCCCCGGGTGCCTGTGTGACCTCAGGGTTCCGGGGTCCCTGGACTGGCCATCCCGGCTTCCTCTGGGGCTTTGTGTGCATCTCTGGACCTGCTGCGCTTCACTGGCTCTCCTGCCTGCCCTCCATGCCCCCTCTCTGGGGTGTGGGGTCAGTGTGTGACTCCTGGACCATTTCCAGACCACTCCCTGTTCCGTGAGGGCTCCTGCTGTGCCTTGGTCCCGAGCTCCTGGAGCCCCCCATTCTGGGACTGCCTGTGTTTCTGTGGGGGTGCCCATCCAGACAGTTCTGCTGTGAGGGTTGCGGTTGCTGTTGCCTGTGTCCTGCCCTGCCCCTGTGCTGTTTCTCCCCCTCTTCCCTGTTCCACCCCTCCCCCCATGCCCAGTGTGCCTTGTGTGTTGTCTGGGCGCCCGTGTCCATCCCTTCCCTTCCCTTCCCTTCCCTTCCCTTCTGTGTGTGTGTGTGTGTCCGGGTGTGTGCTTGTGTTGTGTATTCCACTGTGCCCCCGCTGTCTGTGTACCTGTTGTGTGTGGTACCTGGCCGATTCTTCTCCCGCTCTCCCCTCCCTTCCAATTTCCCTTGTGTGGGCATTCCCTTTTGTGCCTTTTGGCTTCGTTTGCCCTCAGGCGGCCATGTCTGTGTCCCGCCCCTGCCCAGTGGATTCTGGGTGTTTTGTCCACGGCCAGGGATCGGCATCACATCTGTTGCACTGCCCCATGCCATGATCTGACAGCCCAATTCCCTGATGTGGTTCTGGTCCCGTCACGTCTGTTTGGGGCTTTCTTTGACCCCGGGGGGTGGTTGTTCGGTTCACCCCCTCCAGAAATCCACTGTGGCGAACCGGGCGGCTGTAACGTCTAGAATCACCCATAGTGTCCTCCATTTGGGGTACAGTCCCTCCCCAAGTTTAATCAGAACTGAGTAAGAAACAAAAAAGTTATAGCCAGAAATAAGCTTTTCCGTTTATTTCCTTTATTTCAAAAACAAAATGTCATTTTTGTTTCTATTTTCAATATTATTATTATTATTTGTCATTTTTGTTATTGTAATAATGATAATGAAAATGACAGTGTGTTATCATTATTGTAATAACAAAAATAACATGCACACCCCTAATATTTGGTAAACGTTTGCAAGTAGCATCTGCTGCTCCTCACTCCTACTCTGCTGGTTGGTGCTCTATCTGTCTGTTCTTTTTCCTGGACCACAGTGTTATGGCACTGGTCCAATCTATGCCTGCTGTGGCTGCCCAGCATGTGGGGCATGGAGATGTTAGAGGGTGTATAATATCTTGGATCTGGCTGATTTGGGGGTAATATACAGGGGATGCTGACAGACCCATCATCCTGCAAGGCTGCCTTAAGGGGTTATGAGCCAGCAGATGATGCTCCTGGGGCATTGTATGTGCACGACGGAGTGCACAGCCCAGCTACAGTTCTGGGTACTGTGGCCTGCTAGTGATGGACCTCCATTGCGCCCATGGGATGCCAAAGAGAGCACAGCTTTGCTCGAGATTTCTGCACTGCCAGAGTTTGGCCTGTCCCTAATGGCAGCTGGACCTTCTCTGCTGCTTTATATCACCACTGCCTTGCTGATAGTGATGGGATACTTGTGGAGCCACTGTGAGTGCTTTGACTGGATGCTAGAGGTGGATCTCCTTGGCAGGGGGAAGATAAGAGAATCAGGAGGGTGACCTGATTGACATTGAACTTCTTGCCCTGAAATGCCAGAAATGCAGGCCACCCTTGTGAACATGGATGCTTTCGACTCCCACTATATAGTGCCGCAGGATATGTTGGCGAGGGACTATCAGAGGGTCATGATTTCAATGGGGGTTATATGAGGATAGAATGGGATTTACCACCCCACAGCTGCTAGGCAGAGCCTAGGAGGAACAGTGCTGACAGCATGCCAGGGGACTGATTGTTTGGATCATGTTTTGATGCTTTCATTTTCCCATTCTGCTTTCCCTTTTCTTTATCTGCACAGCATAGAATATGCACTTTGCTCCTTACAGCTGACTTTCTGTGGGTGATAACTAGTTCCTGTGGCTGACAGACACCTCTGTGTGCCCGTGGGGATGCCAGAGGCTACATCCCCACCCTTCGCCCACCACCCTCCCGGAGTACTGTGCAGGACAAGTGGAAATGCCTGCACATGTATCTGGTTCCCCAGCCCAACTGGTGGCATGGAGAAAGTGAAACATCTGCCTAAACACCTGGATTCACCATGGGAGACAGCACATTTGTTCTGCTCTACATGCCAGTCCAACTAGTGGCAGCTGCGGTTTTCCTCCATGGGGTGGCCACTGTCCCATTTGCTTGCACCCAAACACTTTCGCTTTCTGAATCACTAACTCTGGTTATTCTTTAAGTCTATACTTATCTTGGAAAGGAAGAAATGAGAAAACACAATGCACAAGGGTACACCATACAGTATGTTTGTAAGAGTGACTCAGACCGCTTTTAGACGAGGTGCTTAAAAGCGCCTCCAAAAGATACACAGGGATAGAAACCTGCATGGGGGGGAAGGAGGTTAGACATTTCTCCGCGCTGCTGGAAGTGATGTTCCTCCCATTCTAAGTAGCGGCCACTGAGAACAAGTGTAGGTTTGAAGATGCGGCATTGTAAAACCCACAAAGCCACATCTTCAAACCTAAGCTTGCTCTTGGCAGCCACTGTTTAGAATGGGAGCAGTGTCACTTCTGGTAGCTCAGGGGAACGTCTAATCCTCCCCCCCGCCGCCCCCCCCCCCACAGGTTTCTCTCCCTGCATGTCTTTTGGAGGCACTTTTAAGAGCCTTGTCTAAAAACGGTCTTAGTGCCATTTCTGTTACTTCTTTTAATACAAACCACATATTTTATTTCTGAGGTGTTCGGTGCCCACCTGATCCTTCATGTATCTAACATGATGGTGAAATTATTTTTGTCTTCTTGTGTTCATAATTTCCCTAAACTCCCCTAATTCTTTCCTCCATGGCCTAAGACACATGCAGAAAAGAGGAGGTACAGTATTTACCTGACGATGATAGAATGTAATTCCCTCGACTGGTGTGTATGACCACATAGGAGGATGGTTGTTTTCAGTAGCTGAAGAATGGCTATGGTGTAGACTTCCTGAGGTTGTTTCTGTCCATCAAAATGTTGAAAAAGAAAAATGGTATGCGCCATAGTGGCAGGAGTAGAAGTCCCCAGACCCCTGGAAGCAACAAAGGGACTGGCCAAGCTCCCCCTTCCTTCTAACAGCTCATGGCTAGCCAGCAGTTACCCAAGAACAGCTACATTAAAAAGGCAGTTGCATGTTCACGATTGCCCACGTGGTTTTACGTGACGTGATATTGCATACAAGCTGTACGCAATGTATCTGCATTTGACAAGGAGATGACCAGTGATCTCCTTTGTTTCATCCAGAGGTAACTGAGGTGTGCTTTATAACAAGATTTCACTGAAACCAATATATAATATTTTAAAATGCCTGTGTTTATCTCAGTCTTTTTAAGCAGCCCCATTCATAGTCTTTCTGAGCTGCTGGGGAGGGGGAGAACCTGCCAAATTGCAACTCCCAATGGACTGCAATGTCTTTTATGGTATTTTTATGCTGCTGCTCAGATTGGAACCTGATGCCAGCCTTGGTTGCATCAATTTTACACTAGTCATAGCATCCCAGAGCTGGAAGGAACCTCAAGAATCGTCTAATCAAGTCCCCTGCACCACCGCAGGGTCCACCATGTACTTACCATCTAGTGTAATATCAATGACTATCACTGAGTCCTGATTTTCCCAAGTGTCAAAGCAAGGTGAACCAGGCTTCATCATATTCAATTCTTTTCCTTTTCAGCTCCAGGATACTGAAGAAATAAAAAAAGAACAATCTTAAAATGAAAAATTGTGATAACTCCATTAATTTTAAAATCCTCTTGCATGTCTGAAGGAATTTGATGGCTTTCTCTATCTTAATCCAATAAAACCTTAATTTGTTAGATCTGGGGATCATTTATGAATGAATGCCACTGAACATCTTGATCAGGATGATGGCTGTGAATGATGATGAATGAACAGATGCTAATGAATTAAATCAAGGTCCAATCAGTGTATGTTTTTTGACAGTTTGCAAAGTTGCATCATAAAAAAGCTATTAGATTCTACTGCAAAGACATGGAGTAGGATGAAAGAAGGGGAAAATACAATGGACTCATCAAATAATACTTTGTAACCTGATGTAATTTTGTACTAATAATGTATATCAGTAGGTGCTTCATCATACTTTTGGTTTTCCAACTTTTCTTGGGGTTGCTGCCTTTCTAGATCTGATACTGAGCACAGAGCCTTGAAATACTGTTATGAACGGTTGCTATACAGGCAAAAGAAGAAAAAAAAAGAAAGAAAAAATCCTATTGCCCGGTGCTTTGTCATAATGAAAAATCAATAATTTTTTCCAGTAACCTAACATAATTATTCATTCCAGGTCAGTGGGCAAGTGGAATTTTCTTAGATCTGAGAAACAATAAAGGAAATATTAATGTGCAATGGTTTAAACTGCACTCAGGTGAAGCCTGGGGAAGAGAGCTTAAAAGTAAAATCCACCATAGCATTCTTGATTAAATATCTTGTCAGTCTGGTTCCATTGGCTGGAGAGCTGTTTATCTTCTATGAGAAGAACGACATCATTTTTTTCACTGTAGAGGGAGCAGTCATCAATCGCTCCCCTTGTTGAAGTTTCATAGTTTAAGCACTGAATAATAAGACAGACCATTAAAAACGGTGTTTAATAATAACAATTTGATAAGCTCATCTGGAAACAGATAATGCCTCCATGTGCCTGTCTGTCTGCTTTGTATATGCCCTGGTATCAATATACTGTGAGAACAGCATATGGTTTCTTTGATGGAAAGTAATGGAAAATGACAGTCTGTTTGAAGATGCGCTGGTGCCAATTTCATGAATAATGCATGAGGGTAACAGGTATAATCAGTGCAGTTTAATAGTCTGCAGCCTCCAGAGATACAACAGCAGCATGCAGAAGAATTATTTCTGTACTAGGACCACATGACATTAACCTCCCCCCCAACCCTTTTTGGCTTCCTTTGTTTGTTTTAATATAGCCTCACTAAAATATATCCAAAGAAATGCAAAGAACTTGACAAAAAAGACAATGTTGAGACATCTGGTGTTACTAGACAGAACATTAGCCGCTCGCATTCACCCGTTATGTCCATTTGTATAAGCATGCTTTTCACTGCACACTTAACACTATTGGGTGTCTTCGAAATCATGTTTCCAGACAGCCTGAAACTGTCGCTCATGTGTAGCTGCTGTGACGTATAGTTAAGCACACCACCACGGCATTTCTGATCAGTGGTAACTGAAGAGCCCACAGAAACATAATATCACCAGGGCATCAGATGGTGGGAAGAGACTCTTCGGTAGCAAGCGACGGCAACATTTTAATCTTCTTATTTGTTTATGCTTCCCTTTTTACATATTTTATGTATATTTTAAAATATTTTAACTTTTGTAAGCTGCCTCGAGCTGCCTAGGCAGGAGAGGCAGAGTATAAATAGTGAAAATAAATAAATAAATGAATAAAATTATATAAACATGCAATAGAATTAACGTCTGTAGGAGCAGCTACAGGATTGGGATGAGAGCAACTTCAATGTGTGATGGATTTCCTCACATTTCTTCTAGCACCCTAGCAGTGTGTTCTTCTGGCTGTCCGTTGTTACATTACAAATGAATGTGAATCATGCCAATGCTAGGGTGTAGTGCCAGTTCTAAATAGGCGAAGGAATGTACTGGCAGATTCGCTTTTTTCTTTATGTGACTATCAAAAAATTGAATTGTACAAGTCCCAATACATCGTTTAACAACCCATGGTGCGGAAAGTGTTAGGCCTCAGATATTAAGGGAGCTAGTGGGTGAGGGTGGGGAAGAGGCCGAGGTATGTTAATAACATTCTTAAACCAAATGTTTATTGTTGTTACCATAGAGATATTCTCCGTCTTTCAGAATTTCCTTCTCTCATTTCAGTTTAGACAGATAAGTCTCTCCCACACTCAAACCAGTGCATTCAATCTTAATTGTGTAATTATACCTTTTATGTACTAAATTTTTCAGGAGATGTCTTGCCAGAAATGATAAAAGATTATTCGGATGAAGCACTGAATTATCAGAATAAAAAAAAAATCCATGGAAAATGTTAAGCTTTAAGGTAAAGCTACGCACGATCCCGCACCCCCAATGGGAAACCAGGTGTGTGAGTCACTGTCACAAGTTCTGCTACGTCCTGTGTCAGCTGAGGAGCCCTCCACATGGGACAGGATTCCAAGATTCCTGCTGTACATCAGGATCAGCCCCCTGGGATGAGTTGCTGCCAAACAGCTGATGTGGGGTGGAGGCGCATGCTCACCCCTACCAAACAGCAGATCAGGGGACTCCTCTTTGGTGGCTAGGGTGAGCATGGTCCCCTGCAGCTGGGCTGAGCGTACTCCCCCAGACCCTCCCATCAGCTGTTTAGAAACTGGAATGAGTGCGGTCTTCTAGACCCTCTCGGTCAGCTGTTTGGTAACTGGGGTAAGTGCACTCCTCCAGGCTCCCCTGATCAGCTGTTTGGCAGATGGATGAGCACACTTCTCTGGGCTCTCCCATCAGCTGTTTTGTGGCTGGTGAACGTGCTCCTCTAAGCCAGTTCCTCAGAATTTGTCTCGCAGAAGGGTTGCACTAGTTAACCAGATGTAAGGTGGCTGATTACCCCACATTGGCACATGGGGGAAAACAGCAGCCTGCTATGCATCAGCAGACATATCACGTATCAGCTGCCTGTCTGCCTAGAAGCGGGAGAACATCTGGTGGCATCAGACTGATGGTTAGCTGTGTCACAAGTAAATGTGGGATAAGATGGTCCAGCGTAGCATAACATCTCATGTGGCTTTACCCTTAGACACTTCTAAAATATATTTCTCTTGCCGCAAAATTCTTCCTGTATACCATTTTTGCTCAATAATGAAAAATGATGGCTTGAGACACATTGTTTCTTCCTTCATTGCTATGTTTTTTTATTTCCTTCCTGAATCCAAGACTCTCATATGAATGGTTATTTTCCAAATGGGGTGGAAGCATGAAACATTTTGTTCTCAGATACGGAAGGGTTATAAACCTTGATAATCTGTTCTGCTTATTGCAAATGTATTTTAAGCCCATTATCCATATATGTGCGTCCCCCCCACCCCTTTTAATTAAACACTACTTTGGTTTTTGAACTAGCATCTTAGAAATAGGTTAAATGAGCAATGTCATTAGGTAATGGATCTGGGAATAATGATATCCACATAGAGACATTCACTGCAGATGGGGGGGGGGGGGAGAGAACTCTCATAAGCCATACTTTGCTAATGCAAGATATTCTATAGAAATAAAATGAAAAAAACATCTTAGGTTTAAAATTAGTTCACATAAGTGACCTTAGATAGAAATATTATTACACATCAGGTGTCACCAATGATTGACTAAGTGTTTATAGCAAAATAACAGCAATATGATAAACGATTTTGGACCTCCACATCTTAAAGCCTAATTATAATTGCATGCATAATTACTCCATGTATTGTAGCTTGTAACAAAAATAAGATGTAATGTATGTGATAATATATTTTACCATGTCAGTAACAAAATATTACCAGAGTGCAATATTTTTTGCTTAATAGCGGTTTCGACATAATTAGTATCTTACTATATAAATGGGTACCAATAAAAATACAAATTGTCTCTTTTACTCTAGAAATGTTATAGCTCTTGCAAGCCTGAAGAAGAATGAAAAATGGTGCTCTAAATAAAAAGTCCGTCACGGTACAGAGGAACGAATGTGAATGAGACAAGCAGGTTCTTCTAACTTTGGCAGTCAAACTGGTTGTGGGAAATGGAAGTCATACTTCTCTCTTCCTCCTACTGAAAGAGAGTCGTAGTGCTGTCATTGCATGCTCTCTTAGAGGGGCAGCTTCATTAGACGATCAGGTATCAAGAAGAAAAGTTTTCATTCTGGTCAAAAACATTAAGAAGATGCATTAAGTACAGACATGGTTGTCTCAGCTACAAGTTCCTTGTCCAGCATTGCCCTCTTTATAGGTTAGGTTGGGTGTTTTCAGACGTGACACTGGCATGGATTAATCTGCTTTAGCATGGATTAATCCAGGTGCCAGTGTCATGTTTGAAACCATCCACCAGGTCTGACTCCTGACTGTGGTGGAGTTTAGCCCAGGCTGTCACCTGGGGAAATCCCCAAGTGACAGCCTGGGCTAAGTTCCACCCCAGTTGGGAGCCATATATGATAGCCCGCTTTACTCTCTGATAGCCCACTTGATAGATCATGTCTGATAGCCCACTTTATTCTTTCTGGTCTGGAGTGATGGCATGAGACGAGTTCCATGGCCGCCATCATGGGCCACCATGGCCACCCATTAGCTGGGGCGGGGGTAGTGGTGCTGCACACAGTGCGTGGGTGGGGATATGCAGATGCCTGCCTGTTCTCTGGCCTGGGCCACTGTCACTCTTCTTTGGTGGCTCGATGGATCCCAAATGGGTTGAGGGCTGCCTCCACCACCAGAAGAAGTCTGTGGTGGTGGAGGCAGCCCATCACATTTGAAAGCACCCCATATAGTATCTGGACCTATTTACAGAGAGTTTGCAGAAACTTCCCATTACTTCCCTAGACCTGAAATGAGCAATTGCATCAAATACTATTTCCCTTGGAAACAGGTCATTCAACTTCATTCATGCAATAAGGAAACTTACTGGCTTTTCAATATTTTTTGGTATTTTTTGCTAGTCGAACACAACATGAACTGATCTGCTACTAACTAACTTTAGCACTTTATGCTTTATACAGCTTAGCAACACAAAACTGCTGGAAATTGATGCAAAAGTGCAGGATAAATTTACACAAAAGGACAGTCCCGAAAAGTCTTGAAAAATCAATGATAGCACTGTAAAGTCCCCCAAAATCCCACAAAGTACCAGAAAGTAATGGAAATGACAGAAAATTGCTCATGCTTATCTTTCAATGGCAGAAGCATGGAATCGCTGACCACGCTCATTAATTTCCATGGGGAAATACCAACAAACTGTCAGAAGGGCTTCTGAGAGGTAAGTATCTCCTGACAGGAAGGGAACAAGGCTGCTTTTACACATGAAAAAAATAGGTTCTTATAAGTGTTTGAGATAATACCGAGTGTTATAAATGCTGGTGTTTTGTAATGTGTGAACGCACTGTTCCCCTTTTATGCAGTGAGATCTCACAGCCTTGTAAGACTGCTTTTAGATGAGGTGCTTAAAAGCTCCTTGCAAAGATACGTAGAGAGAGAGACCTCTGTGTGTGTGGCGGGGGTAGACATTTCCCCGCACTATCTGAAGTGACGTTGCTCCCATTCTGAAGCAGCAGCTGCCGAGAACAAGCGTAGCTTTGAAGATGTGACATTGTAAAACCCTCTGAAGGGAGTCTTACAATGTCACATCTTCAAATCTAAGCTTGTTCTTGGCAGCTGCTGCTTAGAATGAGAGCAATGACTCTTCTGATAGTGTGGGGGACCATCTAACACACACACACACACCACACACACACAGGTTCCTCTCCCTGCGTATCTTTTGGAGGTGCTTTTAAGCAGTCTCAGGCCGCTTTTAGATGAGCAGCCTGGAAAGTGCATTCTTCTACGCGTTGGGAGGAAAGACCACATGGGATGTGTTTACACAAACTGGAAGTGGCTGCCCACCATAGGAATTGATGGTATGTGTGGCCTCCCATGGCCTCTTTAATGACGGCTTCTGAAAACCCCGATATCAGGGCTGTGGGAGGCCATGTGCGTCATCGATTTCTACAATGGGAAGTCACTTCCGGTGCATGCATATGCACACCGCGTGGCTTCTCCTAGCAGTGTGTTGAAGAATGTGCTTCCCATCTAAAAGTGGCCTCAAAGTCACATCTGATGGGTCTTCAAAAGCTGGAAGATCTTGCTGCATAAAAGGGGAATAAAGAGGATGTTTACACATTACAGAAGTTCAGCATTCATAAAGCCCGGTATTATCTTGAGTACTTATAAGAACCCATTTTTGTCATGTGTATAAGAAGCCTTATTACTTTTGTATCTATACTAGTGTCCCCATAGTACTCAGAGTTTATTCTTCCCTGAGACTTTTAAAGTACTCAAAATTTAGTGAAAACCAGCTTAGATACATGGATGGTTTTGATAATGGAGAGTAAATAACTCGATATCTTCAGCATTTGGTAGCACTAGACTCAACAGTGTTCTTCCTTAACTATTTTATTTTTTCAGAGGAAAGAAAAAGAAAGTGAGCAGATAGATGATTGTAAGGACAAAGATGCTGACTGAGACACTCCTCCTGCTGCATTGTATTAAGAAATGTCCATATTAAATAACTTGAAATTAAATGGATTTACAATGGGTGTTTTTAGATACACATTTCTGCTGGATGTTTGCTGTAACATCCAGAACTTTCTGTGTGTCTAACTCACTCAGAGTTAGACTTTTGAACATTCAGATCTGAACACAGACGTTCAGATTTTTGAACGTCTGCGTGAAACTTCTTCCAGAACTTTTGTGTGTAAAACCTTTTACACACAACCTTCTCCTGGTAAACTGCTTTGCTTCAGTTAGCTGTGATCACTTGGTTTTCATGGCATCCTGTCATATCTACAGCTGTGGTTACTTTAGGCTGCCTCAGGGCAGTGTTTGTGTGAAGAATGTATCCAGGAACTGCCTCAGGGCAGTGTGTGTGTGAAAAATGAATCCGGAACTTACTTGTGGACTTGTAAACCCAGAAGATTGAAACATCCGGAAGTTTAATGTGTGTCTAAAAATGCCCAATGTAATGAAACTAGAGGCAGCTGTAGAAAGTTTAACAGAGGTTGGCACCGATAGAATTATTCTGGGCAGTATGGAAGAAGTATGGGAAGGTGGACAAGTGCACTATGACCAGTTTAGTTATTCAGTTATGGAAGAAAAAGAGATGACTGGGAAAAAAATGAGTTCAGACATGTGGTTGGAAGGGGGTTATGTAATACTTTGAAGGAAATAAATACAGCACATGGGGTGTCTCCACACAAGCAACATGAGCCCAATCCTCATGTGGCCCCATGCCAGGAAATAATGACAGTTACACTGTGGGGAAAGCATGGAGAGATGGCCATGTGGTGGTAGGGAACCTGGGAAGCTGGGCAGGCGTGCCCCTGTTGGAGCCACTGCCACAGCAAGGGAATGATGCAGCACTAGCCGCATGAGCAAATGCCCAGCCCTGTTCCATCTCCCTCCCTCGGCTGGACCTAAAGCCTGCCTCTGGCCCTGATGTGACTGCATGCCACAGATGCCAGCACCTGTTGCACAGCTCTGTTTCACAGATCACCACACAGTAAGGAGAAGGGACCCAGTCACACGGGTTGCTCCATGACATGTCCTCATAATTTTTTTGAGGACATATCACATAGCAGACAGCTGTTTGCTTTGCCATAGTGTGGGAGGAACACCTAGCTGCTACCATCTACACAATGCACTTCATCACATGGCCTGGCTGCCTTGTATCTCCCCTCCCTGTGTCATCTGGAGACACCCATACAGTTGGGTGGAGAAATTGAGATATTAGAAGATGGGCTCCATGTAATCAGATTGGCAGCAAAAACGTTTGCAGCAATATTTTCATGGATTGAAGTACAATGTCCAGAAAGGCTGTAATGTAGAAAGCCCAGGCCAGCAAAGAATGATTTAGGAGTTGAAACCCCAGTCTCTCATTTCTCCTTCTCCTTGTCCTTGTTCTTGCTTGGCTATCTCTTGATATTCGTCACTTGTCCTAGCTGACACTGATCTTTCTCCTGAAGTTGAAATCTTGCTCCTTTGGAACAGCTCTTTCCTGGACAGTTCCACCAGCAGATGATTTCTGGATACAACCTCTTTCCACACAGTTTCCCCCTGTTGGTCAGTCCCCAAATAGGCTTCCCCACTTTTATAAGCACAGCCATATCCAGTCTACGGGAGCTAACTAGCCCCACCTTGGCTAATTACCCTTCACCAAGACTGGTTAACCCCCTTAACTGGGTCCCACGTGACAAGTATCAGGGTGTTGGCTAACCATGGTCCTGAAAAGACATACACACAGCACTCTGCCAGAATGCCAGAGATGATGGGGGCTCATCCAACAATTTTTGATGGTGGAAATGGAGAAGAGTAGGATGAGCAAATGTTTTAGACAGAAGACTCCGTTGCAGCCCTTCTGGACATTATACTCTCAGTACAAAGCAGTCAAGTGAGCATTCCTTCTGCGTAATCTCCGCAGGCTGCTTCAGCAAGAGCCTGGCATGATTTGAGCCATATTTTCAAGGAAAACTATAAGTCCTGCCTCCACCAGCCCTCAGGCATTAATCATTGTAAATAGGTTCCTGTAAATAACATAATTCTTCTCCATTTCTCTTGCTCTCCAGAGATCAGGACAGTGCTGAGTACAAATGTGCACTCCAGCACACATTACCATTAGCACACTAAGCATTTTTCATCAGAGGTTCAATAAGAAAAAAGATTAACATAAAAATAAGTCAGCAGTTAGTGGTTAGAGTCAACTGGACTTTTTATCTCTGAAGCAGTATCTTCAAATCCTTCTCTAGATCACCAGTAAAAACTTGACATCTACTATTAGCAGTAGTATTTGCGAATACTTCTAGCTGGGATAAACCAATGCAGCATGGAGATACAGCTCCGTTGAAGTTAGGTCCTTTTCAAATGGGCCGGTGGTGCGGGGGGAGGATTGGGGGGTGACACGGTGTGTGTGTGGAGTGGGGTGTGTGTGCATTCCCACAGACCCCCACCCACCTCCACCCATCTCTATGCATGGAGCATCAGGCTTTGGCACCCATTGCTCCATGCATGTGTGATGGGTGCAATGTGGGAGCATTCATGCACCCCCACCCACTGCCTACAGTGTTTCCACTGGTGCCCATTCCCCCTGCACATGCAGTGGCATTTGCACTGGTTCCCCCCCACAACATGCACGCGTGTGTGTGGGGGAGGGGGGACTCAGTGTGAAAATGGCCTTAGTCCTGAATGCTTCTGGCATTCTGAAACACTTATCAATTTCTCACACAGAGAGAGAAGTGCTGGTAAGAAATGACTGATATTAGTCACCAGTATTTGTCATTATTCCAAAAGGATATGCCTCTGTCACATGACAGGGGCCAGCATTTACTGACTCTTTGGTCAATGCCACAGCTGGCTGCAATTATGCAATCCATCTGCTAGAAAAAAATCTAATTCACGTCAATCAGTGTTTGTTTGGCATGGAGATTCAGGCCTACCCAGACGTTCCTGGAAACCGAAGGTAGAATGACATTTATTTATTTATTTATTTATTTATTTATTTATTCAAATGTATATTCTACCTTTCCAATGAGGCTCAGGGTAGGTTGCAACATATGAAAACAGCATATAAAAACAGCAAAAAAAAGATCCTCTTAACCCCCACAATTCTTTCCCCCAAGTACCCCCAAGTGCCCATTCCACCCAACCCTATCCCTGCCTGCCAAAAACCTGGCCAAAGAAAAATGTCTTACATCATTTCTAGAAGATGAGCAAGCTCAGGTCTTGATGAATCTTCAAGGTAAAGGAGTTCCAGAATTGCAGGGCAGTGACCAAGAACTCCTCTCTGCATGCCCTTGTTGTAGAAACTTAATGAGGAGATGGTATACACAAGCGGGTGCTTTCAGGTGACCTCAGAGGCCATGACGGGACACAAGAGGTGATCTGTCAGAGAATTGGGTCCCAAACTGTTTAAGGCTTTGTAGGTCAAAAACAGCACTTTGAATTGTGCTCGGAAAGCTATTGGAAGTCAGTGCAGACTCTGGAGTACATTACACTCTGCTATAATGTGCTCCCAGTGACTCGCCCCAACAAAAGATGAACTTTCATGTTCTACACCAACTGCAGCTTCCAAACAGTCATCAATGGCATACTCACATGGAGTGCCTTCCAGTAATCTAGCCTCAAGGTTATGAAAGCATGGATGATGATGGTCAAGTCTGAATCTGATAAAAAATGGTTCAGATGTAATTGGTGAAAAGCATTCCTGGCTGCCACTGCCACCTGGTGATCCAGGTGCAGGAATGGATCCAAGAGCACCCCAAGGCTGCAAACCTGAATAACCAAAGGAGGCTGGACCCCATCAATAACAGGTGCCCCTATATCTCCCAGATCACAAGGCCAGCCAAAAATCATCACTTCAGCCTTGTCTGGATTCAGCTTCAATTGGGCCACCCGCATCCAGTCCCCAACAGCAGCCAGGCACTGGGCAAGCATCAAGACTTCAGAACCTGGGTCAGACGAGAAGAGAGATAGAGTTTGATGACAGTTCACAACAAATCTCTGTACGACCTCACCTAGGGGCCTCAGATACACACAGGGAAGAGTAGAACCATTCAAGAGCAATCCTGTAAACCCCTGCCAGATCTCATAGCCATATCAATAACACCCCAGGATCAACTGTATCAAAGGCTGCTGAAAGATCTAACAAAATCAACAGGGTACAGTTACTCCTGTCAATTTCAAACCAGAGATCATCAGCCAAGGCCACAAGTGTAGTCTTAATCTTACCCAGGATGCAATCCTGACTGACATGAGTCCAGGAATCCAATAGTATTGAGATACACCTGAAGCTATGAGGCAACCACTTCAATAACCTTCCCTCAAAAAGAGAAGATTACAAACAGGGTGATAGCTGGCAGAGGAGTCAATGTCAAGAGATGGTTTCTTGAGCAGGGATCAGATTAATGCAGTTTTGAGGCCATCAGGCACTCTGCTCTCCTGAAGGGAGGCATTGACAAGTTCAACCACAGCCATCAATGACCCCAAATGTTTCCTGGCTAACTTTCACCATCCAGGACCACAGGCATGGATCTAATTCGCAACTGGTTTTCCATACTATTCCAAGCACCCCCTCTGCATTGGTGGCTGACACTAACTGAAGTTGACCCAAGCAAATCAGATGAGACCAAGCCACCTCCCCAACCCCATACTCTGACTGCACTCAGATTGGCATTTCCCAAGTCATGCCAAATACGATAAACTTTATCTGCAATGTAGGAGGCAAGTGACTCAACTCCTGGTGGAGACAGTCAAGATTTAACAATCTATTCACCAGCTGAAAGAGCTCTGTTGGACAGCACTTTGAAGATGCTGTGGTAGCAGTGAAGCAAGCTTTCTTTGCCACTGCCACAGCATAGGTCTTCAGAAACAATCTATGCCACAGTTGGTTGGCTTTGACATCAGTTGATCATCACCTGCACTCTAACTGTCTTACCTCCCTCTTTAGCAGCTTCATGTCCTCTATATACCAAGGAGACCTGTGCTACTGCAGCAGAGGATGCAGATACCTGGGTGCCCCTGTGTTGATGGCCCAAGTCAATATACTCGATCACAGATCAACCAGGCCATCAACAGATAGGCTACCAAGGTCAGCGAGTAAATCACTTCCCCAGAGAGTTCTGGGATCCAATTGGATCCATAAGTTTCTGGGAGTGGACCATCCTAATTAGTTTATCACGCCAATAGGGCCAAAAGAGGGCAGGGATCTGGGTCTTCAAAAGGTAATAGACTGAACATGGCAACGGTGTTGTAACGACAGCCTCATTAATTGGAATCCCATTTCCAGGCCAGTGGAAAACAATAAATCCAAGGTGTGTTCATCCTCATGTTTCAGGCCAGATATTATCTGGACTAGCCCCATGTTTGTTATGGTGACCATGAAATCTTGCTATGCCCCTGAAATCACGTATGTTGAAGCTGTCCAAACAATAAGTCTGGGTGATATCAACACCACTTCCATGACCACCTCAGCTGGAACAGTCAGGGAGTCTGATGTGTAGTGGGGTGATTGGTACACCAGAAGAATCCCCAGCCCATCCCAGGCCTCGAACCCAAGATGGACACACTCAGTGTTGGCCAAGCCAGACATCAGATAGCTTTGGTAGACCAGATTGCCTTTACAGACCACTGTCATTCCTCCCGCCCCTAGCCCAGGTCTCTGTAGTGCATATGAGATAAGCGTTCTTATCTTGAATAAGATCATGGATGGTATTTGTTTCATTCACCACTAACATCTCATTAAGCAGCATCAGTAACAGATCAGAGGCTACAATGACCCCAACCCTCAAATATCCCGAGAAGGTGGGAGACGAGGACAGGGGAACAGAATCAAATGTTTACCCCTGTACCTATGATGTCTTTTCCTGCATGTATTGACTGCATGCTGACTTTCCTTTCCCCCCTCCTACCGGTACAGCACCAAGCACATGATTGGCGCTATATAAATGTTTATAATAATAATAATAATAATAATAATAATAATAATAATAGTAGTAGGCCTCTTTTTTCATGTGTGGCTGCCCGCCCTCCACCCCTGGCCTCTGGCCTCATAAGGATTCTGTCTCCTGCAAGTGGCTAACGAAGGCTATCACCAAAGGCCATTTGCCATTCAGAGGCCTTGGGTTGGAGTAGGCCAGGGATGAGCCGGTTCTATTTTATTTTTGTTTTTATGGTTCCTAGCAGATATGGAATAGGGAGATTTTGGTGGAAGAGGACAAGGGTCATGGGCAGTGTCATAGCCCCCTGGTGAGAGAGGCAGTGCGGGCATGAGGAATTGAGAGTGAGAGGTGTCACCACAACTACCTGGTGAGAGGGGGATATAGGCAGGGTGGAGGGAAGGGTTGTGTAATGACTCCCTGATAAGAGGAGAGGTATGGGCATGGAGAATTGGGAGTGGGGGCAGTGCCAAAACCCCCACTGAGAGGAGGGCATGGGCATGGGGGTAGGATTTTTTCCCTGCCTGCCTTCATGGCTAACCTTCCTCTGGGGATTTCAGACATGGGGTCTGCCCACCCATCAGCACAAATCAATCTCCTTGGGGGAGGTTTTTGAGGCAGCTTCTGAACTGATTGGAATTGTTTGGCACAGAGAGGTACTCTCTGTGCCAAACAATTCCAATCAGTTCAGAAGCTGCCTCAAAAACCTCCCCCAAGGAGATTGATTTACCCTCCCCTGGCACCACAAGAAGCTGATGGGTGGGCACACCCCATGCCTGAAATCCCCAGAGGAAGGTTAGCCATGAAGGCAGGCAGGGAAAAAATCCTACCCCCATGCCCATGCCCTCCTCTCAGTGGGGGTTTTGGCACTGCCCCCACTCCCAATTCTCCATGCCCATACCTCTCCTCTTATCAGGGAGTCATTACACAACCCTTCCCTCCACCCTGCCTATATCCCCCTCTCACCAGGTAGTTGTGGTGACACCTCTCACTCTCAATTCCTCATGCCCGCACTGCCTCTCTCACCAGGGGGCTATGACACTGCCCATGACCCTTGTCCTCTTCCACCAAAATCTCCCTATTCCATATCCTCTAGGAGCCATAAAAACAAAAATAAAATAGAACCGGCTCATCCCTGGCCTACTCCAACCCAAGGCCTCTGAATGGCAAATGGCCTTTGGTGATAGCCTTCGTTAGCCACTTGCAGGAGACAGAATCCTTATGAGGCCAGAGGCCAGGGGTGGAGGGCGGGCAGCCACACATGAAAAAAGAGGCCTACTATTATTATTATTATTATTATTATTATTATTATTATTAT
>QEPC01009236.1:917452-991420 GCA_003113815.1 Sphenodon punctatus
AGAGGGGGGAGGGGGAGGTACGGGAGCAGGAGGAGGAGGTGGGTGGGAGGCAATGTCCTGATGGATCTTGTCAATCTTTGAGGTAAAGAATGATGCAAGATCCTGAGCAGCAAGGGAAGAGGGCGGAGTAGGGCAGGGGGGTTTAAGGAGGGAGTCGAAAGTAGAGAAGAGACGGCGAGGATTGCATGAGAAAGAATCGATCCTGGAGGCATAATAGCGTTGTCTAGCTAGGGAGATAGCAGAGGAGAGGGAGGAGAGGGAGAATTTGTAGTGGAGGAAGTCAGGGAGGGAGCGGGGTTTGCGCCAGAGGCGTTCGACAGCCCGGATGCAGGAGCAAAGGTAGCAGATGTTAGGGGTGAGCCAGGGGCGGGAAGAGAGGGGGGCAAGAGAGTCAAGAGTTGAGGACAGAGAGGTGTTGAGAGCAGAGATGTCAGAGTCAGGGGAGAAGGAGGAGAAAACGGAGGGGAGGTGGGGGGATAGACAGGAGGCAAATTCCATGGGGGTAAAGGCCTGCATATTGCAGAAGGGACAGAGAGGGGAGGAGGAGGGGGTTGGTAGGAGAGGCTGAAGGAGGCGAGGAAGTGATCAGAATTAGGCCAGGGATCAAAGGAGAGGTCAGCAAGAGAGCAATTTCGAGAGAAGATGAGGTCGAGGGAGTGGTCGTCGGTATGGGTGGGGGATTCAGTCCAGAGTCGGAGATCAAAGGAGGAGGTCAGGGAGAGAAAGCGGGAGATAGAGGGTGTGGAAGGTGTGCCGACGTGAATGTTGAAATCACCAAGAAAGGGGGTGTCATCAGAGAGGATGAAGGTGAGCCAGGATTCAAAGTCTGGGAGAAAAGAGGAGAGGGAACCCGGGGGGCGGTAGATGAGAGCAACACAAAGGTGTAGTGGGGAGTATAAACACAGAGAATGGGACTCAAAGGAGTGCCTTCCCTGTGCCTTCCCAGTGCATTTATTCCACTATATTTGAACCTACATTCCAGTTTGGTCGTGGTACCGTCTTCTATGTGAGGCCCCCTCTTCCCTCCCTTCTGGATAGTTTTATAGAAAACCAATGTAGAAAACCAAATTTCCTCTCATAGAATTTCACAGAACAAAAAGAAAATTCATAGACATAATGCTAATGGCTCATGTGGATTGTTTCAAACATTTTCCTTTACTTTTTCTGGAGAGGCATTGAGAGTTGTCAGTATAAAGATACCACCTGAAATCCCTTACCTGTGACATACTGAGGCATCAAGCCTGAAAGATGAGGTAGTGATGTGAACATCACATTTGCATTATGTGAAGATAATTTGTGATGAAACACACAGAAAAGGAATAAAGAACAGATTAACTCTTCTGTGGGAAACAGATTATTTTTAATGCAAATATTCTTTATTTTTCACACCGGTGGACAAAAGAGGCAAACACAAGACATCTGGGCTTGTCCAGTCAGCACATACAGTCCAATATTAGCATCCAGAGTCACTCTGGATCCCCCCATCACTGAGCTCCCTCTACAGTATGAACCGTAGAGCTGAAACAGTTAATATCATAGCCACGGTTAATAACTGAAATTCCAGATGACTAATGGGTTAACTGATCGGTAATCACTTACCGCAGCAGGAGCCAATTAACCAAATTATTAATTAATATGATTTGCCATATAACTGATTTACCGTTTCTCTGTGTTCTGTCAATTCCAGTTTACTTTCAAACAAATACCAGAGATCTGAACCAGGTATCCAATGGAAAGCTGAGATACATCTAAAACCTAGCTTTGTGGGGAAAACAGCAAAGGAATAATGATCAAATTGAGTTAGCTAGTAATGATGGAATGAAGAGGAAAACGGAAATACGGTAACACAGCAAATGGCGCAAAGTGATGATAATGTGGTAAATCGCTTAAACCATCAAATAATAAATGGATACTGCTTGGTAACCAATCGCTGTTGGTGTGGACCGCAAATCTGATGGTTACCAGTTACCACGCGGTTAACCTTTTCTGCTCTAATCAAGCCGTGATTAACATGTCCCTGGTCTTTCTTCTCTGTCCACAGGACTTTTCTTCTCTGAGATCACAACAGACAGAACAGGCAACACCATTGTCAGGCTGCTTTAGTCCTGCTTTTCAGTTATGTTCCTTAGGGCCTTTTAAATCAGGCACGGGTGCGTGGGGGACAGGTGGGTGGCACAGTGGGGGACGGTGCATGGGGGTGCATTCCCACAGATCCCCACTCACCTCTACCCAAGTCCACCCATCTCCATGCATGGAGCATCTGGCATTGGCTCTCTCATTGCTCTGTGCGTGGACGATGGGTGGAGGTGGGTGTTATGTGGGAGCACACACGCAGCCCCAACTACTGGCTGCAGTGTTCAAATGGATGCCCCCCCCCCCCCCCCGCACACGTGAGCTACTCAAATAGCAAATGATGGCCATGTCAAGCAATGTGGGGGAGGCCAAAAATCTCTGGCTGAAGAGACCAGTTACAGGTCAATTACTCTCACAGTGCCAGGCCACATCGGTGGGTTTGAGAGTTTCCTGCTCTGCTTGTCTTTATCAGCCTTCACAGCCCTGAGGCTGAATGAAGGCAGGGGGAGGACTATTAAAGTCTAACTCCAGCCTTCTGGCAGGATAATCACCAAGCAGAATGGGAGGTGCCACTTCTCATCCTCTCCACTCAACGTGGTGGGTAGTATCTTTGTCTACCACTCAAGGCAGCAGAATAAATCTGCCTCAGCACAAGTAGTGGGGAAGTCTAGTAATAAAATTAGATATCAGGCAAAAATATGGTGAATGTTAGCTGCATACGAATTGTTTCAGCATGGGGACATATTTCTAAACAGCATGTTCAAAAGTTTTTCAGAACCGGAAGATTTTGTCATTTTGAAGGTTCTATTATCAGTGACAGACCATCTTTGCAAGTCATCACAGCACAGTAGCTTCTCAAGCAGGAGATATGAGTTTTAAACCTTTATAGAGACAAAAATACCCCAAATATAAATATTAAAGTCATACTTCAGTGCCAACAACACATATGTTGATAAAGTATTAATGTAGGTTTGTATTTAGATTTATGAGTTGTATTATCAACTTTTGTATTCCTGTTCGCTCAGCAAAAACAGACACTACTTAGAACAGCACCAATCATGCATTTCTATTCACAGTATTGTTTACAACCTAAGTCTGAAATTTAAGCATTCAAGTCCACAGACTACATAGGCTGTAACTATGAGCAACTAATCTGCACAAATGATCATACAGAAGTTTGCTTTCAGAGACAATGGCGACATAATAAGCATGCATAAAAGGAATGTGCTCTGTGTACAAAATATAAATATTCACATGTTGATTTCCCAAGACAAGGAATTACCTATGTCAGAAATGTTGTTGATTTGTAAATTATATCTATATATTCTATGTTTATACCACCCGATGTCACCACTCTGTGGTGTTTTATCAAGTTAAAATGTTAATCATGCATATTCATGAATTATTATGCATAACCCTGAATGCAACCATTCAGCCAAAAATGTTACATAAGCCAGTTTAACCGCAACTATTTATGGTTCATAATACATTTGGAATTAACCATGAAATTGCATAAAGGGTTTGATATTTGCCTCACTAGAATTCCCGCTGCTGTTGTTTCCATGGTGCTTTATGACTGGATGAACATAATCAGAATGTATAATGGTGGGTTTGGGTGGTAAATGGTTGGAATAAATGAGGAACTTTCCAGATCATGACTCAAGTTCTGTTGTGAATATGAAACTGCTGCTAACTTTACATAAAACAATGAATGATCTGAGATGAAAATGTACAACCTTATTAAATTCCTGAGTTTTTAATTATTTGACAAGTCATATTTAAAATTGCTTTTTTACAACTTTTGAAATAGGATACCAATGTTGCTGTGTGATGTTGCTTTAAGAGGGATACAAAATAGATTTTAAAAATCATGACTAATAGGAGCTGTTTACCCTTTCAGAAAATGCTAGAACTAGGAGAAATCCAATGAAATTAACTGGCAGCAGATTTAAAAGAAATAAAAGTAATAAGCGGTAGGAGCGAATAGTAGGAAATGGATCCCTCCATTATTATCTGTTGCATGCTCCTCTGAAGTAATGGAAGCTGGCCATTGTTGAAGATAATGATTCTTGGATAGATGGACCATTGGGCTGACCCAGTATGATCACATATTCTTATGCTTTAGTGTAGGGCTTAGACGAGAGCAAGTGTTCTTGGTCTGAAGGGAAATATCAACCTTTCTTGAGTGCTTTGCAAATGTACATTGGTACTTGGTCAGTTTCCAGTTATTCTGTGCTTCTGCCAATTTTTTTTATCATTTTCATCACTTTCCAGCCTTTTTATCACTTTCCAGGACTTTTTGTCACTTTCCGGGACTTTTATAATGATTTGAGGGCAGTTTTACAGCACTTTTATGGCAATTTCCAGTACTTTCCTGACACTTAGTCAGTAGGTTTTTGTCTCCACAGCCCCCAAGGGTGCACACGAGGCACACATGGGGCCTGAGACTGGCCAGTGGCAGCTCCGTTCAACTTGTGAAAAATAACTGAAAATGGCCAAAAAAAATGAAATTAAAAACAAAACAGGAGGAAGGCTTGTAAATTTCTGCATCATGCAAAGAAATCTCAGTGAATGCCCTGCACTCTCTGAAATGTCTCATTTCAAACCTACTTTAGTGTGCTCTAGCACCCAGAAATATGAAACAGGTTGATTATGGGTATTTTCAAATGTGGTCCTACCTACCACAGGTGACCATGCTTACTCTGGCGTGATCACCCATGGTGGTATCACATTTGTTCCTGCTCGCCAGATGTTTCCTGCGGGCAGGAACAAGTATACCCTGGACCGTGGCAAGATTAACTTTGGGATGTACACTGGGATGTCTGCCAGTGCATATCCTGGAGTTAGCTCTGCCATGGTCCAGGGTAACCTTCCCCGGACCATGGTAGAGTGGGACTGATGGTCTGATGGTCCTCTCTGCCCAACTCTGGCAAGTGGCTAGAGATTATTTGGATGAGCATAGTGGCCTCATAGCCTCCTCTACTCACTCATCATGGAGGGAGCTGCACCGTGCTGACCAGCACAGGGGGTGGGGCCATGCAGACCATGTCTGCACTTTCCCCCACCACCATCGCCCCACCCCCTCCCCAGCCCCACTTTTGTTCAGCGGCAGGGCCAGATCCTGCCCATGGTGAGGGCTCTCTCACTGGCCTGTCTTACAGCTGCAACAAAACTATTTTCTCCAATGGAGCTGTTCTCACCTACAGAATTGTTCCGTGCTTTTTATACATCTTGCTCTCTGCATTATACTTTTTCCAATATTTTATGTGTATCTATGATATTATGTTCAAAACTACTGCAGACCACATCACCTTCTGTTCCAAGGACAAAGTACCTTTCTCCTATCTCATAGTTTGTAATAAAAGCATCCAGCACAACAACACGTATACATGAGTATTAACTCCACATGCAGTTGCTTTCTGGGAGAGAAAAAGAAAAAAAGGGAAAGAACTACATTTATTTATTATTTATTTTATTTATAAAATCATTTACTACCCTCCCCGCCTGCTCCAAGCAGCCCGGGGTGGCTTACAACGTTAAAACACATAAAATCAATTTTTTAAAAAAACAGGAAAATACAAGAAATGAGAGGCACAAGCCACCCCCATCCCATCCCACCCTACACCCCATCTCCCTCACCAAAAGCCAGGTGGAACAGCCAGGTTTTACACATTCGACGGAAAGAGGAGAGATTCAGGGCCATCCGCGCCTCCACTGGGAGGGAGTTCCACAGCCTGGGTGTGGCCACTGAGAACACCCTCTCCATACCTCAAGAAGGGCACCCCCAGTGGATCTCAGAGGCTGCTCCAGAGTGGGGAGAGTGAGGCGTTCCCGCAGGTAAGTCGGGCCAAGGCTGTATAGGGCTTTATAGGTCAAAACTAATACTTTGAATCAGGCCCGGAAGACTATAGGCAGACAGTGCAGAGTACGAAACACCAGTGCAACGTGCACATGGCAATTCATCATCATAAATTCACTTACTGCAATAAGTGCAGCTTCAAAGTTGTGGTGAATCTGAGCGATTTTCTCTACAAAATAATCACCAAAAATGTCACAGCAGATATTAGATACCTCCGATTCCCGGCAGAGGGAGGGAAAGGAGATTGTCTTGTCATGACACTTGACGCAGTACTGGAGGGCACTTAACCCACTTTCAAATGAGGTGCTTAGAAGTGCCTCCTGAGTCCCGCATTCAGAGAAAAGCCGTGTGGGGAGTGTTTACACGCTCCCCATGCTGCCGAAAGTGACGTGCTGCCTGTTGGTGGCAGCGGTGGCAGGTGGAGATGTGGGTCTTTGAAGAGGTGCATTCTGAAAGCCTGAAAAGTGAGGCTTTCAGAACATGCCTCTTCAAAGCCCCGTATCTCCAGCTGCTGCCACTGCCAACAACAGGCAGCACGTCACTTCCATCCGCGTGTAAACACTCCCCATGCAGTTTTCTCTGAAAGGTGCTTCTAAGCACCTCGTTTTAAAGTGGCCTCAGACACCATGTAGAGATGAGTAAAAGCTAACTAAACCCAGTTTCAGATAAGAATCCAAGCGTAATTGCATTGAATCTTTCATCAATATTTTTATGTAAACTTGACTGAAAAACTGATAAAGCTCAGAATCCAAGTGATAGTCAATTGTAAATTTGGCCGAAGCAAAAATTGTGGGGAGGCGGAAGGGAGAATTTCAACACTGTTTTGGATTTTGCAGTGATGCTTTTGACACGCTATGATGCTATACTGATAGCCACAGCATACATCATGGCAACGAATAATGTATGCTCACAATAACAATTTTCTTTGTCAACAGTGGAATATAACTAACTTCTTTTTCTTTTCTTTTTAAATAGCACTTGTGAAAGGTACCATCTTGAATGGCATCCAGGTTAATTTCCCCACACATCCCTGCCGTTTTGGCTCAGTTATGATCATGTTTAGGTCTGGGGGAGGGTATTATTATTATTATTATTATTATTATTATTATTGTGTTTTTTTCTTTTTCTTTTCTTGTATTGTTGTTTGTTTATATACTGCAAGCAATGTACCTGATTCTGCATAATCAGGTCCTTACTTGTGATAATTAATTACCCATTTTTATTTAGTCCTAAGTCTCTCTACTAAGACTGAAAATGAAGGTCCAAAGACATTGTGATATGGACATCTGTCCATTAGAAAATTGACCAAATGGTTTAAGTAAAGCAACTGGGAAATATCTTTTGATATCTGCCAACCTAGTCTTGATGTGAGCCAGTGGGGACCTTGGGGAGATGTTCTCAACAGTCCTTCAGTGACCTGCTAAGGAACGTTTATAACATAACTCTAGCAAATACAAACCAACCTTTCTGTATTTAGTACTATATAAGTGTCACTCAAGGAGACACCCGGGGAGTCTTGTCTTGAAACTCTTCTTAGATAAAAGCACTGGTGTAAGCAGAAAAATGACATGTTGGAAAAAATAGCATTGATTGAAGTTCAAGACTCATCTTTCAAACAATAAGAAAGAACAGATTCTGTCAAAGGTAATACAATAATCAATTTAATGTAATCAAACTAACTTCTTCTCATTCTGTGGGTGATTGAGGGGGCTCCTTGCAGAGTCCAGAAGCTCTAAGCAGTGATGGGGTTCATACTTGTGGTCAAGAGATGTGGGGAGGGGGGAGGGCTCCTAGTGGTGGGAACAACAGGCAATGCAGGTGGGGGCAGGGCATCTCTGATCTGTCTCTGGCCAGGTACCATGTTGTCTGACTAAGGCCTGCCTGGGGCCAGGATGCAGACTAAAGCCTGCCTGGGGGCTTCTGAGAGCTGTAGTTCTGATTAGCTCCACCAGCCATTTCCTTAAAAAAAGCTCAGGAAGCCTTTTGGAACTACACCTTCCAGAAAGCCCCAGTTAGGCACTATCTCTGCAGGCTGAGGAAGGTATCATATCTAGTCTAACGACACATAAAATAAAGTATATTTATCCTAAGGCCACACATTACACAAGCATAGTAACGGTGGGTGTTTTTAGCTCTAAACCTAAGAGTGGGTGATTTCAGACGTGACGAGATCACGCTGAACCACACTGAACCACGGTGAACCCCGCGGCGGGGCGAAAGGCCCCTGAACGTCTGCACAGCGTGCGCCAGATGTTGGCCACGCTGAATCTGCAGATGGGGTCAATTTGAACCACGCTTCCCGGGCTAGCCGGGGGAAGGTCCCGGGAAGCGTGGTCAAACCAACCCCCACAGGGAACCAAGAAAAAGTAACGTCTGGATGCCAATCCCCCAGCGGAACCAAAAAAATGGAGCCCCGGCCGGGGACGAGGCACGCAGCGTCGCTGCCAGGCAACCAGCACCAACACAAACACCGGAGGGAGATTTAAAGCGAGAGCAGCAGCAAGCAAGCGTGGCGGGATGGAGCGAGGAGGGAAGCGGAAGAGACCGGAGGCACGAACAGCGACAGCGGCGGCACAGGAGGCGGAGGACGTGCAGCCAGGCCCAGCGATGCAGGCGGAGGGGGCACAGGTGCAGGAAGGGGGCACACGGGAGCACCCGACCAGGGAGGCGCCCCGGGAACACCAACCACAGCTGCAGCCGGGTCGCGCCGCCCCGGGGACAGCGGCCGGAACAGGCCCACAGGAGGCACCCAGGAAACGGGTAAGGGCACCCACTGGGAGGGGAACAGGGGGCACAGGGGAACCCCCTGTGGAGGGGGCCGGGGGGACCCCGGGCGGAAGGCAGGGGGGCAGGGGGACCCCGGGCGGAGGGCAGGGGGGCAGGGGGCCCCCGAGAGGGCCCACACCCTCACCCAGCAACCAACCACCCCCCTTCCCCCCCCCAGACACGAAAGTCGGCCCGGGCGGACGAGCCCCAGGAGGAGCCCGGCCCCCGGCCCCTGGAGGCGCACCCCCAGGAGGAGGTGGAGGAGGAGCACAGGCAGGTGCAGCAGGAGCTGCACCGGGAGGAGGAACAGCAGGGGCCCAGCCGGAGGAAGGCCTATCACAGAGGGGGACAGTGGGGCCTCCAGGAGACCCGGGACTTCATACGGATCTGGGGGACCCTCGAGTACCAGGTGGAGCTCGCAATAAACCAGCGCAACGAGCATGTCTACCGGGACATCGTGCGCGACATGGAGGCGGCGGGGCACGAGCGCACTGTCAACCAGTGTCGCTCAAAGGCCAAGGAGCTCAAGAGGGGGTACAAGGCCCTCAAGGACAATAACAGCCGCTCCGGCCACGGGGCCCGCACCGCCCCCTACTACGATGCCCTGGACCGCATCCTTCACATGAAGGGCTCCATCGTTGCCCCACGCCTGGTGGGCAGCGCTGTGGTCCAGGGCAGGGAGCGGGCCGAGGTACCCCCTCCCCTCGCCGCCCGCCCGGTAGACACGAGCTCAGGGGACCCCCACCCCCAGGAGGACCACCCGGGACCCGCAGAAGCCCCAAGGCCCCCCCCCAGCAGCAGCCCGGAGACATCCCAACGCCGGGCCGGCCAGGCGGAGTCGGAGGTCGGCACCTTCACCACCCTCAGCCAGTGGTCCCAGGGGGAGCACTCCCAGGGTGAGGCGCCGGCCTCCGAAGGCTCGGAGACGGACATAGAGGGTAAGCGGGCCCCCAGGGCAGGGGGGGGCATGACCAGGGGGCCGGTGGCAGGGGCGGGGGTGGGGGCCCTGCTGCAGGGGCCACAACCAGCCCCCTTCACCCGCTCCCCCCTCTCCCGCCCGCAGGACATGGGGAGCCCCAGGACCGGGCCAGCGAGACGGTGCAGGCCCCCGCGGAGGGCACAGGAGAGCAGGTGCCGGACCCAGGTAAGGCGGGAGGGCTGGGATTGCGGGAGGGCCCCCCGGGCGCCAGCCCAGGGGGGCCTCTGGCCTCAGTGGGGGAGGGGGGGCAGGGGGCCCCGGGACCCGACCCCGCTAGGGGACAGGGCCCTGCACTGACCCACCCGCCCATTTCCACAGGGCAGCCCCCGCGCGCGGCGCCTCCGCCGGCCGCAGCCCCAGCCCAGCGGATGCGGGAGTACCGGGCGCGGGTCCGCAGGCGCAGGGAGGAGCAAGCGGAGGACATCGTCCGCAGGGCGGAGGAACAGGGGGAGCGCATGATCGCCTCCGTGGACCGCATGGAGGCGGCCATAGAGCGGTCCATGGAGAAGGCCCTGGAGACAGACCGCCGGCTGGAGGCGGAGGTGCGCCTGGAGCGGAGGCGGGAGCGCCGGGAGCACCAGCGGCAGCAGGGGCTGCTCAGGGGCCTCCGGCAGGACATACAGGGCATGGTGCGGGAGCACAGTGCAAAGATGGACAGGTCCCACGACATTGGGACCTCCCTGCTCCTGCATGCGGGCACCATGTGTGCCTACGTGATGGCCGGCGCACCTCCGGGCGCCCTGCCCGCCCAGGTCCCCATGCCGGGCCCCTCGGCGCCCCCGGGCCCAGCCCTGCCGCCCCTGGCGCCCCCCCGGCCCCAGGGCCCTCGCATGCGCCTCCCAGTGCCCCCGGGCCTCCGGAGGGTCCAGCCCCCCCGGGGCGCGACCGGGGCACCGGGCACAGCTGCCCATCCGCCGCCCGGCCCCCTGCCGGGGCCGGGACCGGCCCAGGACACGGCAGGGGACACGGACAGTGGGGGGGAGGGGAGCTCCCAGAGCTCGGTGGGCCCAAGCGGCCGCACGAGGGGTCGGCCCAGGAAACGCGGGGGGATGGTGGGAAGGGGGGGGAGGGGGAGGGCCACATGAGGGCGGGTGGTGGACGGGGACACGGGCACGGGGGTGGGGAGGGGGCACAGGGTGATTGTGTGAACTGTGTGGGCAATAAAGTGGTGTAAATAGACAGTTGTCCCCGGCCCGTTTGTGGGGGGGACAGGGCTGTGGGACCGCGTGTACAGGGGCATTGGCACGGAACGGGGGGTGGGGCCCCCAGGGGCGGGAAGGCCCTCACAGCGGGCCCCCCCGGGCGATGTGGGTTGCAAGGGCGTTCCGGATCCTTTTGGCATACCGGTACTCCCGGGGGTTCCCTGCGTTCACGTACAGGGGAACAGGACCGGGGGGCCGGTGGGGCTCGGGGTACTCCAGGGCCGCCCCCTCGGTCTCGCACACATTGTGCAGAACGCAGCAGGCACCGATCACCAGGGCGGAGGTGGGGACGGTGAAGTCCAGGCGGCCAGCTAGACTCCTCCAGCGCTGCTTCAGGGCCCCGAAGGCACGCTCCACCACGGTCCGGCTGGCACACAGGCGGGTATTGTATACCTGCTCCGCAGGGGTGCTCGGGACAGGGTAGACCTTCATCAGCCAGCGGGTCAGGGGGTAGGCGGGGTCCCCCAGGATGCAGGGGGGCATGGGAACCCCCTCGATCCACCTCATGCCCATGTCCGCGAAGTCCCCCCGGTACATGCGGGCATAGAAGGGGGAGATGGTCATGATCCTGGCGTCGTGACTCCGGCCGGAGTTGCCCGTGTAGATGTCAATGAAGCGGGCCCGGTGGTCCACCACCCCCTGCAGGTGCAGGGAGTAGTATCCGTGCCGGTTCACATACTCCAGGGCCTCCCCGGCGGCCGGGCGCAGGATCTCAATGTGGGTGCCGTCCACGGCTCCGATGCAGTTCGGGAAGCCCCCGGCCACGAAGCCCGCCATCACGGCGCCCTGGTCCAAGAGCTGGATGGTTCTGTCCAGGAGCACGCCCTCCACAGCCTCGCACACATCCCGCAGGATGCAGGCGACCGTGCTGAGCCCCACCCCGAAGTGCTGGGACACGGACCGGCACGAGTCGGGCGTTGCGAGGGCCCAGACCCCAATGGCCACCCGCTGGACCATGGGGATGGGCTCCCGCATGGAGGTGTGCTGCCGCTCCAGCCAGGGTGTGAGGAGCTCCGCCAGGCGCAGCAGGGTGCCCTTGCCCATCCGAAGGTGGGCCCTCCAATCTGCCTCCTCCCAGTGGGCCAGGGCCCGATCCCACCACGCCTGTGGGCGCTCAGAGACCCATAGGCTTCGTGCTATGGGCATAGCGAGCAGGGCAGCCCGGCGGAGGGTCTCCCTTGCCCAGAGGAGGCGCCTCGCGGCCCTGCGGAGCACTGCGGGCCGGGTCAGGCTCCGGCTGGCAGCCTGCCAAGCCCCCCAGGACATGCGCTGTGCCCGCAGCCACGCACGGGCTCTCCTGCGGGCGTGGTGGGCCTAGAGGCCCCCTGCGGCCGTCTGGGCCAGGGCAAAGCGCAGGCGGGCGGCCAGGTGAACCTCCGCAGTCAGGAGGCGCAGCTGCTCGGTGTGATCATGGAACCACTCGGCTGCGAGTGCGAGGAACATCCAATAGCCAGCTGCCCTGTCACGCTCCATGGTGGTGGGGCCCCGGTGGGGGCCGGGAGCACTTATACCGGGGCTGTGCTGGTGGGACTGTCTGGGGGGTGGGCCCCTGGGTGGGCATGGCCCCCCCCGCCGGGGCTGGGGCCTGCGGGCCTGCAGGTGGGCGCACCAGTGGGTGGAGCCCCTAGCCTCACCCCTGCATGGGCTCGCGGGTCTGCGCGCACCCAGGACAGCTGCATTCCATCAGCTATCTCCACTGCCACCCCGGCCCCGCCTCCCCGCACTGTTTGCTACAGGATGGCCTTGAAGGTGAGATTAGGTGCACACTGTGCTTGCTGTTGTGTTGTGCAGCTGTGCCAGGTCCGCACCCCACGCCTCGCGCTGCTGTGCTACAATGTTGCAGGCCGTGGGCGCTTTCCCCATCCTGGGGGCCCCTCAGAGCCCCTCCCAGCCCTGGAAGGTGTGTGTGCCCCCAGGGCTCTGTGTTATTCTCCCTGTCGTGCCGGACCATGGCTGGCTGACCATCCATGGGGCTCCCTCTCCCCGGCCCCCTAGGGGCCCCCCATATCTGGGCCTTCCACGAGACCATGTCTCTGTGTGACCTGTGGCTTACCCCAGCCGTGCAGCTGCTCCTGGGCACCCCAGGCAGCCATGCGGGTGCCTTTGAGAGCCTGAGCTCTGGACTGCGTTACTTTGGCTATGAGGTGAGCGCTCGTGATTGCCGGCTGCACTCGGAGGCCCTGGGGCTGGTTCGTTTCCCTGAGGGGTGCATCCCGGAGAAGCTGTGCTCTCATGTGCCGGGTCCAAGACCGTGTCTGCGCTGGTGGTGTGCGGTCTGAGCACCTACACGGAGTGCCTTGCTGAGGGTGGCCCTGCCTTGGCCATGTCCTACTTTTCCTATGTTCACGGGGCCCGTGGGTACCAGCGCACCCATGTGGCATTGTACCATTGGCTGCTGGAGCTGGGACATCTTCCTTGGCCCCCTTCTGCTGCCTGCTGTGTGCCGGAGCCTTCTGCGGTGGAGCTGTCAGCCCTGTTGGGGGTGTGGGCCCGTGTGGACGTCCAGCTGGCTCTCACCATGTATGATCCCTTCGAGGCCTACTACCTGATTGCCCACCACATGTCCGTGCAGGAGTACCACTGGGGCTTGCTGCATTGACCCCACTTGGTTCACTGGGTGGGGCACCCGGGCCCCGGAGCCGCGATGGCCCCCAGTGGCGGCCTGTGACACCTACTGCACCTCCCGGGCCCCCAGATGTCATGCCCCCATGTGGGCTCCCGCCCAGTCCTGGGGGGCCGGTCCCTGCTGCCTTCTCCCACCCTGATGTCTCCACCGTGGTGTGCTCCCTCCTGCTTTGTGGAGTGCTGCTTCCCCAGCCTGTGGCCCTGGGCCCCCTCCGGCCCCCCCACCCCGGCTGCCCATCCCGGTGGCTGGGTGCGGCGCTCTGTGTGGCCTCTTGGCCCGCCCGTGTGCAGCTCCCAGTCTGCTCCTGCCAGCCCTGGCACCTGCTGCATCCCCCCCTTGGGTGCTTATGTGACCTGGGGTTTCGGGTGCCCCCGGACTGGAGCATGTTCCTTCCCGGGTGGGGGGTGGGGAAGTGTCGCTGGACCTGCATCAGGGCTCCTCTGGATCTGTCTTCCCTCCACTGCCCCTCTGTGACTGTGGGGCCACCGTTCTCCTCCTGGACCCTCCCCGCTGGGCTCGCTGTGCAGTGTGGGCCCCCATCATACCTTGTTCCTGGGGTCCCACCCCCCCTTTCCGAGACTGGCTCCGTTGCTGTGGGGGCGCCTCTGTGGACTGGGGTGCTGTGGGGGTGGGGGTTGCTGCTGCCTGTGCCCTGCCCCTTAGCTGTGCCCCCCTCATCCCTCCCATTGTTCCTTGTGCTGTTTTCTGGGCGCCCCTGCCACCCCTTCCCGACCCTTCCCGACCCTTCCTCTGTGTGTGTGTGTGTGTGTGTGTGTGTGTGTGTGTGTGTGTGCGCGCGCCCCCAGGCATGTGGTCTTGCAGTGTGTCCCACCGCAGGTCCGCTGTGTGTGTGTGTGCGCTGTGTGTGGTACCTGTCAGCCTGTTCTCCCTCTTCCCCCCTCTTTTCCTGTTTCCCTTGTGTGGGTGTTCCCTTTTGTGCCATCTGGCTTCGTTTGCCCTTCGGTGGCCATGTCTGTGTCCCGCCCCTGCCCGGTGCCTTCTGGGAGTTTTGACCACGGCTGCAGATTGGCTGCACGTCTGTTGTGCTGCCCTGGTCCGTGATGGGTCGGCCCGGTTCCCAGACGTGGTCCCAGTCCAGTCAAGACTATTAGGGGCTTCTTTTCACCCCGGGGCGCGGTTGTTCTGTTCACCCCCCCTGGGGGTTCACCATGGTGAACCGCCCACCCATAACTTCTGAAATCACCCTTAAAGTCAGCCCCTCTTGGAGGCCAATGGATTTTTCATAGAGAGATTCTGGGTGATTTCAGATGTTACAGGCACCCGATTCACCACAGTGGATTTCCAGCAGTGGCAAACCGGCTAACCACCCCCCCGTGGGCAAGAGAGGCCCCAAACAGATGTGATGGGAGCGGGACCACGGCAGGGAATTGGACAGGCAGACCACGACCCGGGGAAGCGCAACAGACATTATGCCGATCCCGGGCCGGGCTGTGGTCAAAGCACCCGGAAGGCACCGGGGCGGCTTGTCCCGGCTGCTGCCATGTGCCCTTTAAATCTCCCTCCCCAGCCTGTGTTGTTGCTTGTTGCCTGGCAGTGACACTGCATACTTTGCCCCCGGCTGGGAATCATGTTGCTTGATTCCGGCCAGTGGTTCTGTTCAGTCATTACTTTTTTTTGTTTCCCGGTGGGAATCACTTTGACCATGCTTTTGGAGATGATCCAGGCCGGAGCTCTGGAAGTATGGTTATTTTTGACCCCTGGTGGGGATTGACTGTGGTGAACATCTGGTGCCCCCGAAACAGACGTTTAGGGCAATTTGGCCCCGCTGCAGGATTGACCGTGGTTCACTGTGGTTGACTGTGATCTCATAACGTCTGAAAATACCCTCTGAGATGGCGTAGGTGATGGAATACATTTTTAACTAAGTCCACAAGACATTTGGACTAGGCCAGAAGCGAGAGTAACTGCTCTCATCCCATTGAGAAATACCGACCATGTGGAGTGAGAAGGAAATCTGCCAACATTTTTGACATTTTTTATGATTTCTGCCCATTTTGGTAGTTTCTAGTAATTTCTGGTATTACCGATAATACTGGAAATTACTGAAAAATAATACGGGAAATTACTAGAAATGACTGAAATGATGGAAAAAAGCAGAAAATCATGACAATGTTAAAAAGCCAGAAGATTTCTTTCTCCCGCAAATGAAGGCAAAAAAAGTTTTTTCCATCGGAAATAGCAATTCCAGAGATTTTTCAATGAATCTCTTAATTTTACAGCCAGTCTCAGATTCCACCAAACACTCCATTGGACACCATCTAATATTGTAGTGGATTGGGTCACACAAATAGTTACATTTCTTTATCTTTTCTGACCTACATTCACTTAGTAGAGTGGGTGAGGGAAGCAAGGCTGAAGCATTTGAAACTATGGTTTTAGATTAGTCCAATGAGTTGTTTCAATTTGTGTGGAAAGGTGATGGAAGACATGTGCACCTGGCAGGTGAATGGCTTTGTTATTCAAGGCCCCCCAGGTTGGTTAAGCAGGTGACTGACAAAATATGCCTAACAGAAGTGTTTTTGTGATTGGGTATGGGGTGGGAGGAGAATCTGAAGAAGTAATTTAAGAAAGTTGGATATCACTTTTTTCTGCTAGTTATTTTAAATGCAGGTGTGCTCATTTTTGTACTGAGAAATATAGCAAAAGGTGCTTTGGTGGCTCACCATATGTCTAAAGTATTGTAGTTGCAACTTACACTGGACAATACACTTTATAACTCAACAATAAAGGTATGGGCACACTGTTCTTCATTGTGTGAGCTGATAATGGTGTACTCCTGTTTGCTTTATGAAGAAATATGGAGGCAGATTTATAGACTGGATTTATGAACATTACAGACATTCTTGGAAATGCCACCTTCTGTTCAGGGTCATTTCCTTAGAAATGATTCATACATTGTGACAGAACCTCTGCTTTATCCTTTTAAGTATCTAAAAATCACCACTTCTTTTTCAAGGCCTGGAGACACTATGATTTTTAATCACTTGTAGCACTGAGTTGAGCAATTGGAGCAAAATATTTTTCTGCCAGAAACAGACCTGTGCTCATGCAGGAGAACATTTACTGGCTTTTTCACTATTTTCGTTAGTTCCCGATTGGTAATTTCCATTGTTCGGTACTTCTGGAAATTATTCCTGGGCAGGAGCAGCCACACACCATGTAACTTTTCTTGTATTCTGCTTTTGCTTCCTTGTGTATGACTGCAAGTTCACTATGCAACTTTCATCATTTCCCTTATTGGTCATTGTTTTGGTTCCTTGTAAACTGTGTTTTGACTGGTGTATCTCAATTACTGTAACGAATTGACATGATTTGGGGCCAAATTAAGATACTAATTTCCCTGCTCTAATGTGCTGAATCAGGAGATTCTTCTGTTTGATTCAAGTAGGCCACTCTCTGTTAAACTGCAACTAAACCAAACGTGCCTTCCCAACAAGCTGCTAGAGCATACATGGGGGAATTGTTGTAAATAACTCTGTGTAACTGAACCAAAAAGATGCTTCCTTGACATAAATGTAACAGCAATATACACTGGATGCTAGTGCACCCATCATTGTGTTAGAAATTAGGCAAGATACTATTACGTATATGTGTGATGCATTTGATGTGAAGAACAGAAGTATGAGTAAAATAATCAGTATTAGCAATGATCAGGAGATGGCCTGAGATAGAACAAATTATGCTGGGGAAATCAGGACCTCTTGTTCCCCAAACAAACTACGTTGGTAATTCACAGGAACTGATAGCAAAGGCCAAGCTGTACAAAAGAGTGTGGTTGTTATCAAACAATATATGACTCTCAGAAGGATGTGCGAACTACTTGAAGACCAGGAAGCGTGACCCCCCATCTCCGGAGGGAGGAGGAGGGGACATGACTTCAATGGTCAGAACAAACCTCACATCATGACTAAGCACCTCAGATTTGGGGCAGCCAATGAGAGTGCTCCACAAGCCTAGTACTGACAACCCCAAACTCTGAATAATCATAAGACAGCCACAGCATATAAGGCTTGGCTCTGGATTAGTTCCTTGCCTTCACGGTCCTCGATTGCCATCCCCCTTGGGGGAGCCGACGAGCTTGGTGATCCACCCACTTTGGAACTCCTCTCTCTAGGGAGTTCTACAATGGCTTCTTGGGCCCCCTGACTGCTTTCCTCCTGAACCAGGCCATCGGCCCTGATCACGTAAGAATATGTGCTTTTGTATGTATTTTTGGGTTGACAAGGGTAAATGGGTGCAAATGTGAATGCAAGTGTCTCTTGGGTATTGGTATGCTAAATTGTTCTAATCTTATTGAATAAATGCCTGTTACATTGAATAAAAGACTCATTACTGAAGCAGAAGAAGAGTAATTCTCCCCCTCTCAAACTAAAGTTTTTCCACTAGATCCAGAAGAATTGAAAGGGAGCTGCTCTCTCTCTCTCTCTCTCTCTCTCTCTCTCTCTCTCTCTCTCGTTAAACTACATTGCAGCGGGCCTCTCTCCGGAACCGAGATAGCTTATTGGTATAATTGCAGTTGCTTCCCTGGGCTAGGGACAGCTGGTTGGTATATTTGCAGCAAGGCTCTCCCCGTGGTAAAGGTAGCTGGTTGGGGTAGTCATAGTTGTCTCTCTTGGACAGGGACAGCTGGTTGGAACTCATAATTTCTTTAGGAATGATTCAAAGTAGAGAGAAGCAGTTGAACCCCTTTCTAATTCATTATATTACCAGCCCTTATTTTCTTCACACTGATACCAGAAACTGTCATAAAATATTGGAAACTGATGAAAATACTGGAAACTAACTAGCGGAAATTACAGAAAAATGGTGGACAATCAAAGGCGCCCATCTCGACAGCAGTAGATGTGTTTGTTCAATGGATAGTGAGGAAATACTGATGAACAGTTGAAAGTGCTCCCCAAAAGTTGATATTTCCCAACAGTATGGGAACAGTCATTCTCGTTTCAGCTCTAAACTTGCACAGCATTACATAGTTACATCATTTAGGGCTGAAACAAGATTTCACAAAAATGGTAATTCCTGTCAAAATCCTGGTTCCTGATACCATCTCAGTCAAATCACGAACTGCTCAGTACTCAACAATGTCTTGTTTGACATTTTGTTTCTTGATTTAATGAATTTCCACTTACCAGAATCCCATTTAGCTCTTTGCCATCCATTTCAAATCCTGAGAGTTAATGGATTGCAATACCGCATTTCTTCTATCGTACTCCATTTCCCGTTTTACTTCCTTGTTACTGATTAGCTGGTATGCAGATTCCTTTACAAATCTTCAATGCAGATGCAAATTGTATGAAGTAAAGGGAGCAACATACAACAACAATTCTGACTGGAGGCACTGGAATGGAGACATTGGTTTTTAAAACTGTGTCTGCGCAGGGGGGAGGGGCTTTTCACAGATTGATTGGCTCAAAAATGCAGAAACAACAAACCTGGAAGTAAAACAGTACCCTTGGCAATCCAGTAAGTGGTAAATGGAATGTCATTAAATCGGGATCGTAGCTTGCAGTATTGTGAGAATTGAGAAATTGTATTGGTATTGGGAAATCATTGGGAAATTGATCCCAGTTCCTGATACGGTGAAATTACTAGGGATGGGACTATTATGGATGGGTGAACAGATCGCGGTTTGGGTTCGTCCGTTCGGTTCGTCTGCGTTCAGTTCGTCCGTTCCGTTCATTCGCCAGGTTCGGGTTCAGCCATTCAGTTCGGCCGTTTGGTTCAGGTTCGGCCATTCAGGAAATGTTTTTATGTTTTGTGGGGTTTTTTTGGTTTTTTATATGATTTTTTGGTTTTTTGGTTTTTTATTTGGTTTTTTGGGGGTTTTATTTGTTTTTTTTATTTAATTTTTTTATCTAATATTATATCTATCTATCTACACTAAATCTAACTGCTATTAACTATTCTAAATGCTATGAACTAAATGGATTATCTAATAAGTACACAGGCCTACTCCTACAAACACTAAAACTAAATCACTAATGCTATCTCTATCACTAAGCTAACTCCTACAACTCTCTACTATCTATCGATTGATCAATCAATCGAACAATCGATCGGATGGGGGGGAATCACAAACAACACAAGGAGGGGTACAAAACTGAAATGAAACCTAAATCAATCTAATAATCCTACTCTAAATGAAAAAACAGGGAAAGGGAAGGGAATTTGGGATGGAATATATGGGAGAGGGAAAGGATTCAATGGAGGGGAGAGGGAGGAAGGATGATTGAACACAAGGAACATAGGGAGGGGTAAGAACAAAAAATAACCACTAAATCTATCTAAGCTAAGCTAAATAAATGAATGAGAATATGGGGGTAGATGGGTTGGATGGGTGAAATGAGAGGAGGATGGCAATGGATTGGGGAGCTGGAAAATGCTGGAAGAGGGAGCCTTCTGAAATGCCTGTTGTTCAGGAACAGTGATTAACTCAGAAGGTGTTGGGAATGGGGGAGGCAGACAGTTTGTTTCTTGCTGCGCCTGCCTCACTGCAAGTCCCACTGGCTCCGTGCAGCCTATCCCGTGGCCAATCACAGACTGCAAAGCCAGTGGTCTGAGGCGATAAGGGATGGTGACTGGGCAGGCTGGCTGCTACTCCAAGCCTCTTCACCCCTGGTGCCTGGAAGTCTGTTGCTCAGCTGACTATCCTTCCCTGTCATGCTTGACCTTCCAGTGACACTTTTTTGCCACCCGAACTCACCCGAACGCGATCCAAACTGGCCGAACTGTTTGGTCATTTCGACATTCGGAATTGAGTTAGGTTTGGTCAGTTCGTGTTCGGATTCGGATTCGGATTCGGATTCGGATTCGGATTCGGATTCGGGTTCGGGTTCGGGTTCGATCGTCCAAACAGGCCGAGTTTGGGCCGAACTCCGAACTTCCGAACTGCGTTCGCCCATCCCTAGGGACTACTGGCGAATTATCAGTTACTGGTTTTATCGGTATCGGATTAATCCAATATTGGATTTATTGGTATTGGTATATTGGTTTTTTAACACTGGCAGTTTTTTGGATCTTTAACATTGCGGCCATTTTTTAAATGGTATTTCCAATTGGACTGGTATTCCAATTGGAATACCTTTGGAATTGGTATTTCCAATTGGAATGTATTTAGAATACCATTAGAATACCATTGAAAATGGTATTTCCAATTGGAATGTTATTTCCAAAATGGATTTATCGGTATCGGATTAATACGATATCAGATTTATTGGTATCAGTATATCAGTTTTTTAACACTGCCAATTTTTTTGATCTTTAACATTGCGGACATTGCTAAAATGGCTGCAATGTTTAAGATCCGAAAAACTGGCAATGTTAAAAAACTGATATACCGATACCGATATTATCGGATTAATCTGATATTGCCAATTATTGGCATTATTGGATTAATCCGATACCGATAGTCCCATCCCTAGAAATTACTCACGAGTAAAGATTTTGCTGCTCATTTCAGCTCTGGATTTATTCTTCTTAATACCATCATTAACCTTTAATGCTCAGTCTTTCTGAAGTATTATCTTTAAGAAAGATAATACTTATCTTTCCCAATGATTTCTACCTTTTCCTAATGTTACTCCCTTTTCCTAATCTACAATCAGACAATGAAAAGATCTAACTGTGTGTGGTTCATTATAAAGCTCATCAAAGATGAAATAATTACTTGAGGATCAGCTACAAAAATGTCCACTAGAGAAGCAAATATACCCAATGCACTAAAATGCATGAAGTCTTGTTTCCTAAACTAGTGACAGTGCTCAATGAAACTGAATGGGATTTTTCAGAGACAAAAATCGTAATATCTCCCCTCCATGTGCACCTATTATTACAAAACTGTGGGTGCCTCCTTACCTAGATGCCTCCTTACCTATGCCCCTCCTCTACCAAATTTAGCAGCATTTTGGGATCAAAAGGTATAAAAGTGGTGAACTTTTGAACCGAAAGGTATAAAAGTGGTGAACCAAAAGGTATAAAAGTGGTGAACTTTCGAACCGAACTCGATTTTCGAACCAAACCGAACCAAACCGAATTTCCAAACTCGTTTCTGTTCGCACATCCCTAACAAACACACACACACACACATTGATCAATGTGTATGCTTTCTTTGCATAGAAAACCAGATTAAAAGGGTAGGAGTGAGCGAATTAAAAAAAGAAAAGGAAAAATGAATATGGTCAAGAAATAGAAAATAATAGGATTCATAATCAATAACTACAGATTTTTCTCTGAAGGTGGAAGTAGGTGTTAAGGAAAGGGAGGACTGTGACCCTCGATACCAGAACAGTGAGCCACAGAAGAAGGGGAAAGTGGAGGGTGATGGAGAAAACGCCAATATTTTGTTTTGTCCTATAGTACCCTCTGCCATCTTGGACAATATTAAAGAGTTTATAACCTATAGTTACCCCGTCATGCTAGGAATGCTTGCTTTACCTTTAATATTAAACAGACTCTGGTTCTCCTCAAATAAATAAGCCCTACCTTTGAAGATTACCTTGTTTACAGGACTCCTCCTTTATACAATTGGTTTTGGCCTAGATTAGACCCTCCTAAACCTCCCTAATTCCTTTCTTATCTGAACTTAGAAGTGAACTGTCCCTTCTCTAAATAATGAGTTTAAGAGTTATGTGGTAATGGTCCTAAAGTGCGCCGATGCGACAAAACCATATATGGGCCCTACGCCCAAGGATTTCAGTATAAAAGTATAGTACTCTATGTTGTAGGGGTGCTCGGGATTCCTTGATCCTAGAGGCCCACAATGCGTTGTGTAAATCTGCTGAATAAAGAGTATTTGCTGTTTGCAGCTGCAGCCTCCTCATTTCAGATCTTTACCCACGGAAAATCCTCGTCAAGGGAGAAGAGGAAGATACTTGGACCGATCCAAAACTCTGCAGATGAGCACAGGTGTGCAAACCACATGAGAACATTGGCACATGTGAAAACCATGTGGAATTCATGCAGAAACTGCATGTGCATGAGTTCTGGATCACACCCTATGAGTTCAGGGAGGAATGAGTGTTAAAGGAAGAGGGTGCAGGAACCTATTAGGGAAGCTAACTATGGATGGACCAAGTGAGAAGGGGTACCGAGGAAAGAACAGCAGATATTCCAGAAGAATGAGTCAGACTATCAAAGCCTGGCTTGGGAGAGGTCACTCAGTGGCTGATTCAGATCTGCAACTGCTGATAAATGCCCCAGAGCATTATGGGCTGACAGTTTTTATAGTAGTTGAGGGGCAAGGAGACAAGGAAACCTTTTATATCTCATGGGTGACATTGAAATGTATGACAAGTTCTGCAGACAAGATAGGTGCTGGAGAAAGGAGGGGCTGAAGATGTACTCAAGATGGAGAAGGAAGGGGAGGGTCCAGATCATGGATCTATGCCATGGATCCACCCCTGTCTGTCAGTACATGCCTTCAACTCTGCTACTTTCCCCTCAAGTTCACTTTTTTGGTACTTGAGAGTAGGAACTAGATCCACCGGCCAGATCCAGGAATTGGAAAGGAGCCAAATAAATATCTCCCATGGGCCAGGGAATCAAAGGTCCAAATTATGCATTTCTTACTTCTACTGGTACATAGTTAATAATTACTCATATGAGTAGTTCCAATGAGGTCGAAGGGGACTTTTTTCTCCAAGTAGATGATTGTTCTGAGACTGGAGGAAGTGCAGTTGCTGCGTGAGAATATTTGGAACCATCAGCAAGCCTATCACTGTGAATGGAGGGCAAAGGATCTGCTCCAATAACGATGGTTCTTGTGCCTCAGATATTAATATACTTCATGCTACTAATTATCTATGCAAATGTTGCTATGAGCTTGAGATATTTGAAGGTGCTATGTTGCTGTGTTATCTTATAACGGATTTACAAGCCAAGATAATGGGAATTAAGTGTGTGATTAGCCTTGTGAACAAGGATGAATGTCCGCTCACGCTGAGCTCAGTATGCATGCAGGAAGAAATGTTAAACAAGTCTCATCTCATAAACTCTAAAGCTTTCTCTGGGAAAATAAACTTTCCCCCCACCCTTATTTCAAAAATCACCCTGTCAGCTCTAAAGGTTAGGAACACTTTCTTCAATTTAGCATTTAGACGAGTTGGAGGTGTGGATGGTTGGGTGATCTGTTGTTGACTGCCAGGAGTGCAATTATGATGAGTTTTCCACTAATTAAACCATAGGATAAGTAACCCTTTTAGACATTACCAGGCACAGGTGCAGAAGGGGCATAGCTAGAATGGAAAGTGTCCTGGTGCAGAAGATGGAATGCCCCCCAGGCTTGGGGCCCACGTGCAGTTGCATTACCTGTGTGTATTATAGCTACATGTTTATGCTGATTATGGTTACGCTGTGCTCAGTGTAGGAAAAGATTTTTTCAATTTGAAATGTTAGCTAACAGAGCCATAGCACAATGCACTTTTGGTCAGCCAGCCATTTTTCACATGTGCAGTCATTTTTAGAATGTTTAAATTTTATTTTATATATATATATAATATATTATTTCACATGTGCAGTCATTTTTAGAATGTTTGAATTTTATTTTATATATATATATATATATATATAATATTTCATTTATATATATTTACATCTTCTGTAGGAAATCATTAGTAGGGTGTGCATGTAGCTTTAGTTATTACAATAACAATAACGAAAATTGTCATTTTTGTTATCGTTAGTGAAATAACGAAAATGATAAATAATAATAATGACCAAACTCTGTTTGGGCATTCATTTTTTGATGTATTTATTTACTAGTGATTAACAGTATCCTTGTAGGAACTAGAGTACAGTTAAAAAGTGAATGATCAATGGTAAATTAAATCTTTTAGTTAAACGTTTCAGCTTCCGCCTTCTTCAGTAACCAGTTAGATTTAAAGTGTATGTGGCTGGGAGTCAAGGTAACAGAGTGTAGAATGTTGAGGGAAGAAGGATTAGAAGCCAGGTGATGCTGAAAGGGAGGGGAGAAATAACAAAGATGAGTAAGATCTTAGGTGTTAACTTCTAGTTTGAGGCCTTGGGGTGCAAGGGTACAAAGTCTTGTAACATCAACATGCATGTACCCACACCTACTTCTGACAACCTATCTAAAGAAGAAAGGACCACTTTAACTACTCTCCATTTGAGAAGGGACATTATTATCAAACCTGCCAACAAAGGTGGAGCTGTGGTAGTACTTTATACCCATGACTACTTTTCAGAAGACTTAAGGCAACTTAATGACATTAGCACTTACAAACCCCTCATGAAGGACATCACATCAGATCTTAATGACCACATCTCCAAAAACATCCAAGGGTTTGCAAAGAAACATCCTCACTTCTCATCAATCCTAATCTTACTCCTGGAAGATTTTACATGTTGCCAAAATCCACAACCTAATAACCCAGAACACCCCATTGTCTCAGACAACAATACAGCCATAGAAAGTATCTCTCTGTATATTGATTCACACTTACAAAATCTGGTCCAAAACCTTTCATCTTATATTAAAGACACAAATGATTTCCTACAGAATATTGAAGTCTTGAATAAACAATATCAATTTGAATCTGAAACTATACTGGTGACTTTGACATCGTTATATACCAACATACCACACAATGATGGTATCCTGTCTTTGAACGAATGCCTCAACAACTGAACTTCAAATGAACTACCTACAGAGGTGATTACTGAACTAACCAAACTGGTTCTTACTTGCAAAAACTTCACCTTCAACTAGAAACAGTACTTGCAAATACAAGGCACTGCCATGGGAACACGTATGACACCTTTGTATGCCAATTTGTTCATGGGAAAACTGGAAGAAACTATCCTTAAGATCACTAAACACAGACCCCTAGTTTGGTGGCGATTTATTGAAGATATTTTTGTTATCTGAACCAGAGGCTAGGATAATTTAGACCGCTTCAAAGATGAGATGAACTCTGTTCATCCTAATATTAAATTCACGTGCAATAGCACTATAGAAAACTCTCAAATTCCTTTTTTGGATGTTTTTCTCACTATTTACCAACACAACATTATCACTGATCTATACAGTAAAACAATGAATGCCCATGTATATTTAGATTGAAATTCATGCCATCACAAACATGTAAAGAAGAATATGTCTAAAGCTTGGCCCTGAGAATTAAACGTATAATAACGCCAATTACTTCAAAAGAATTAAAGAGCTCAAAGAACAACTCCCTTTTGGAAATATCCTCCACGTGTTATTGACCACAACATTTACCGAACATCTATTCTCAAAAGGGACTCACTCCTCCAGAAATATGTGAGTAAAAATACTAAACAACAATGCATCCCTTTTGTGGTCGACTTATACCCAGCATCTCCTAATTTTCATCTGGCTATTAAGAAAAGCTATTTGGTTGCCAACTAACCACGTCTTGTTAAATCTATTAACAAACCCCCTCTCATAACCTTCCGTCAACCTCCTAACCTATGCAAATTACTAGTAAGAGCCAAAATTAAACCACCTATCCACAATCCAGGATCTCACCATTGTAATTCCAGTCGGTGCATTCCTTGCACGTACACGATACAGACTGCCATATTTAAAAGCAGTGTAACCAGAAAACTACTTTATTAAACAGAACATCACCTGTAAGTCCACCTATCTCATATACATTATTGGGGGCCAGGGGATGAGGTGCTGTCCCCTTATGTTGATGAGATATCGGGTGGAGCACATCTGTCTTACATGCAGGCAAGAGTCTCAAGGGATCAGAAGTTAAACTCCCCTGCTATAAGGTTTGCCTGGATGATCATGGGCCTTAATTTATCTATACTCAACGGAGCTGGTTACCAGGATCCAAAAGGGGAATTTACCTTTCTTGGTGTGCAGGGATGTAGTGTAGTCAATTATGCGGTTATTGCTCCTACGGTATTTGATTTTCTGGGTGGTTTCCAGGTGACTTCTTGTACAGTATCGGATCATTTTCCATTGATCCTGAGACTATCCAATTTGGGGGATTCTGAAGAGAGGGTTGAGACCCCCCAGATGGTGGCAAATTCCTAGCCCTTTATATACTGGAAGTGGAGTAGAGTGGTGTCCTTAACTTGGGCGTCACTACTAGAATCTCACTCCTGTGCCAAATTGAGGGAGCAACTGGTCTCTGGACATGTTCAAGAAGGGCCTGTTGTCCTTTATAATAGACTGACTAGCCTTTTGTCATACCAGTTATTAATCGCTATTGGAAATAAATCAGATCAGAAACCTCTCCGTCCCTCTGTACGGGGATGGTTTGACTCAGAGTGCCGGCAGACTAGGAGGGAGATGGATACAATTTACAGATATTACCGGGTGGGGGGTTTATCTTGTCTTCCTGTACAGTATTTCCAACAAAAAAGGGTTTTCAAGGAGCTGGTAAAACAGAAGAAGAGGATTTTTTTGGATGCTACATGGCAGAATTTGCTGAAGGCTAGTAACACTAAAGACTCAAAGACATTTTGGCACATTGTGAATGGAGCCACATCAAGTCTAAGAACAGGGCGATTCCAATTGTCCCCTCAAGCTGGATCGAGTTTATTGAGGCATCGCGGATAGGTCCCTTGGAGGGGATGAGGGTAGAGCCTGGAAATGAGAGGATTATCGATCAAACTATGCAAGAGTGGCCTCCAGTCACTGAACAGGAAATTGTCTAAATTCTTGAGAACTTTTCAAATGGTAAAGCTCCCGGACCAGATATAATCCAGGTGGAGGCCATTAAAAGCAATCAGGACTGGCGGTTACCAGTCCTTGCTAAGCTATTTACTAGCATTAATGGTTCAGGAATCCTGCCACAAGGCTGGACTCAAGCAATTGTGGTTCCAATTTATAAAAAAGGACCAAAAGTAGATCCGGCTAACTACAGGCAGATTAGCATGATCACCATGGTTGGCAAGATCTATGCTAAATATCTCCTGGCCAGACTAGTGGAGTGGATAGATCATACCCATATACTGCACCATGAACAAGCGGGCTTCTGAAAGGGAAGGTCGACGCTGGACCATTGTTTGGTCCTGCATCATCTAATCGAAAAATACAGAGCAGCCAATGGGAAGCTGTACACCACCTTCTTAGATCTGAGGGCGGCGTTCGACTCCGTAGATAGACCACTTCTGTGGGCAAAACTTTCCTCACTGGAGATTGATAAGAGGCTTCTCTTGCTTTTGAAGGCATTATATTCAGATACTACTATTAGGATCAAACTAGATCTAGATGGTCACCTTACACCAGACATCCCAGTCACCCGAGGAGTAAAGCAAGGTTGTGTGCTTGCACCAACCTTGTTTAATTTGTTTATCAATGAGTTGGTCCCTCTGACAAGACAGGATAAGTTTTTTCCCCCAAAATTGGGGTCCAACTCAGTTGGGGCCCTTTTTTATGCAGATGATCTGGTGCTCCTGTCTCAGACCAGGTTGGCCTGTTTAGGCAGCTTGCAGCTTTCTCCGATTATTGTCATGAAAATGGCCTCACAATTAACCATGCAAAATTGAACACTCTGGTATTTTCCCAGAGCATGCAGGTATACAGGTGGCCCATTGGTGATACCCTTTTCCTGCAGGCCGAGGTCTATAGATATTTGGGACTTCATTTTACCTCCAATGGCTGGTGGAATGAACATGTTGGCAGAGTGGAAGTGGCAGCCAGGAGCCAAATGATGGCCATTATGAGGTTCTTTACTGGGGCAGGGAGGAAGAACATCAATATTGCCTTCCAGGTTTTTGAGGTTAAGGTCAAAGCCTCTTTTCTGTATGGCGCAGAAATATGGGCCCCCCTGTTGGGTAAAAGTTTAGATCAGTTGCAGACTCAATTTCTTAGTATGCTTACTAAACTTCCCAAGGGAACCCCTGCTGCCGCCATGAGGCTTGAGGCAGGTTTACAAGGCTGGTCGTCCATGGCCTGGGAGCAGCAATACTATACTGGATGAAAGTAAGTAGGGCCCCATAGGATAGTTTAATTTGGCTTATTTCTTCGGACACTTATGCTAGCCCATGGCTTATAGCTATTACCAACTATTTGAACCGTAGTGGGCTCTCGATGACATATTTGGTAACAAAAAACTTTGCTTCTGCAAAGCGAGAGATAGCTGCTCGATCCAGAGACATGGGTAGGCAGGAGGATCTGGCGAGGGTGATGGAGTCCTGTCACCTGCGGGGATACAATGTATGGGCCCCTCAGCTGGCTGCTATGGCATGCTACCTGGGTATGACCACTGCATTCAGAGAAAAACACTTATTCCTCTGTGCCAGAGTGAACGCACTTCCCACCAATGTCTTGGTGGGGAGTTATGCCGGGACCCCATACGTGGATCATTTGTGTCCATATGACGCCATGGCAGTGGAAACCACTCATCATGTTCTCTTTGAGTGCCACTTGTATGATTCTATTCAATTTAAATATCTGCAGGCTATCATTTCAAAATTTCCAGAGGTAACAGATGTGTTTCTTACCCAAATGGCTTTTGCTGATGCCTCTATAGAAGTGACATAATGTGTAATGAAATTTTTGGTACTTGCCATGGTAATGCGAAAAAGATTTTTGTGTTCCAAGCCATTGGTAGACTCAAACCGAATCTCTTAGTCTTAGTAATGTACCCTATGGCAATTCCCTCCCCCAGGACTGTATATCCAGCTGTAAGATGTTTGGTAGTAGCGTTATGCTTACCAATGATATGCTTAATTCTGACAAGGTCAGTTTATGGTAGCTGCTTTGATACTTCTGCACTATTACATGATGGTGGGTACTGATTAAACTTATTCTGTATTAAGATTTTATGTTTCCTGTCTTTGTATGTTGTTTGTCTGGCAAAGACCTACGGTCACGCCATAATAAACTAAAACTGACTGACTATACGTTATTGAATTCAAACACCCTGGATGCCACATTCAATATGTTGGAAAGACAACTACTGATCTTTGCACAAGTTTAAAAACCACAAATCGGCTATTGTCACAAAGAAGCAAGAACAACCTGTATCTAAACCTTTTAATTCTGATAGCAATAGCCTTTTGGACTTGGAAATATTACCCATAGAGAATCCACCACTACAATGGTCACTAGAAAAAAGGGAGAAACTTTTAATATACAGACTTTGTACCCTTGCACCCCATGGCCTCAACCTAGAAGTTAACACCTAAGATCTTCCTCATCTTTGTTATTTCTCCCCTCCCTTTCAGCATCACCTAGGGCTGAAATGTCGTACCACTGCAACAGCGTTTACCGGCTGAAAGTGCTTTTTTGCACCAAGCAGCACAGTTAGGAAGGGAGTGATTTTTGCACCTTGCACTCGCGGCTTTGCACGGTTGCTGCCATGGTATTTTCACCACTGTAGATTTCACGCGGAAGCAGTAGATTTGCCACAGTTTCCTCTTTCCCTTAAGTGACATCTTTGTGATTCTCACAGCATTGCAGCCAGGGACGTAGCCACCATGGCACGGGGGAAGTTGCTGCCTTGTAAACAAAGTTCTTCTTCGAGGGGTTCCTTCCATTCTCACTTGCGCACCCTTCTCTTACCAGTATTACCAAGCTCACTAGCTTAAAAAAATAAAACACGTGATGTTTATATGCCCCCACCCTTTATAAGGTACCTAAACCCAACACAGTTCCTTCCAACCCTAAGCAATTAGGAAGAAAATTCCATGCAGGGTCTGAAGGGTGGGGGTGCCTGTGAGAATGTTTGAAGCCATCTCGAAGAATCTTGTTTACAAGACAGCAACCTTCTGTTCTCCTTCAAGTGGCTCCTCCCATTCTCACAAATGGGAGAGTACCAAGCCTAGAAAGAGGCGGTGGATGAATTTTCTGATGAAATGACACTCCATGCATGTTGGATCTACAGCCTGGTAGGGGGGCAGAAAGCAGCGGGCAGCCTGCTCTGGGGGTCCATTTAGCTGGGGGAGGGTTGGTTGTTCAGTGCTGTCTCTGTTAGAAGGATGGACAGATCCTCCCTATTCCCTTTGTGATTGCCCCATAGAGAGAAATGGGGGTGCAGAGCAGCTACAATGAGGCAGAGAATCATCCCAGCAAAGGGGAAGAATTTGTCCTTGGCACCCTAACACACAAGAGAATTCATAGAAGAGCGGGGACCCCCCCCCCCACCCCTCCATCCCCTGGATCAGCATCAGGAGCCAGGCGCTCGCTCACTGCTGCTGGGGAAACCCTCCAATCTAAGCGGGACAGAGACAGCGACTAATGCGCAAGGAGGGATAACAAAGATCCCTCCCTCAATGCTCAACTCTGGGTGCTGCCCTGTTTGTTGTCCCTCCTTGTGCACTAGTCTCTGCCCTTCTTACAGTGCAGGGATGCCCGGCCCAAGCAGCAGTGAGTGAGCGCCTGGCTCCTGATGCTGATCCAGGGGTTGGGGGGAGTCCCTGTTTTCCTGTGAATTCTCTTGTGTGTTAGGGTGCCAAGGACAAATTCTTCCCCTTTGCTGGGATGGATCTCTGGAATTGGCCGGTTTGAAAGGACCCCCACGCAGCTTTGCTGGCAGAGACGCGCAGGATGCAGAGCTCGATTGCCTGTTATGCATCCCTGCGCATCTCTATTGGCAAAGTTGTGTATGGGGGTCTTTCAGACCGGTTGATCCCCACGCATATTCGGGCTGTCCCCCTCAGCCTAAATATGCTTGGGGGGGCATGTCTGAAAGTGGCCATAGTTGTGAGACCCTATGAGACTAGGGTTGTGTTTAGACATAACATCAACAGGTGTCTGAATGTGTGCTTTGACCTTGATATGAACACCAGTTTGGCCTTGTGTTCACCATGTAGTGCTGCTTAGACACGCAGCCCATCTTGGGGCAAATTGGTGTTTTGCTCGCCATGCAAGCACTGCTGCTTTGTTCCCCGTGTTGTACTTTCTAACATGTTATGCGATATCATTAGTTGACCACGTATTCAGCTGGAACACGCAAATTGTCCTTGTGATGCAATGGTGTTCACAGTGCATGTTCAACGGGTTTTCCCTCAACAACATTGCCAAGAACTGCCTTTTTCTGTCCATCTCCTCTACCCAAACTCTCATCCACGCCCTAGTCATCTCATGCCTCAACTATTGTAACCTCCTCCTCGCTGGCCTTCCCCGCTCTCACCTTTCTTCCCTTATCTCTGTTCAAAACTCTGCTGCCAGGATCATCCACCTAGCCTGTTGCTGTGACCATCTGCAGCCTCTTCTATCCTCTCTCCACTGGCTCCCTCTTCCTGAGCGTATTCTCCACAAGCTCATCGTCTTCACCTACAAAGCCCTTCACAACCTCTCTCCCCACTACCTCTCTGCCCTGATCTCCCTCCGAACCCCTGCTCAAGCATTCCACTCCTCTTCCATCCCCTCCCTTGCTCTCACATGCCTCCCCTACTCCCCCAACCACCTTCTTTCCTTCTCCCTTGCTGCCCCGCATGCCTGAAACTGCCACCCTGCCCTCGTCGGCCTTGCTTCCAACCTCCACACCTTCAAGTCCCTCCTCAAAATCCACCTCTTCCGATCCACCCTTCTGAAATCCTTCTAACCATCCTCACCCAGGATTAGCACCCACCTGTTATCTATAAACTCCAAAGTTACTGCAACGATGCCAAGAATATGTACCTGAGTTCCCGCATCCTTGTGAATGTCACATCCCTTGTCTCTCCCTCTGTTCCCCCTTCCCTGTCTCCCCTCCATCTGTCTTTAGATTGTAAGCTCTTGGGCAAGGACAATGTTTATCTTATTCTTTGTAAAGCACCAGGTGCATCACTGGCGTTATATTAATAATAATAATAATAATAATAATAATAATAATAATAATAATAATAATAATAATAATAATAATAATAAATTGGTGTTGGGATTTTTATCATGCTTGCACACAATGGCCAAGCATGTGCTTACATAAATGATTGTTATGGCTAAAGACTCCCTTGGGTTGCCACTTTCCCTCACGCTTTAACCTGAAAGGGGTGGGCCGACACTGGTAGGTGGAGGGGTAAAGAGGCTCGTCCACACCTTTCTGAAGTGTCCAGGCAACCTTTGGAGTCTCATGACATGACAATGCTCCCGTGGGGGCAGGAGAGCCTTTTTCCCCTGCTTCTTTCCCCTATGGGCCCACTGCTATCCTGTCATGGCAGGATGTTAGTGATGCACCTGAAGGGCAGTGCAGGGGTGGGCAGGATTGTTATGGAATGGTTCTGCTCATTCCTGACAGGAAGAACTCAGGTGGTGGTGCTCGGTGATTTTTCATCACACTGAGACCTGTTATGTGGGGTCCCATAGGGTTCTATCCCCTCTCCTGTTCAATGTTATGGGAGAATCTCAATGTGGCTCCTTGACCAAACTTTAGGCCAGAGCTTATTGCTTTGCAAGAAAGGGACATGTCTTGACATATCCATCTCAGTTTGTCTGCTAAAGCTTCATGAGCTATAGTTAGCACCAATACTGAAGTTTCCTGTGTATGTGGGTTCTGTGGTTAGCTACATTTCCTGACAGATATCCCGCTGCACCCTTGTGCCCCCTTATCCCTAGTTCTGAGGAACTGAACTTGCTTGCATCAGCAACCCAATTTCTGCCTAGTAACAAGAGGTATTTCCTGTCAGATATGGTTATCTAATACCAGCATGATTGAACCACATATGGTTGCTGTTCACCACTGTGTATATAAGGAGGTTTTGTGCTGTAAGGCGTGGTCCATTGGTAGCAATACCAGTGGTCCCACAGCTGTGTATCTGAATAAACCTGATTGAAAGTTCCTGTTGCAGTCTCCTCTCATTTCAGCCTGAAAATCAACGACAATGTGTATATGCAACCACTCGGCAAGGTGATCAGGGGGTATGGGGTGAGGCGTTATCAGTATGCAGAAAATCCACGACAATTCTGGTGTCAGAAGTGGGATGAGAGGAACATAAGAATCCAACGGACTCCTGCGGTAAGTGCTGTGCTGTTCTGGTAGTGGGGGACGCCTCACTCACGGTGGACTTTCAACAGAAGCTATTCCTGGTTTTTAACCTGTTATTTCTGTTTTCTCCTCTCTGGGGTATTGGTTTCTACTCACTCTAAAAGCCAGAAAAGTTTCACCCTGATGTTACTACCATTGCTAGTATTCCAGTTTTTGCTAAGTATTTACTATTATTAACCTTTATCAAGGTTTTTTTCTTTGTTCCAATGTACCCTGATTCTCAGTACCTGTTTGCCTTTACTGACCCTTCCTCCTCTTCTCAGTACCCTTTTTGTCATGAATCTGATGGATTTGTCCTTGGGGACCTTACCCAAATCCTTGCAGACTCTTTGGTAATAATGTCACCCTTCTTCGGGTGCTTCCTTTAAACCCTGACTCTCTGCTACAAACCCCACTTGATGGGAGGCAAATTACCTTTCACATGACTGTCTTACTGTCCTTTCACAAACCTGCCGGCCCCGTCCGGACCTTTCTGATTGCCCTCAGTCAAATACTTCTCTTAATTTGTTTATGGATGACTCCTGCCAGTGTAAAAACAACAAGCTCTTTGTTGTTTATGCTGTTTGAAATCAGTTTGAAGTCCTGGAGGCTTTTTCTTTGCCTGAACTGCGCAGTGTTCAACCTGCAGAGCTGGTTGCCCTTACCCGGGCTTGTACACTGGCTCATAAACAATCTGCTAACATTTTCACTGACTCCCTCTATGTGTTTGGTGTCTGTCACTCCTTTGACACCATTTGGCAAAATGGCTCATTTTGAAAAAACCTCTCACTGTGGCGGTGCCACATGCTGTTTACTCTTTACTTAATCAGAAAAACGCAGCTCCCTTCCCATGCACACCTCACTTGTTACAAACTGAACCTACCTCTCCCACCCTGACCCTCTTTGTACATGGCTCTTGTGTTCGCCTGCCTGACTTAAAACTTTCAGTTGGCTATACTATTTGTACACAGTTTCAGGTTCTTAAAGCATACTCTTTGCCTTCTTTACACAGTGCCCAGCCTGTTACACTTGTTGCTCTTACCCAAGCCTGCACTTTGGCTGCAAACTGCTCTGCAAACATTTACACTGATTCTCGCTATGCATTTGGGGTTTGCCATTCCTTTGGGTTCTATTTGAAGGGAAAGGGGCTTCCTCACCTCCTCAGGTAGCCCTATCTCCCACTCTCCTTTCATTGCTGAATTGCTGAATGCCCTTCTTCTTCCATCTGCTTTGGCTGTTGTTCATATTCGGGCCCATACAGGTGCCTCCACTCCTGAGGCATGGGAAAATCACCTGGTTGATAATGCTGCCCAACAAGCAGCCAGGCATGGCCCTCCTGTGAACCTCGTTATTGCAGTATCTTTTTCAGAATCGTTCCCTCCCACTCCCGATGACTCTGAAATTTGCTCCCTCCAAGACTCCCCTGCTGTGGGTGAACATCTCGTTTGGACCAAGGCTGGCTGCATTCCCGACACCGATGACATCCTTCGTCACCCTGATGGCCGACCAGTGGCCCCTCGGGCTCTCCTCAAGCATCTTGTTCGTGTAGCTCACCTTCGTTCACACAAACAAAAAAGGGGGGATTGCCACCCAGATTTCCACTCCCTGGTTTGCTCCCTTTTGTCACCACGGAAGCTCACCAGATCACCCGTTCTTGCCCCACTTGTCAACTGTTCAACATTGTTAAGGCCACCCCAGCCTACAGGTCTTTAAAACCATCGACTGAGGGTCCCTTTTTTCTTCACCTACAGATTGACTTTGCTGATTTGCCTCCAGCGAAAGGATAAAAGCACATGCTGGTGGTCATTTGTCTCTACTCTGGCTGGACTGAGGCCTTCCCCTGTCAAAGAACCGACACCACCACTGTTGCCAAACATCTTTTAAAAGCTTTATCCCAAGGTTTGGGATACCCCTCTCCATTGACTGTGACATGGGCTCTCATTTTACCACCCATCTCACTAAGACTCTGCGTAAAACTTTGGGTATTAGCCTTTATTTCCACATGCCCTACCATCCACAAAGCAGTGGCCAGGTAGAACGCAAAAACTCTAACCTCAAAATCAGATTTTCAAAGGTTGTGCATGACACTGGTTTGCCCTGGCCTGAGGCCTTGTCTCTCATCCTCTTGGCCACCCATTCAAATCCCAATCGAAAACATGGCCTGTCCCCCTTTGAGTTGGTCATGGAACGATCTATGAGGGTGGTGGTGGAGCCCAGGGTGGCTGGAAAAAAGGGTCTCGCTGAACTTTCTGACAGTATTGCTGATTCCCCCCCGTTATTGCCTGTCATTCAGAAGGGCTTACTTTGCTACACCTACAAGGGCCCCCACTTCATGAAAAACAGCACCTGTAATTACACCTTATCATGCACATGTAATACGTTTATCCAAAATGTTCCCTTGTACTTTTCAGCTCCCTGTGATTTCTCTAAGGTTGGGATATGCACCTGCGTGGGGACCTATTACATCTGTGGTCACCCGCCAACTGGGGGGGGGATCTGCTATATAGGGTATGTTCTCCCAGCCATCCGTGTCCTAGACATGCCCCCAAAGGGGAGTCCCCAGAAGTCTCAGACACAAAAAAACCACTGGACTGCGCACCCGCTCCAAATGAGCTGTTAAGTGTGCCTGTTTAAAACCCTTTAATGGTTGAGGCCTGATCGTTTCCTCCAAGCCTCAAAAGGGGGGAATTATGGAAGAATCTCAATATGGCTCCTTGACTAAACTTTCGGCCAGAGCTTATTGCTTTGCAAGAAAGGGACATGTCTTGACATATCCATCTCAACTTGTCTGCTAAAGCTTCATGAGCTATAGTTAGCACCAATACTGAAGTTTCCTGTGTATGTGGGTTCTGTGGTTAGCTACATTTCCTGACAGATATCCAGCTACACACTTGTACCCCCTTATCCCTAGTTCCGAGGAACTAAACTTGCCTGTGTCAGCAACCCAATTTCTGCCTAGTAACAAGAGGTATTTCCTGTCAAATGTGGTTATCTAATACCAGCATGATTGAACCACATATGGTTGCTGTTCACCACTGTGTATATAAGGAGGTTTTGTGCTGTAAGGCGTGGTCCATTGGTAGCAATACCAGTGTGTCCCACAGCTGTGTATCTGAATAAACCTGATTGAAAGTTCCTGTTGCAGTCTCCTCTCATTTCAGCCTGAAAATCAACGACAATGTGTATATGCAACCACTCGGCAAGGTGATCAGGGGGTATGGGGTGAGGCGTTATCAGTATGCGGATGACACCCAACTGTACCTCTCATTTTCTACTGACCCAGGCCTGGCTGTCTCGGTGCTTACCCAGTGTCTGACAGCTGTGGGTGACTGGATGAGGGCTAATCGACTCCGACTGAATCCTGAAAAGACAGAGGTGATGTTAGTGGGTAAGTCAATGGAGATGACAGCCCCCCCAAATTGAAGAGGTTTGTCCTCCACTGACTTCCCAGGTTCGGAACCTGGGGGTGCTCCTCAATGCGCAGGTTCACCTGGATCTCCAGGTGGAGGCTGTGGTGAGGGGTGCCTTCCACCACTTACATCTGGTTCAGTGGCTTCAGCCGCTGATGTTGGTTTCGGATCTGGCCATGATCATCCATGCTTTTATTACCTCTCCGTTAGTTTACTGTAACGCGATCTACGTGGGGCTACTTAAGATGATGGATCGGAAGCTGCACCTGGTGCAGAATGTGGCGGCCTGGCTCCTGGTGGGGCTGGGCCGCCAGAAGCACATTACACCAGTGCTCCGATTTCTTCACTGCCTGCAAATAGTCAACCGGGCCCAATTGAAAGTGTTGGTTTTAACCTATAAAGCCTTACACATCCTGGGCTCTGCCTATCTGTGAGACTGCCTTACTCCCCAGGTTCTAGATGAGCCTCTGTGGTCGTCCGGGTGCACCATGTTGGAGGTCTCCTGGGTTTCCCGGGGGGCCATGCAGGACAAGGCATTCTCGGTGGCCACGCTATGCCTGTGGAACTCCCTCCCGGTGGGGACCCGTTTGCCCCAGACCTCCCAGATTTCCGCAAGAACTGTAACCTGGCTGTTCCATCAGACTTTTGGTGAGGGAGGGGGGTGTGGTTGTGATTTCCCCCCCCCCTGCTTTTGTTTATTATGTTTTAAAAAATTTAATTGTTTTATATTCTATTATTATATTTTATTTTGTTATTGTTAACTGATCTGGGCTACCGTGAGATAGAAAGAGTGGGATGCAAATGTGGTAAAAAAAAATAATAATTCTCTGGATCATCCAGGTATCTGAATAACAGAAACTCATATTTCACTTGCAGCCCAGAGCTGACGGGGTAACCCTATGAACCTTTTTATACAGCCCTTTGTCCTGAGTGAAGAACATGGTGTGGTTGCACACAGTGAGTTGGAGTGCATGTGTGCTCCCACTTAACACACATCCCCACTCACCCCCCACTCATTCCCATGCACAGAGCAACAGGGGAAAATTGAGGTTGCTCTGTCCATGGGGTTGAGTGGGAATGGATGTGTGGCCTTGTGCATTCCCCACCCACCCACCATGCATGCACTGCCATTCCATCGTACCACCCACCCAGCGGCACCATTTTAAAATGGCCTTTGTGGGTCTCAAACCATGAATTTTCATAACCCAGAACTCTGAGGCAGGTATATGGATCATGTTGCCACCTTTGGAATATCCTCATTCTGTCCCTGAAGCTTTCTAGGGGTGTGCAATTCATTTTTGTTTTGCTTTTTAGTTACTAAAATATATGGCGCCCCATTGATTTTATTAACTAGAGATATGAAAATTGATGAATAAGAAAATGATTGTCATTTACTTTTATTTTAAAAATAAAAAATAAAATTTTAAAAATCACTGTGCATGAGAAAAAGGACCACCAGGGCTGTTCTACACATACACATCCCCCCTTCCCCCCAAAGGTGTCAACATCACCAGTACCATTTTGGAAAAGGCAGCTGGTCTGCGCATGTACAGACTGGCTGCCCTTTACCAAAATGGTGCCGATGTCGCTGGTGCCATTTCAGAAAAGGGCTGTACAGGTGTAGAGTAACCCCAGGTTCCCTTCCCCCGCTAATGAATATGCAGGCGATGGTGCTTGTCACCACTACTACTAAAAGGATGAGGTGACAGTCAGGGATGAGCCCCTGCAGTTCCACCTAGTGGTGGAAAAAAGTGGAGCTTCCTGCAAAGGGTGCACAGGCATCCTGCTGTCTTTAAGGCTGATGCAAGGCTTTTCAGTCCCTGAAACAAGGTGGGAGGAGCTTTCCTGAGCCACACTTCAGTTGGGATTGAGGTGGACCACCCAGGAAGATCTCAGGAGTTGAGCGCGATGCCTGTCGCTGTGTCTCTGTGGTGTGGCTTGTTAGTGGAGCAGAGGAGGCCTGGATAGAGAGGGGTGTCAGTTTCAGCTTCCCTGCAGCATGCTAGGTCAGTGGAGCAAAGGCAACTGCAGCGGCTGCTTGTAGAGCGAGAGGCAATGGCCTGCAGGGGCTTGGAAGCTGTCAGCAGTTGGGCAACTTCCTGGGGAAGTTAATCCAGGGAATGTGGGTTCTGTTAGTGTGCAGGGGGGTTCTTTGGGCCTATTACTGGCCCTTCAGGCTCAAATGGATGGCTGGGACATCATGTTTAGGCCATTGAGGGGGGATGGAGTAGCTCCTCCCCTTGAGGGTGGGTCTGGAGCAGTGGTACAAGTTCCTGCTCTTCAGGCTCCTGCTGTTACTGGTGTTGCCCCTCAATGGGAACTCAGAAAGCAGACACTACAAACTCTCATTCTAGAACTGTGCAGCAGCCCGAGGTAGCTGAGGTGGTGGCACAAGAGGATGTTGTTCCAGTGCAAATTCTCATGGAGTGCGTTAACAGCATGCAGCAGCAAATCACAAGGTTGGCTGGGCTGTTGCAGGACAGGAAACCTTTGGTCCTTCCATGCCATCATCAACACTGGATTTGAGGCCTGGTGAGTTAACCCCTTGTACTGGGAGTGGCCAAGTAGTGGGTTTGGGGTAGGAATGACACAGCAGGGAGTCACTACCACACAACCTGCATTGCAGGGGATATTAACTGATCAGCAGTATTCCCAGCTGGGGGTTAGCCAAGCTGTTCAGGTCTCTCAACAAAGTGGGCCAGTAGGGCAGGTGGTAGCTCAGGTTCAGCAGTTCGTACAACCTGCGACAGCAGGTGTTCTGTCACCAGCACAATCAGGGGAGAAATTGCTTGTGCAGCAAGACCCAAACAGATTGGTCGAGTTGGAAAATATATGGCACTCACAAGGGTGTGTTTCAGGGGTTGGAGTAGGGAATGGTTCTAGTCAAGTGGGAGTGGCAAGGGGAGGCTTGTGCTTCACAAGTGCTGCTGTGGTTTCACTGCCTAATTTGATGGTGTTAGGGGAAGTAGCTGCTCAGTCCAACATTGCTTCTTCAGCAGTATCTAGAGGAGAGGAGCCACCTTTAAAAGGGGGTTATGTGGAGGTGTCTTTGCCTATGGGTGTTCACCTCTTGCAGTCTACTAGAGAAAAAATATGGTGAGGTAAATATATAGACGTATTAGTCTTGCTTTATAGTGATCCAATACCGGATCCCAATATTACTTCTGATTCAAGGGATTTTGAGCAGGTTAAGAGGAAGAAGGTTGACTGTAATTGGGTCAACTGGGAGTTGTCCTTCATGGTGTATGCTGGTGTTGTGATGCAGGCTTTTCCCTCCAGGGCTATGGAGCTCTAGAAATATTTTGATATTGTCCGGAGAGCATATGTAGCTGGGGATGGTTTTGGGTGGCTCCGCTATGATGAGGCTTTCCGACAGCGAGCAGCCATCACACTGGGCAGACAATGGGAGGTGCATGCACATGACCTTTGGTTGGAGTACATGAAGGAGAAAGAAGTTGTTAGAACTGATAGTGGGCATGTATTGGCTAAAGGGTATTAAGTGTGGGCATTCTGAGTCTGCTAAAAAGAGTGGGCAGGCACTGGCATGCTGAAACTATAATGAGGGCACATGTTGTTTTCATGCCAACTGTAAGTTCAGGCATGCCTGCCTTCAGTGCAGTGGGATACATCCATTGTAAAATTGTTTTAGACAAAAGGGAAACATGCAAAAAAGGAAGCGTCAGTTCAGTCCTAGTCAGCAAAAAGGTGGTGGTAGGGAAGTAAACCTTCCTCTGGCATCTCTGGGAAGGGTGCCAACACCAGTTAGATGGGAAGTTTTAGAGAGAATGTTGGTGGATTATCCAGACCAGTCAACTGCTCATTATGTTGTTAATGGTTTTTGGTGGGGTTTTCAGATACTATTTACAGGGGTAAGGATGCATATGATGGCACCTTATTTGAAGTCAATTATAAGTTTGGAAAGGGTAGTTAGGGAAAAAAATTAGGAAGGAGGTTTCAGAAGGCAGGGTGGCAGGCCCATTTGACAAACTTCCAATGGGGACCTTACGAGTCTCCCCGTTGGAAGTGGTGCCAAAGAAGGCCCTTAGTGAATTTCATTTGATTCACCATTTGTCTTACCCCAAGGGGCTTTTCTGTCAATTATGCTATACCGACTGAGCTATGCTCAGTCCATTATGCATACTTTGGAAAGGCAGTGGAAATGGCCAGATCTTGAGGAAGAGGGGCTTTGATGGCAAAGGGTGACATAAAGTCAACATTTTGCTTCCTCCCTGTTTATCTGGTTAATTTTATTTATTGGGATTTGATTTTCCGGGAAAGTTTTATTTTGATAAGGCAATGCCAATGGGTTGTTCCATTTTGTGTGCTGCCTTTGAGAAATTCAGCTCGGCACTGGAGTGGGTGGTAAAGACTCTGACAGGTAATGGCCATGTGACTCATTATCTCGGTGATTATTTGTTTGCAGGGAAAAGGGGGACTTGGGAGTGTAGTGTGTAGGCCTATTGCAGCCTTTTCACAATATTGTGTTTTGTTTACGGGTTCCCCTTGCAGACGAAAAAACTGAAGGTCCTGCTTCAGTTATAACATATATAGGTATTAATCTGGATTCTGATAATGAGTTGTCCAGGCTGCTATTTGACAAACTCAGTGCACTACAGAATGAGGTGGTTAGGCTTAGGTAAGTTCAAAAGGTCACATTGAGGGACCTTCAATCTCTGCTGAGCAGCGTTAATTTTGCTTGCCACGTTGTTACTCGTGAAAAAGCCTTTTTGTCTAGAGTATATTCTAAGACTGCCGGGTGTCTGCTTCAGCACATTAGATTAACAAGGAGATGAGAGAGGATTTGACTGTATGGTAGCAATTTCTTAGGGATAATAATGGGGTAAGCATGTGGAGCGAAACCTTGTTGCTTGAGGCTGAGTTGCAGGTATATTCAGATGAAGAATGGTGGCATTGGTATGGGAATATATTTTATTTTATTTATTTATTTACTTATTTATTTATTTACTTATTTATTTTCTCACATTCCTATGCTACCCCCTCCTGCTCACGTATCTCGAGGTGGCTAACAACTTCTTAAAATAACAAAAGACCAGAAATTCCCAATCTTAACCCCCCCCACCCCAATCATCTATCTCCCTCACCAAAGGCCTGGCGGAACAGACAGGTATTAAACTGTCTGCTGAAAGAGGGTAGGTCTAAGGACAGGTGGATCTCCGGCGGAGGACAGGTGGATCTTTCTCTGAGGGAATTCCACAGCCACGGTGTGGCCACCGAAAACACCCTCCTCATAGTCGACACCTGGGAAACCCAGTAGACCTCAAGGAGGATGCTCCTGACTGATCGCAGGGGCCAATCCATGACCCAGAAGGTGAAGTTGTCTTGCAGATAAATGGGGCCAAGGCTGTTCAGGGCTTTAAAGGTCAAAACCAACACCTTGAATTGTTCCCAGAAGACTATTGGCAGCCAGTGTAGAGTACAGAGCACTGGTGTAATGTGCTCGAAACAGATCATCCCCCTAAGGAGGTGAGTCACCACATTTTGCACCAGCTATTGTCTCTGGACCATCACTAAGGGAAGCCCCACATAGAGCGTGTTACAGTAACTAATCTCAAGGTAATAAAAGCATGGATGATAGTGGCAAGGTCCGTGTCTGAAATGTACGGCTGAAGCTGACGCATCAGATGTAATTGGAAAAATGAGCCTTTTGCCACAGCCGCCACATGGGCATCCAGGTGGAGCTGTGTGTCTAAGAGAACCCCCAGACTTATTATGGAATTATTACCTATTGTAGCTTCGGTACATATTTGTACCAAAGCTTTTCATAACAGATGGGTCGTTTTTGTGTGCGACAACATGGGGGTAGTCCATGTCATTAAATCTCTGTCATCTAGATCAAAAAGGGTTATGAGGTTAGTCTGTGTTTTTGTTTTGGTCTCTTTAAAGCACAACATCTTGTTTTCAACTAAGCATATCTTCGGCCTGGATAATAACATTGCAGACACCCTTTCTTGGTTTCAGATGTACTGCTTCTAGAACCTTGCCCCCTTAGCATGGCATCTACAGGAACTTGTCTCTGTGGAGATGTGGATCATAGAATTGTTCCAAACAGTCCATGCCTCAGTTGCGCCTTTCACCTGGGTGGCTTATGAGCATGCGTATAGGGAGTTTCAGGAATTTACTACTAGAAAGGGAATGGTGATGTCATTCCCCATCCCTTTGCCACAATTGATTCAAAGTATTTGCATAACAATTCCATTTGCATAACCGAGAGCTTATTTGCATAACCGAGAGCCTATTTCCCAGCAATCGTGCTAGGTGCTAGCACGATTGCTGGGAAATAGGCTGCTTTATCTTTGGCGGGTCCAAGTTGGCAGATTTCCCCAATTTGTTGCAGTCACCATTGTTGAGGGCCATGTTAGAATCTTTTATCAGATCACAGACTTCCTCTATCCCCACAGTTATTGATTCAAATGGTTTATATTTTGAATGAGCTGTGTTCATGAACAATGGAGGTGATTTTGTTTAATGCAGCATTTAAATTGGCATTTTGGGGGGCATTGAGGATAAGCGAGTTAGTGGTCGGCTTTTGCTTTGATCATTCTGGTCGAGCCTTGTGTGTTGGGGATTTAACCATGAGTGATTCATCAGTTAGGTTCGGGCTTAGATTTTTTTTTATAATTTTTTTTTTTACCAATATGGATCATAGAGGTCAAGGTAAATATGTGACACTTCAAAAATCAGGTAAGAATTTAGCTTGCCTTGTTTGAGCACTGAAATCGCATATGGAGGTCCGTCCGCAGATAGAGGGTCCATTATTTGTTCATGAGTCAGGTTTACCACTAACTAGGGCCCTTTTTACACAGACACTCTAACACCCATAAAATTGGTGTTACATTTTATTATACATGTTGCAGGGTAACACTGCAGCCAATCACCATGGGCCCTGTGCACACATGATGCCTCCACCCAGTTCCTCTGGGTGGAGTTGGGTGTTGGCCCGTGGGTGGGGAGCATTTCCCTTGGTGGAGATGGGTGTAAACACCATTTTCGGTGGGTGATGGTGAGTGTTTGCTCCTGGCCAACACCCATCTCCACCCACACCCACCCACGGAGCAACCGACAGTGGCATCCATTGCTCCATGGGTGGGTGTGGGTGGAGATGGGTGTTGGCCAGGAGCAAACACTCACCAACACTAACCGAAAATGGCATTTACACAGATGCCCCCACCCATCTCCACCCAGGGAATGCTCCCCACCCACCGGCCAACACCCATCTCCACCCAGAGGAACTGGGTGAAGGCATCATGTGTGCACAGGGCCCATGGTGATTGGCTGCAGTGGTGCCCTGAAACATGTATAATAAAATGTAACACCCATTTTATGGATGTTAGAGTGTCTGTGTAAAAAGGGCCTAGGAATCAGTTTGTGGTAATCATGAAGAAGTGGCTGGGCAGACTAGGTCTGCCAGCCAGTGTCTTCAGATCCCATAATTTTCGGATTGGGGCAATATCTTCTGCCTTGGCTGCTGGTGTGGGGGATGGGAGATTCATGCAGTGGGTAGGTGGTTATTCAGGGCCTTTAGGTCATATGTATACCCACTTCAAGTGTGTCACGTATCAGTATGAATTTGGTAGATTATGGTTCAAATGTTTTCTAAGTTGTATTTGGTGTTGCAGGATTTGAAGGGAATGATCCACAGAAGTTGATCTGGATCCTCGGACACAGTTTTGTCCACTGGGCAGCTGATACAGCTAAGCACATAAGTTGGGGATCCCAGTTGGGTTTGAGTTCTAAGGCAGAGGTGTTTTGGAAGGAGAAAGGTGGGATGCTGTGGGTGCAACTTATGCCTATGATTTGGGGATTGAGGGCCCAATTTTGGCCAGATGTAATTGTTATACATTTGGATGAGAACAATTTTTGTCGAGGTTCTGATCTTGACTTATCTGTTATGATTAGATGGGATGAAGGATCTTTTCCCCTGGGCTAGATTAGTTTTTACCTCTGTATTGCAAGGAAGGGTATGGAGTAAGGTCTGTAACCATAAGGGTGTAGCAGGGCTAGGAAGAGGATAAATAAATATATATATAAATTTATTGTTTAGCTGAAGCCATAACAAGCAATAATAAAACAGAGAAACACTATCAAAAACATTTATACACTTCAGAACAAAAAAGAGAAAAAGAAAAATTTTACACAGATCAAAAACAACAACTTAAAATCGGCCGCCAGCAGGCATCCCATATATAGACCCATACATCATATCAGCTCACAATGTATACGAGGTGACTGGCCAGGGCTCAAGTAAGACTGGCTAATCTGGACAGCCACCCAGCAGAAACTTGCCACCGCTCTAGACTGTTCTGAATTACTAAGACAGAGGAGTCTTTGGGTATCACCACCCATGCTTCCATCCGCAATCGCCTCACTCATAAGGAAACCTCCCAAGTACTTAAATCTGGGGTCCGCAAGGCAAGGGCATTGGAAGAGGATATGGTCAGGCAAATCTATCTCCCCCAAGGAGCACAAGGAGTACAACTGCTGGTCCCGCAGGGTGCCCATATAGCGGCCCTCCAAAACCGCTGAGGGGAAAATGTTCGCCCTCATCTTTAAAAATGCAATGCGCTTGCTTGCATCCTGCCACTTGAAAAGATAGTAAGGGCCATCACGCAGAGGGTTATATGGGATATATTCCAGTGCTACCCTCTGTGCAGCCATCAAGACACTCTCCGTTTGAAGAGTCTAATCTCTCAACCGTCTTATGATTAAACTTTTGGAGGCCACCCAACCAAGGCGTCTCAAGCTCTCGAATGAGAATCCCAGGTTGAGGGTTTCTTGCTCAGCCCTCCTTAACCAATTATCCCCGAGACCAGCAGTCACATCATGCACGACTAACGATCCAGTGGAAGGGGGGAACAAAGCCTTCCTAATCCAATAGTTAAGAAATGCCTATAAGATGTATACTTTGAGGGGAATACAAAGAGCTTCTGATCTTAGAATCACTTGTGGGGTCCCCCTCAGGACTCCCAAAATTGCTCGCAAAAATTTATTTTGGAAACCTTCCAGGTCAAAAAGAAAGACAGGGACCCAAGCTGGAATTGTGTAGAGAAGTTGGTCCAAGACCTTAGCCCTGAATAAACGCAGGGCTGGACAGACCAACTTCGCCCCCCAGGCCAAAATAAAATTTTATAATTGCATCTACGGATTTTCCTACCAGCTCTCGAAATGCCTCAAAATGGGCCCTCCAACCGCTATTAGAAGAAAAAATCACCCCAAAATATTTGAAGACCTGTACCTGCTCAATTGGGTTATCCCCAATAACCCAATAACCCAACGATGTATTATTTGCGCTCCTCTGGGGCCCACCACCAAAACCTTGGTCTTGCCAAAATTAATTAACAAGAACTCTGCCTGGCAGTATTCCCCAAATGCTGTTAGCGCACGTCTCAGACCCACCTGGGTCTGTGAGATCAGCACGGTGTCATCTGTGTATAACAGGAAGGGGGTTAGATGATCTCCTATTTTCGGGGGGTGAGTGTTAAAGGACCTCAAAAAGGATATAGGTGGGGACTTTGACACCAGATTGGGAGACCCCGCATCCAGGCCCTTTCAACCGGATCTTGAGGAATCGGCGGATCCTCTTTATATCCCATTACGCCACTCAATGGATCACATGGTGGGATCAAGGAGGATCCTTATGGACAGGCTATTAGGGCCGCTGAATCTTATTATAGTAAATGGCCGCCTCAAGGATGATTTGACTGGCAATTTCACTTTCCATTCCTCTATGGACTCTAGTGTATTAGATCTCCTGTTGATTCCTCCTTATTTGTTTGGTGACATTTCCAACCTCCAGGTTGTTCCCTTGTCCGTGTCAAATCACCTCCCAATATCCCTGACTATATGGGATCCCTGGACTCGACCCTCCCCCCCTGATTTTCTTGCTCCCCTGGCTGATGGAGCGCTTTTCTTGATCCGGGAAAAGTGGTCTGAGGATTTGAAGGGTAAGGTGGCTGATTTTTTGGAGTCTCCACTAGTTATTGCTATCTGTGCTGGGATCGTAACCCAGAGGCCAGATACGATCTTGTACGATAAATTGTTGGCTGCATTGACCCAAGTGATCACGATTAGTATCTCTAGGGAGGGGAGTGTCATTCCTCATCCTGGCCCCCCATCCTGGTTTGATGCCGAATGCCGCAGGGCCAGGGTCAAGCTTCACTGGGCTGCTAGACAAGTGAGATTGAACCCCTGCCAAGCCCATAGGACCACATTAGTGGCCTTGAGGAATGATTATCATACGCTGCTGGCATTTAAATCAAATGAGGCCAGGGTAGCCTCATTTGATTTAAGACTGCTAATGAAAGGGACTCACAGAAATTCTGGGAAGTCATTCACCGGCCCCTGAAGGGGATGGGGAACACTCACAGAGTTTCCCTTTGCCCGGAGGTGTGGCAGTCCTTTTACGAGGGCCTTTTTTCAAACTTTAGGGTGGGGTCTTTTGATTTAGAGATTCTCCCTATGGATAGATTCCAGAGCTGGCCCCCAGTTACCGTGGATGAGGTGGCCTTGCTCATTGGTCGCCTTAAACCAGGTAAAGCCCCAGGACCGGACTTTATAACACCAGAATTGCTAAAGAGCAATCCGGTCCGATGGGCAAAAATTCTAGCACCTCTATTCTCATATATTAATGAGACCAGCGCGCTCCCCTCTTCTTGACTCGCCAGCATTGTGGCCCCGATATTTTAAAAAGGGGACCTAATGCTCCCGGGGAACTATCGTCCAATTAGCCTCTTATGCATAATAGCTAAAATATATACAAGTTTTTTCCAAACCAAATTACAAGCTTGGACGACGTCCCTGGAGTTAGTGGAGCCAGAGCAAGTAGGGTTCCGTGAGGGGGCCGCAACAACTGATCACATTTGTGTCCTGGCCGCATTAATTTCTAAAGCAATGTCTGCTCAGAGGAAGCTTTACCTTGGCTTCATTGACCTTGAGAAGGCGTTTGACTCCATTGCAAGGGAGCGCCTTTTGGAATAAGCTCCATCTACTGAATATATAACCCAGACTATTGTACCTAATAATTAAGTTGAACTTGGGGAATTCCCTCCAGGCGCGGGTTAAATTCCAGGGTGTATTTCACCTAATCCAGTGCAGGTGAAATCAGGGGTGCGGCAGGGGTGCTTACTGGCCCCTGCCCTCTTTAATCTTTTTCGGAACGATTCTATATCATTTTTGAGGATAAATAAAGAAGGTCAGGTGTCTTATTGAATTGTGTGGGGTGGAGGTGATTGGCTTGAACATACAGTCATTAACTGGAAGAAACCAGAGCTCTTTTGGGTGGATGGTGTCCATTTGTCACACATGGGGATGGATCTTTATTTAACAGCATCAAGAGATTTCTTAATTAAATTAATGCACATGTGGTTTGGAAGTTGGCAGAGCGGGGCGAACATACCAAAAGGAGGTGGAAGTCAGTGCCAATAGGTTATTCAAGCTCACATAATGGGTTTTAGTACCTTTAATTGACAAAGAATGTTATTAAATTTGAGGCACCTCACAGAGGTGAGGAAAGGTTGAACCGATCAAGGGAAAAGTGACCCACTGTTTTGCCTAACTCTGGGAGGTGCTGGGCTCTGCGCTACTATGCAGCATACATGTGGTCCCTAGCTGGTGTGGAACCTGGCACTTCGCCCTCAGAACCCTAATTTTGGAAGGTCTGGAAGCTGTCAGATATATTACATATAATTTGGACTTTGTGAGCTGACTGTTGATTTTTCATAAGGAAAGGGTTGTGTTCTGTTAAATTTAATGGTTAATGGCTTACATTTACCCTTTATTTTGATCCAGGCTGCAAGGAAACATTTCAATAAAAAGGTTGCAGGCAGGTTTAACCTAACTTCTTGTTGTCTGTTGCCTCATTTCATGTGTTTGTGACAAAGTCCAATTGCACATGCACAGTGATTTTAAAAAATAATAATTATTTCATAAAAAGGGGGAAAGAAAGGAAAATGAACATGGTTTTCTTGTGCTCTTGTGCTCAGGTCGTTTATGAACACCCCAAAAATGAAGGGGATTTTGCAAATGAAAATGAAAACTAAAATGAAAATGGGTGCCTTCTGCCTCTCTTTATTTACTAAGTCTGCTTTATTATATCTATTTTTGGTTTAGGTTATCTGCCACACCTCTATTTAGTATCTGTGGCTATGTCACAGCTACACCACAGCAATAGACTTTTGATTGGCATGTAACATCAAACGTCACTTGGCATGTCACAGCAATAGGTTTCTGATTGGCAGATCCCTGAAGGTCACAGCAATAGACTTCTGATTGGCTGGATACCCTGTTCTTCTGATTGCTACTACCCCTAGCTACTTAAAGCAAAGTACCAGGTAGGAATGGGAGAACAGAACGCCATTCAGATGTTTGGACATTCAGTCGTTCAGTTTGAAACTCGAGTTTGGGTTTGGCTGTTCAGTTTGATGGCGATCGGTTCGGCCAAACTCGGCAGAACATCCAAAAATAGCGCTATCGATACAGAAACCAATTTTTTTTGGTATTGGTATTTTTGGCCCTGAAACCACCCCTGATGTCTACCCCTGGTGCCAGGAAGTCTGCTCCTCAGCTGCGTCCCTCTTCCAGTCATGCTTTTCCCTCCCAAAGTCACGTATTTCCCACCCCCAAACTCATCCAAACTTTTCTGAACTGTTCGGAAGTTTGAGCGTTCAGTTTGGAAGTTCAGTTCGGTCATCCAAATAGACCAAGTTGGAACCGAACTCTGAACTTCCGAAACACATTTGCCCATCCCTAGTACCAGGGTGGTTACTGGTAGGGATGGGCGAACGCGGTTCAGAAGTTCAGAGTTCGGACCCAACTCAAATAGTTCTGTCAACCAAACAGAATGTGTGAACTGAACTTAAATTCAAACATTCAGTATGGATGTGTTCGATGAGTTCGGAATTGAATTTCCATTGCTTTCAATGGAAAACACATTATTGGTTGTAGATTTTTTGTTTTATATGCTATGTGGCTGAAAAGTGAAGTAACTATACCGCCAATGGAAATAATTAAGTGTACCAAATTTCAAAATGATTGGATTAAGGCATCCAATTTTAGAAGCTGTTGAATCATTGTATTTTTCAATATTCTACATATACATTCTTAGCTGTAACTTCTTTGTCTCACATCTAATGTAGGTAAAAATTGTCTGATTTATACTTCTTCCCATATTTACTAACTTTACCAAATTTCAGAAGAATTGGAAAAAGGATCTTGGTGGTATAAGTAATTAACATATAAATGTATGTCTGACTCTAACATCTTTGTAGTCCATCCAGTGTACATGAAATTTGGTGGGGTTATATATTACACTTTTATGATCATATCTGCCAAATATAAGAAAGATTTCCTAAAGGGTCCCAATTTTATATGCCTGTACAACATCTGTAGAGAAGGGGCCTATGCCTGGGATTCTCTAATGTCACTGTGGTATAAGATCAGTTTGTGATGCGAATTGGCCAACTGAAATGTCAACCAAATATCCTCAATCTGTGCTGGGACCATCCCAACATATCTCCCCCACTTGTTTCTGGGAAGTCAGAAGCGTTTGTTTAGGAAAGAGTCAATAGAGATTCTCTTATGTCATCTGTTTCAGTGCTGCAGGATGAAATTGTGATGATAATTGGCCAGCCTGGATGTGGTTTTTTTAAATTTACATTTTAAATGTGCATTTCCCATGCATCTTCTTTTTCAGCAGCAGCGTCACGTGTAGGACGAACTGCCGGCTCTTTTGAAAACAAGCGCGGGCGCCACCACGCTTGTCTAAAAACGACCTATGTCTCCTGACTGCTGGGATGCTATCTCAGATGTCCCAGTTATGTTGCTTATGCCCACCTCAGGGCCGCCCCCTATGCCCAACTCGAAGCCACTACCAATTGGTCCTGTAAAGCTAGAAGCGCCTCTGACTGGCACTGAATATGCTGATATTTATCTGAATAATGATCTTCACAGGGACAACATCAATTGCTTATATAACTGGGTCCCTTTATCAAAATCTCTAGGACATTTCCTGAAATGGCAGAAAAGGTATTTGATACATTCTTGCCAAATATCCTGTTAACAGAATGGAATATCAAAGGAAATGTATTTTCAGGTTAATGTCTTATACCCTTGGGACCCTTTATCCACTCTTTCTAAAAATTGGCAGAAGTATTAAGCATATGGAGCAACGTAATGTGCACATGTTTCATGAACATTGGATGCAAGATAAAGAAGTGGTAGCCATGAATGTGTTTGGAGCTTTTCCTAAAATCACATCATTCAATTGCTTCTGAAATTGGTTCTATTTATCTAATTGTTCTGAGTTTTGGTACACTTAGTGCCCTCCATCAGGGATACAATCTTCCCAACTTTCATCAGAAATGAAATAGGAACAAAAATTTTATAGCCAGAAATATATTTTGCAGTTTTTTCCCTTTATTTAAAAAACCAAATGTCATTTTCAGTTCCCGATTGCACCAAACTAAAGACCAAACCGAACCTGACCAAACAAAATACTGAATCTGAACTCAAATTTCAACCCGAACCACTGAACCGCTGAACATCCAAACCTGGTTCTGTTTGCACATCCCTAGTTACTGGGCTTGGCTGGTTCTACCTGGACACTGACATGTACCTTCTCTATGCTCCTAATTCAGTGGCTCCCATGTGGTGGCATGTCTTCTTTTCTTTTTTTTTGTCTTTCAAAAGTTTATTTGAAATTTCATTTAACTTGTACATTCATTTATACCACAGGTACAATATCCAAAAGGAAAAAACTACAACATTAGCTTAGGTTCCAATGTCATCAATGTCCTTACTAGCTGTATTTCTTTGGAGACTTCTCTTCTTCTTGCTATGGCTCATCTTCTACCCCTCCTTCCGATAGCCAGTCTTTCCCTTGAGTCTATTTGGGTAAAACCCCAACCTGGATATGAAACAACATCTTTGTATCCTTAGGACTCGAAGAGTGCCCTGTATTCTTCTTTCTCCTGCTCCTTCCCTTCTAAAACCTTTATAATTGGGGCCCAGACTCTCTCAAAATCTTGGGCTTTGCCCAGCAGGTTGTGATGTAGCTTCTCCATTGTAAACATCTACCACAACCTGTTTACCCATTCTGCCATTGTGATCTCTTCCACAGCCTTCCAATGTCTAGCGATTATATTTAACGCAGCTAGGAACATTACCTTACAGGATCCTTGATAGGACTGTTTATTACTCTTTTTTGGATAGCGGCCCAACAGTGCCGTCTCCGGTTTAAATGGAATAATCTCCCTACTACGATATTCACCATTTTCCAGACCCTTTCCCAGAAGACCTGCACCCTGCTGCAGCTCCACCAACAGTGCCTATAATCCGCTCTTTCCCCACATCCCCTCCAGCAGAAGTCTTTCCCATTAGGCATGCTATTACTGAGTCTTTTTGGGGTTAGGTAGAATCTTAGTATCAGCTTGATCTGGGTTTCCTTCACCTCTAACGATTGTGCGCATGTGTTCATGTGTAGCCAGATCTTTTTCTTTTCCTTTTCTCCTATTTCCATGTTTAGGTCTCTACTCCATTTCCCTAAATATGCTATTGAGTTGTCATATATCAGATTCTTAAGTTCTTTATAGATCTTCCCTACTCTCCCTGCAGCTTTTGTCTGTTTGAAAAGTATTTCCTCTAATTTAAAGGGTTCCCTGCCAAAGCTTCCTTTGTTTTCTGGACCTGTCACGAAGTGTTGTAGTTGTAGGTATTGAAAGGGGTCTACATTAATTTGGAGCGATTCTTCCAGACTTTTATGTGTTACAAACTTCCCCTCTTTAAACAATTGCTGCATTCTATTCATACCCTTTAATTTTAACCTATTGCTCAGAGTGGGGGCCAGACGTTGCTCTCCAACTTGCATAGGATCTATTGTTGTATATGGTGAAAAGCCACCTGTCATTTCCAATTTATTTTGAATTGTAGCCCAATATTTCATCAGCGTGCCCTCAAAAGGGTGTTCACTCTTATGTTCTCTCCTAATGAAGCCTTTATATACTATGAGGTCTTTCAAGGAGTCAACCTGGAGTAACTCTCTTTCTAAACTCACCCATTCCGGAACTTCTGCCTCTCTATACCAGTCAGGTAGCACATTCAGGGATGCCGCCATATGATAAAGTTTTAGGTCTGGAAAATTGATTCCCCCCCCCATCCTGTGGTCTCCTTAAAGCTAACTTTTTTATTCTTGGCTTCTTCCCATTCCAAATTATTTCATTCAACAGTTGATCACTCATCCTGTAAAAGGACTTTGGGACATGAATAGGTAAGGTCATAAACCTATATAGAATCTTTGGCAATATTATCATCTTGTAGAGATTAACCTTTCCCAGCCAAGATACCATTAAGTTCTTCCCTTAACTTCTGAATAAGTGGAATGAAATTGGTTGCATATAGATCCTTCAGATTCTTGGTGATAGTGACTCCCAAATATTTGATTCCCCCCTTTGCAATAGGAAATGGTGATATTTCATTTAATTTTGCCTCATTATCTCTGTTGTGGCCATAAATCAGGGCAAAGGATTTTTCTTTATTGATTTTATACCCTGAAATCTCCCCAAACTGGTCAATGACTTTAAGGAGTTCTGGCAGAGATTTTTCAGGTTCTGCTAAATATATGAGCAAATCATCTGTATATAATGAAAGCTTCTCTGTATGTTTTCCAATCTGAATTCCTGCAATCTTGTTATTTTCCCTTATCGCGCACGCCAGTACCTCCAATACCAAATTGAAAAGTAGGGGTGACAGCGGACACCCCTGTCTAGTACCTCTCTGAATCTTGATATATTCAGAAAGACTGCCATTAATCATAAGTCTTGACTGCGGGTTTTTGTAAATTGCCCTTATCCAATTCAGAAAGTTACCCTCAAATCCCATTTTCTCTAATACCATGAACAGGCAATCTGGTTCGACAAAATCAAAGGCCTTCTCCGCATCAGCAGAGATGATCATGGCCGGGATCTTTTGATTCTGTAGTGCATATATTATATTGATAGTTCTCCTGATGTTGTCTTTACCCTGCCTGCCGGGAATAAATCCAGACTGATATGGATTACCTCTCCCGCTATCCTCCTGAGTCTAGTGGAAAGAATTTTGGAGAACAATTTAAAGTCAGTATTTAGCAGAGAAATAGGCCTGTAACTGCCACATAGATCTGCCTGTCTTCCTGGCTTGTGGATTAAAGTGATCAGAGCCTTATAAAAGTCCTGTGGCATCTCCTTTTCCCTTAATATATTGTTGAATACTGCTGTGAGATGGGGTGCTAAAACTGATGCAAATGCCTTATAGAATTCATTAGGGAATCCATCAGGACCCCCAGCTTTATTCCTTTTTGAGGTTGCTATTGCTTCTATTACATCCTGTTCTGAAATTCGTATATTTAGGAATGAGCCCTGCGCTTCATTTAATTTAGGTAATTGTATGCCCTCTAAAAAGGAAGCAAATTTTGTCTTCTCCGGTGTCTGGGAGCTATATATACCCTTTTAGAATTCCATGAAAGCCTCTTGAATGTATGAGCTGTCTGTGCCTCTTATGCCCTTTACATTTTGAATCGCTGGAATATATGCTTTCCTCTGTTTGATTTTTACTAACCTTGCTAGAGTCTTACCTGCTTTATTATTTGTCTCATAAAAGTGGCATCTAATTTTTAACAATTGATTTTTCACTCTCTCAACTTCTGCGATATTAATAATTTATCTGCGATTTAATAATTTACTAACCTCTTTTTGTCTTTTAGTTTCTTAGCCTGTAGGGCAATTAATCTGCCTCTAATTACCACTTTACCAGCCTCCCAGAGGGTTACTGGGGATTTGACCAAATTAATATTCAGTTCAAAATACTCCTCTAGTTGTTCCTGTATTTATTTCCTAAATACCTCTTTGCTAATGATATTTCTGTTTAACTGCCAATTTACATTCCTATTGATGTTCTTTCCTAAATCCCTGAAGACAGTTGTCACTGCGTTATGATCAGACAGGACAGTTGGAACAATAGTACATTTTTGGCATCTGTGTGCCTCCGTTTTATCTGTGAGTACATAGTCTATTCGCATATAGCTATTATATTTAGCTGAATAGAATGTGTAGTCTTGTTCTGTCCCATCGACCTGCCTCCATAGATCTGTCCAGCCTAATGTCTCTATTAATTTCACAATTTTTTTTGGTTCTGGTCTTGGTTCCTTTCGACTAGAGTGGTCCCAATGCGTCAAAGTGATATTAAGTTCCCCCTGTATCATTAAATAACCTTTAGCCACATTTGCCACCTTTTTCAAACAGGTTTCAAAATATTCCAATCTCCCCTCACTCGAGGCATATAAACTGACAAGTGTCATCAATTTCCCTTGAATACTGCCTATCACACATAAGAACCTACCCTCCTTGTCAGTAAACACTTTCTCTGTTATAAAAGCTATGTTTTTGCTAAAACCAATGATGACTCCTGCTTTCTTTGACTTTGCACATGAGGAAAATAATTCTCCTATTTTTGTGTTGGAGAATCTCTTTACATCTTTACTAAAAAGATGTGTCTCCTGCAGGAAAAAAATACCAACTCCCTGCTCCTCTATTAAATTCCTTACTCTTTTTCTTTTTTGTGGGGAGTTAAGCCCTCTCACATTCAAGGTTAATGTCTTAACTTCTCCCATCATGTGCTTTGAATTCATTTAGACCTTCACCAATCACCCTCCTAACTCTCTTCTTTGCCTATCTTCACCTTTTCCATTATATCTCCCATTTTTGTGGAACTGCTGCTAATTTCCTTATGTCTACTTAATGTACCTTTAAACCTTTTCTTCCCCTCCCTTCCTCCTGCTTGCATTCTTCCTTGCTTCCCCCACCCTTCACCTCCAAATTCCCCACCACCACCCTTTGTCCCTCCCCCCTCCCTAGCCCCTTTCCCTGCCACCTTATTCTGTGGCCTATCCCCATCCTGTGTCTCTCCTCTGAGGATCTGCTGGGACCCTCTTTCATCTGATTCTGGCACACACCCTGTGTCCCTCTCCGCATCTCCCCAGCTCTTTGTATTATTTTTTTAAAGAAACCTTCTATCCCCACCAAGGTGAGGCTAGCTTTCTAACCAACTTTAACTTCAACCATTATTACCCTCTTGAATTAGTTTAACCTTTAAACATTTATAACATCTTAAACTCAGAGTATCTGCAGGACCATAGTTCCATTTGTTTGCCCATTGCCCCCTCCTAGAACTTTACTCCCCAGCACTACTATTAGAGGGGCTGATGATGTGCCCTGGTTGTTCAGCCCTCTTCTGCCTGCCTCCCCATGGCCACAGGGATTCCCAGCACATATGCTTCTAAGTCCTCTGTGCATGTAAAGACCTTCCTGTTTCCTTTGTGGGTAATCATCATCTTTTCTGGAAAGATTAATTGTGGCTTCATATTTCTTTCTATTAGGGTCCCAAAATATTTGTTCCACTTCATTCTCTTCTTGATGGTCTCTGCAGCATAGTCAGGGAAAATCTTCACCGGCTGCTGCTGATATGTTAAGCTCTTTTTAAGTCTGGATTTCCTTAATATCTCCTCTTTTACTTGAAATTTAGCAAACTTCACTATTATAGTACAAAGTAAATCATTGTCCTTTTGCCTGGGGTACCCTGTTCTGTGGTCCCTGTCAATTTCAGCTTCGTGCATGGCTGCATCCTCCGGGAAGTTTTCTTTCAACATTCCCCTTATTAAGTCCTGGATATTTTCTGCCCCATTTGACTCCTTTATCCCGTTTATGCGCAGGTTTCCCCTGCGAGATCTGTTCTCAAGATCTTCACATTTATTTTGGAGGAAATCCACCTCCTTTCTCAACTTCTCCAGTTAGTCTGATGCAGTGCTGGAGTGGTATTCTAAGGATGAAATCCTGCCCTCAGCCACCTCCATCCTCCTAGCCACTGTCTCCAGTTTTTTATTTCCCATCTCCACTGAGAGCTGAATTTTCCTCATCTCTGCTTTAAGCTCTCTTCTCATTCATGTAATTAACTTGTGCAGAGATCCCCGCTCACCTTCCTCGCAGTCTGACTCTGATGTGGCCTGCTCATCTCCTGACTCATGCTCTGCTGCCACCATCATCATTTTCTCCCCGCTTCTCCTGCTCTCCGCTTCTCCAGGCCTCGCGCTGGGCCCCTTCCGACAGAAGCATTCCAGCGCGTTGCTTTGCAATATTTTTTTTGTTTAATTTTGCTTCTCCCTGCCATCGGCGCATTGCTTCAGGATTTTTTTCTTCCTTTTTTCAACTTGTAAGCCGGTATTTCAAGAGCTGGGGGTGCGGAGCTCAGACGGGTCCCAGCTAGCTGCTCTCACGCATGCGCAGATCCCCGTGGTATGTCTTCTTTTGGTGACATAGATATAATTCTGTGATTAAAGAGACTGTAGACTCTCCATTGCTGGAGGCTTTCAAAAAGAATCTAGACAGCCTTCTGTCAGTGATGTTGTAGCTAGGTATAGTCATCCTTCCTCCAAGCAGGTGGTTAGACACTGATTAGAGGTCCCTGGAGGTACCTTCAAGCTCTATGATCTATACTCTTCTCACAGTTATCATGGCTCCTAAATGGTGACTCTGCTCTGTTCTGCTTGTTTCAAACCTGGGCCAAATCTGTGTTAGGGTTTTAGACCCAAAATCTCTAAACTGATGCTAATTAGCCACTGCTAAATCACCCCAGTAAGTCTAGTAAAGTACCCTGGAAGTAGCCAATCCCATTTGTCTGCTGGGATCTCCTGCTGGTTACTTCAGAATGCCCATTTCACATATTACCTCTATCAGGAACAGCAGTGCTCAGGGAAAGGCAGCAGCAATGTGAAACGATGCTCGCGACCCAGTTGACCCTCCCTCCTCCCAATTTCTGTCCCAGCCTGCCTCCATATGTTACCCTATGCATCCACTAACCCACTTCCCTCCTTTGCCTCACATCCCAGACTATGACTCCCCCTTTCCACCTTGCCATTTTCCTTCTTTGGACTTTTATCCTCGCTCTGATGCCCATTACAAGTTTCTAGACTTCAACTCTGCCTCATACCTCAGTATTATTCTCCTAACTGTCTAATTAACAGTCTAACAGCCTCTGACTTCCTGGCTCCAGCCCAATCTGGTTATACCTGACACCTCAGCCTGATCCAGCAAGCCCTCTCCTCAGCCCACATCCCTTATGATTCAGTTGCCTAAGACCATGACTTAGGCTATTGCTCTGACCTAGGTCCTTCTTCACAATAGTTTCATTTCCAAAGTACATCTATGTTATAAGTAACAACTGATAAGTCACAACAAAATAGAATGTACGCAGACAATTGTCCCACATTCTAAATCCAGAATGCGTACAGAATTTCTAGAGCACAAGAAACAAATAAAACTCTTGAGCAATGATAGTAGTTTGAACTTTCAGTGACTATGGGTGCTTTTTCACATTGCATCATATGTCATGTCCTGCTCCCAGGTCCTGTGCCTCAGCTGTGAAAGAAACAAAAACATTATTTCTCCATTGTCAAAAAATGTAGGAATGTGTGCCTGTGAGAGAAAAAAGCTCGGAGGGGAGGGTATCCATATAGTCTGCTTGACTTCACACATTTCAAACACATTTTTACCCTCTCCAGGGCCAAAGGAAATGCTTAACTGGAAGAAAAAAAAATTATGTGGTATACCATGCCTCATGCAAGAATCCTCAGTTTTCCTCCTGCCCATTTCTAACCATGCATACATATAATTATTTTGTGATATTTTTCTATTGTACTCATACTGAAATATTGAACCTTAGAGGAAATCCAAGCAGATTAATAGAGTCTTGTTACTATTTATTTATTTATTTATTTATTTTAAACATTTTTAACCAGACCATCCTGTCACAGGCAGCTCTGGGCGGTGTACAACAGTAAAAATCATAATAGTCAAGTCAAGTTTATTTATTGCATGATTCTCAGGTCTTAGGCAAAACGTATACATATACATATACATGTCCTGAGCCCGGGGAGCGAAGGTGCCTGTGTACTTACCGGCAAAGTTATCCATCAGCTGTGCAGAGTTTCCAGGCGGGGGGCGGAGCCAGCTGCCCTGCAGAGAGGTGAAAAGGGGCTTGTCAGCCTCCGGCAGTTCTGTCCTGAGCCCGGGGAGCGAAGGTGCCTGTGTACTTACCGGCAAAGTTATCCATCAGCTGTGCAGAGTTTCCAGGCGGGGGGCGGAGCCAGCTGCCCTGCAGAGAGGTGAAAAGGGGCTTGTCAGCCTCCGGCAGTTCTGTCCTGAGCCCGGGGAGCGAAGGTGCCTGTGTACTTACCGGCAAAGTTATCCATCAGCTGTGCAGAGTTTCCAGGCGGGGGGCAGAGCCAGCTGCCCTGCAGAGAGGTGAAAAGGGGCTTGTCAGCCTCCGGCAGTTCTGTCCTGAGCCCGGGGAGCGAAGGTGCCTGTGTACTTACCGGCAAAGTTATCCATCAGCTGTGCAGAGTTTCCAGGCGGGGGGCAGAGCCAGCTGCCCTGCAGAGAGGTGAAAAGGGGCTTGTCAGCCTCCGGCAGTTCTGTCCTGAGCCCGGGGAGCGAAGGTGCCTGTGTACTTACCGGCAAAGTTATCCATCAGCTGTGCAGAGTTTCCAGGCGGGGGGCAGAGCCAGCTGCCCTGCAGAGAGGTGAAAAGGGGCTTGTCAGCCTCCGGCAGTTCTGTCCTGAGCCCGGGGAGCGAAGGTGCCTGTGTACTTACCGGCAAAGTTATCCATCAGCTGTGCAGAGTTTCCAGGCGGGGGGGCGGAGCCAGCTGCCCTGCAGAGAGGTGAAAAGGGGCTTGTCAGCCTCCGGCAGTTCTGTCCTGAGCCCGGGGAGCGAAGGTGCCTGTGTACTTACCGGCAAAGTTATCCATCAGCTGTGCAGAGTTTCCAGGCAGGGGGGCGGAGCCAGCTGCCCTGCAGAGAGGTGAAAAGGGGCTTGTCAGCCTCCGGCAGCGCTGGTGGTGCGCGCCGAAGGGTCGCGCACAAAAGGGTGCGTGCCCTTTTGCTTGCCCTTCGGCGTGACCGGGCGCAGGGAGCCAGAATCTCTGCTTCTTACGTTAGTTCTTCCCCGTGGAGTAGGTGGTGGCCGCCTGGCCAAATATTTGCTGTATTTGTTCTATATTGTGTGTGCTTCTGATTCTTGCAATTATCTTTCTGACACTGTGCAGCTATGGTATTACCTAAGCGGCCCCGGGGTGAGCCGATTCAATCTTCACCAACTAAAGTTGCGAAGCAACGTAAGCTGGATGCCTTTTTTCCGGTTTTGACTGAGGCTCAAGCCTCTGCCTCTACTCGCTTGCCTTTAGATGAACGACGGGGGATGGCCGCAATTAGTTTACCTTCTTCAGATTCTCATGCTCAACCTGCTGTGCTCCATACTCCTTCTTATGGGGCTTTTTCATCGGTCTCAGCAGGTCCAGTTCAGGGTCCCAGTCCAATAGATAATTTTGATTTAATTGTGGAATTCGCTATTATGACATCCCACACTTTACGATATCTATCGGCTCAAATCCAACAGCTGACTTACAAATTGGAATCTCAGTCTATACCTCCACCCCTGCAGGTGACAGGAGGCGGGTCTGGGGTTTCATTTCTGGAAGAAGCCCACCCTATACTACCAAGGCCCAGCAACTCTAACCCAGTGTTGGCAGTATCATTACAAGATTTGCGGGGTTTATCTCCTTCTAAACCGTTTAGGAAATGTAAATTTTCTTCTGCCAAACTTTTGTTCACCGTACTGCCTCTTGTGAATGGAAGACTTCCCCTGTGGAATATTCCACTTGATGTCGCTGAACATTTAAGGGTTCTGTTACAACTACCAGTGATCAGTAGAGATATTAGCTCTGTGGAGCATGTATGCACTGTCAAAAGACGGTGGATGATTTATGTAATTTTTCATTCTAATAGGGTGGTGGCTCAGGTATTGCAGAGAAAACATCTCCTGAGTGGGCACGGTGTTTATGTATCCAGAGTTTTGGAGCCTGATGTTAATACTGTACTCTTCCCAGAGAATTCCCCCTCATCTGGGGGCCCGGGGGCTGAGGGCTTGAATCCTCCTTTTCTGCCAATTACCTCTAAAGAGCCTATGGCAATTGCAGCCCGGGGCCCACAGGGTTTTTCCACCCAGGGGGCCGGGGTCTCCCATTTGCCCGGTAGGGAGAGTTCTGAATCTATGGATACTCAAGCTCCCCAGGGTTCTCTGGGGGGACCCTTGTTAGACAAGCCAGTCCAACCAATGAACTGGCTGTTGCCCCAGGGCACTGACTCCGGAGCCCTGTTTGATCAGCTTGACAAATTATGTGCAAGGTTGAGCCATTCTAGAATCGGGAGATACCCTGGGAGAGTTGTGCAACCTGGTGAACAGAGGCTGCTACCTTCGGCATCTATCCAATCTGTGCCGGATTCTCCGGAAGCCTCTTCTACCCCTGTGGTAGTACGGGGTAGCTGCGTAGTCAGCTCCCGATTGTCAGGGGGCGAGAGGCAGTCCAAATATATGGGCTTGGAATCCCATTCTAGTCTAATACATGGGGTTTCGGATCTGGTAGCCTCGGGGACTATTAGGCCAATTACAGCTTTAGAGGCTGGTGCTTGTTTAACAAGTGCTGCCCAGTTAGAGATGGCGCCCAGTCCCCCTTGGAGGATTTTTCCTCCTGGGGGGGTGGGGGGCGGGTTAGTGAGCAGCAGAAGGGTATGCATCTGGCTCCTAATAGCAATGCTGCTTGACTATCCCTTGCCACGTCCCATTTTACCTTGTTAAATTGGAATATTGCAGGTTGGCGGGCTAGACTTTCTGATCCTTCCTTTTTATCTTTTCTCTCTAGTTACCATATAGTTTTGTTGCAAGAGACATGGGAAGCTTCTGACCTTGTATGTCCTGGTTATGAAGTATACAATCTGCCGGCCCAATCTCTTGCATCTAGGGGCAGGCTTAGTGGTGGTTTAGCTATGTTATGTTCAACAAAACTCACCTTAACTGTGAAGTTGATTAAAGTTTTTAAATCCTATTTTGCTTTGTGGTATTGTTTTAGACCCCAGGGCGAAGCCCTTTTGATAGCTAATGCATATGTCCCCCCGCCATCTTCGCCATATTACGAGGAGGAAATATGGGAGACAATGGGGGTATTGATTACCGAGGCCAGGAATATGTTACCCGAGGTCCCATTAGTATTTGGTGGTGATTTCAATACCCGGATTGGACAACACTGGGGGGGCTCCCCCTTGCTGAATGATAGTGTGGGGTGCCCTTGGCTGTCTGCCCGTGTCTCTAGGGATGTGGTGTGCAGCTATAAGGGCCTACGGTTCTTAAGATTAGCCGAGGAGATGGACCTGGTCATTCTTAATGGCAGATCGACTGGCGATCCAAGGGGGGATTTTACTTATTTTTCTGTGAATGGTGCTAGCATCATAGACTATGTGTTAGTCTCCTCTGAATTGCTGTTTCAGGTAGTAGACTTTACAGTCTGTTTGAATTCTTTGTCTGATCACCAGCCTCTATTATTGGAGATGCGTTTGCCCCAGGGGTGGCCTGCTGGGTTAATCTCAGCAGATCCAGGGGGTTCCAGCTCCAGGATTCTAGGGTTACAGAGGACTTCTGCCCTGAAGGAAATTTTCCCCCAAGCTATACAGCAAGAACACATCTTGGCACTGTCAAACGGTATTCGTACCGGGGGGCTTGACCCTTTGATGGCCTATGGCCCTCTGGTAATTTCCCTGCGTAAGGCTCTAGGCGGTCTTAAAATCCAACCTCCTAGACGCCAGGGTTTTCCCTGGTTTGACCTCCACTGTCGTAGATTGCGGAGGGAATTGCGCAGGCTGACCAGACGAGCCAGGAGTCACCCGTTGGCCCAGAATTGTGCCTCCCTTGTCTCATTACGTAGGGTCTATAGAGACACTTTGTTAAAGAAGAAAGGTGAATACCAACAAGTAAGTTGGAGGAAACTTCTCTTGGCTGCACGCAGCAGGAATCCAAGTGCTTTCTGGAACCAGGTCAGGCACTTTCTTCCTAAAGCTACTGCTGCAAGCAGTGCCCATCCTGCTTCAGAAGCCTGGATTAATTACTTTAAAAACTTGTACGAGTCCCCAGGGAATGCTCCAGTGGATGCTGCTGGGCCTGCCCAAAATATATACTTACTGGAGGCATGGCCTCCAGTACAGCCAGATGAGATCAGAGAGTATATATTAAAATTAAAGCCTGGGAAAGCCCCAGGCTGTGATCACCTTACATCTGATCTAATTAAATTGGACCCCGACTGGTGGGCAGGCCTGCTGGCCCCTGTATTCACTAGAATTAATGAAACTGGGACCATACCTAAGAATTGGTTGTCTAGTCTGGTTGTCCCTATTTTTAAGAAGGGGGATTCTACTCTGCCAGAAAATTATAGGCCCATCAGTTTGCTTAGTGTGGCAGGGAAACTCTATTCAAGATATCTGTTACGGAAGTTTCTATACTGGTTGGAGTCTAAGGACATACTTATCAAGGAACAGATAGGGTTCCGCGCTGGCCAGTCTACAAGTGATCATATTTTCACTTTAAATTATCTTATGGATAAATATGCGAGACAGTGTAAAAACGGCAGATTATATCTTTGTTTCATCGATTTACGCGCTGCGTTTGACTCTGTAGACAGACATCGGCTCTGGCTCAAACGTAGCTGTTCTTCAATAGAGAGGCGATTGTTATACCTCTTAGTACAGTGTCACAGTAACAATTCCCTTCAGGTGCGCATTTCTTTTGAGACTGCTCTATCTGCTAAAATATACATCCAGCGTGGAGTGAGGCAGGGGTGTGTTTTAGCACCTCTTCTATTTAACTTCTATGTCAACGATGTTAAGAGGTTTATTCTGGATGAGGACACTCACGCCCCCAAAGTGGGGAATATACGCTTGCCCTTGTTGTTGTATGCAGATGATGCAGTCTTACTTTCTCTATCTCAGGTAGGGCTGCGTAGGGCGATGACCAAATTTGTAGAATATTGCAAAACTGAGAACCTGGGTATAAACTACCAAAAGACAAAGGTTATGGTGGTAGGGGATAGGAAACTGAGCCACCGTTGGTTTATGCATGGCAACCCGATTGAGCAGGTTTCCTCCTATAGGTACCTCGGGGTGTTGCTTTCAGCAACATGCTCTTGGAGACGCCACCTTGATGCTTCATTATCTCTGGCTAGGAAGACCTCTAATACCTTATTGGGTTTTTTTCATTCCCATGGGGGAAGGTTGGTGGGCCCGGCTAGGAGGCTTTTTCAAGCTAAGGTAATCTCTCAGCTGTTCTATGCTGCTCCTGTCTGGGCTCCACGGTATTTGGACTCCTTGGAACATGTCCAAAACAGCTTTCTCCGAGGAATTTTGGGGGCCCCTAGGTCCACCCCGCAAGTGGTACTCCGTTTGGAGTCTGCTTCCCGACCCCTTAGAACCCAGGTTCTTTCTGTGGTACTCAAGTTTTGGCTCAAGCTGCTTTATAATTTATCCCCGCCAGGGAGTCTGTTTCACAGCATGGTGCCTGACTTCAGGAATGGACAGTGGTTTCTCACGGTTACAGGGCTAATCCATAGTTTAGGTTTCTCATTAGAGTTTTTCGCCGATCGATCATATCCCGAGGTGCTAGGCTTGATTGCTCTTCGTATTAGGGATCAAGAACGCCAAGCAGAGATTGCTCTGCTTGATGCTCAGAAGGCTTGTCCCATGTATGCGACCGTTAAATTGCCATTTGGGAACTTGGGTTACCTTGACGCCTGGGTAAACTGGCCTGAGCGGAAAGCTTACACACTTTTTCGCTTCCAGTTATTCCCATCAGCATGGATCTTAGGGCGTTTTCAGGGTACCCCTCGGCACTTGAGATTTTGCGCCTGTAATACCGGACGAGTTGAATCATTGTTGCACGTTGTGTTTGAGTGTTCCAAATTATCCTTACCTCGTTCCCGCTTTTTAATGCCTTATATAGCAGATTGCTCACTTGGGGAGAGAGAGATGGTAATTATTAGATTACTTTCTGGTCTTGACACCGAAATGACTAGGAACATGGCAAAATTTTGTCGCTGGGCCTTATTCATAAAGCAGTCCATTTTGTTCCTTGATTAATGTTTTGTTCTCTAAGGATTTCCAACAATGCCTATAACCAAGCTGCTGTGGTTTGGTTTATAATGTACCCCTTGCAGTATGTTATAAAGAGAAATTTAGGAAATTATTGAACTCTAGCAATTCGGGCTACACGTGTTGCAGGATTTTGCTCACATGTTATATCATTAAGTTGTAGCCGAATTGACAAACTGGAGGTTGTTGCATTATAATTGTAAATAACTCAGCGTGGATTTGCTGTTGACACCAAAAATTATTTTGGGAAGGATTGTATGGGGGTTAGCTAGATTGTGAGGGAAAACTTGATATTGAGATCAACATGTGGATTCTGAATGGAAACTTTGATATATATATTTGTGTTTTGACCCGTGTATTAAGTTTTTTTTTTTCCCTTTGTATCTTGTAATTTTGTGTTATGTGTACTATTTTATTCTTGTGATTATTAATAATGGTTTGTAAACTTTTGTAATTTTGTTATAACCTGATGGTTAATACAAATAAACGATTAACTAAACGATTAACTAACATATACATGACACATTAAATTATATAAAATAGGTATATATAGTAAAAATAATACAATACATTTAATTAACTCCAGCAGGAGGATATAACCCACACCACGTCTGGACTAACTGATAGTCCAAGGCATAAAAACAAAGTTAAATTCCCCATGGCTTATAGTCTAGAGGCATTCCATTTTAGAGATTTAAACTTAAGGAAGTTCTCCCTCTTAATAAAAGCCTGAACCAAGAATTTTGATACCACAGTGGTACAAGCTGGGTCTGAGTCAGCTAAGAAAATAAGAAGCTCTGAGGTTGTTCTTCCAATAAATCTGGCCAAAAGTGACGATAGATATTGCACTCTTAAAGCCCCATAAAGCTGACACTCAAACAGAACATTTCCCACTGTTTCTACATCCATTTGATCAAAAGGCCACAGGTGCTGGTCAAACCGTGTGGCCCGCCGGTGCCCTTCTAAGACCATTGTGGGGAGGGCATTTAGTCTAGGTAGCAAAAATAATTTCGCCTGTAGCGATGAAAGATGGCATCTCCAATAGGCAGCCATTTTCCCTTGAGCTGGAACCAAGGCCTGAAAAGGACCCAATGAAGGGAATGCAACAATACAGTTAAATCTGATTAGTGAGCGATATCCCTCAGTCTGGCACGCAATTCGTCTTTAGCGGCCTTAAATTCCCTTGAGAGACAATACAGTGGAGAGAATCCCAGCTTATGAATTTGTATATGGTATACCATGCCTCATGCAAGATTCCTCAGTTTTCTATCTGCCTATTTCTAAGCATGCATACATATAATTATTTTGTGTTATTTTTCTATCATACTCATACTGAAATATTGAACTTTAGAGGAAAGCCAAGCAGATTAATAGAGTATTGTTACTATTTATTTATTTATTTATTTATTTATTTAAAACATTTTTAACCCGACCATCCTGTCACAGGCAGCTCTGGGCAGCGTACAACAGTACAAATCATAATATTAAAAACAACTTTAAAATATTTAACAAAGGGAGGAGTAAAAAATATCCCCAGCCACCCACCAGCCTAACCCATTCCCCCCACCCTACTCATCCTCCCCCTCAAAAGCCAGGTGAAACAGCCACGCCTTACAACGGTGGCAAAGTGAGGAGAGATCTGGGCCAAATGAGCCTCCATTGGCAGGGAGTTCCACAGCCGCAAGGCGGTCACCAAGAAGACCCTTCCCATCATGCCCCCCCACGGAAGACTCAAGGGACCTCAAGAAGAGCACCCCCGATGACCACAGGGGCCAATCTAGAACCTGAGGGGTTAGGCGATTCTGCAAATAGAGATGAGGAGCCAGGAAAGAGAAGCTAAGAGACTTTATTCCTATGTGTTTGTATTGAAACTGGACACTGTGTTATCCCCTTGGGAGTTTATAATTTATTTTGGTGGTTGCAGGGTCCAGTAATACTATATTTTAGTTATGACGTAGAGTGTAGAGCTGGAAAGGGACCTCAGGTGTCATCCAGTTCAACACCCTGCACTATGCCATTCCAATTACCTCCCATTGCCTCTTCCTTAAATCATTATTTTATTGATCTAAGAAATTGGGACAGAAAAAAAAAAAAATAGGTGTTGGTAGTTGAAAAACCAGTACCAGAAGTTGAAAAACTTGTACTGGAAGTTTACATTTCAGGACCAGAACTTGACATTCCAGGACACTGGGTACCCAAATCAGGTCGCAATCAGGTACCAATCGGTACCTGATGTCAGATCAATTTGGGTAGAATGTGGGCATTCATTTCAGCTCTAATGGATACATCTTAAACCCAGAAGATATGTGTGGCACTGAGACCCTTTTCACATGAGACGGGCCCACATATGGAGCAACTGGCAAAAACAGTGGTTGCTCCATGGGTGGAGATGGGTGTGTATCCATGTACACATGCATCCATCTGCCAACCCTGCAGTAGTGCACACACCCATACTTCCCCCCGCACCACGGCCCATTTGAAAAAGGCTTGAGTTAACACATCCAGTCTCTGGAGAGCAGATAATGGTCTTCACACATTGAACAGTATGTTGGCAGCAAACAAGGCAAACTTTGTTGTTCTGGATTATTCTTAGGGATGCGCGAACAGAACGGGGTTCGGAAATTCGGTTTGGTTCAGTTCGGTTTGAAATTTGAGTTCAGTTCAGAAGTTCGGTTCAGTCAACTGAACAGACCAAATTCGGTCAAATTCCGAACTTCCAAACCAAGTTCGGCCATTCAAAACCAGGTTTTTTGGTGTGTGTTGCCACTAGGGATGGGCGAACAGAACGGAGTTTGGAAATTTGGTTTGGTTCAGTTCGGTTTGAAATTCGAGTTCAGTTTGGAAGTTTGGTTCGGTCAACCAAATAGACCAAGTTTGATCCGAACTCCGAACTTCTGAACCACGTTCGCACATCTCTAATAATTCTTATTCCTTCCATATCAGTCATTTCACATGGTAAGTGTCAACAATTTTAATGAGAGCACAAAAAAGTCCTGTGTCAGAACAATTGTTCCCAATGTTGCTATTCGTTAGTCACAGTAGCTGCTACACCTTGGCTTCCTACTAACTACTTTCTGTATATTTGTCTGAAGAAATTTGGTTAGGCTATCTATATCACTTCTCTGCCTTCAATGAATATCCTTCACAAATATTATTTGGTCTTAAAATACCTGGAATTGGAAGACTGGATAGAGGTGAGTATTCTGTCAAAAGGGAGTGTAACAGTGTCTGTGTGTCTGTGTCTGTGTGTGTGTAGAAAGGGGTTGTTAAGGTTAATTGGAGAGCAGATGTTTGCTTTGACACCATAAGGTTGCCAAATATGTGTCATTTACCACTAATTTACTTTAATTTATTTGACTAAAATGGCCCACTCTTTCCCTGCTACCTAACATAAGCAAAGGTGTTATAGTAGAATCCTGTGCCAATAAAGGCCTGCATGATGCAGCTCAGAAGTAGGACTGGGAAAATATGCTTCTTAGTACATATACTGGCATGTGAAAAAAGAAACAAATGTTAATGTTAACCTGAAATGTTGGTAATGTTATTTGTGATGTGAAATTCTTTGTGGCACTGAATTCTTCTGCTGTACTTTAGATCAGGAACATAGCTAGGCTGGAATGAGCCCTGGTGCAGAAGATGGAATGAAACAAAATTCCGCTTACATTTTCTTTGGATGTTTTTTTTTTTCTTTTCTTTTTTTCTCATCCCCTATCATACCAATCCCTCAAGTTGCTGGTTATACTCTATAATTTTGACATTCGGCAGCACTGTTAGACAGAAGTCATGTCTACATTTTTCATTGACAAGTAGTAGTAGTAGTAGTTACATCTCATATAGCTGTTCCTTGTTATGCCGTATAATTTCTTTCATGAAATTCAAAGGTAGCACTGACTTCAGCTACAGCAGCATTAACATTCTGAAGCCCCTTTGACATATTCCTCTAACAATGATGGAGTTCAGCTGGCATTCAGTGGCTTAATAAATTTCATTTAAAAATAATCTACAACTTAACCACTGATGTGTGTCTAAAGCAAAATGTTAAACAATTGACATTCTCCCACTGCCCAGCCCATAAACCTGAAAGATTAAAAATATAATTTTTTTCTCATTTTATCGTCATTAAAGTGAGCTCTGGATGTTGGTCGTACAGTTTGTAACATTACCCTTTCTTTGAGAATTTCCATTACTAAGGATGATTTGTGATAGTGACTTGAGAGGACAGTGCAAAATACTTCAAGTTCCATAAAGTGCATCAGCCCATGTGATATTTCTTTTTCTGAGAATATTTGAAAGACGTTCTATATTTATTTTATTTGCTCACCCTCGGCAGATTTAACATTCCCACAAGACCACATTTTGATAACCTAACTTTTATGGAGAGCATAGGACTAAAACGATATTTCACCAAAGTGGGAAAACTAGTTGAAACTCTGGTTCCCATTACCACCTCAGCTGAATCAAGAACCTTTCAGACATGATTTTCCACTGGATACTGTACACTCTAGAGGTTTATTTTATTTTTATTTTATTTCATGACATTTTTATGCCGCCCCCTCATGCCCATGGCATCTCGGGGTGGCTAACAACACGTGCATGTGCATGTTGGCATGTGCATAAGTGGGGTCCTACAGGTTTCCATCTTGTCCATTTTTACAGTTACGGGGTGGGGTGGGGGGATGGGTGCACTTGAACTGTGGGTGGAGGTGGGTCGGCATCCTTTTACACAGACACATACCCACCTCCACCCATGTGGCCTCCTCTGGTTTTCCAGATGGTCCCGTGGGTGGAGATGGGTGGGTGATGTGTGTAGATGGGTGTGTGCTGGGAGTGTGCATGCACAAACAACCACTGCCCATGGTGTTTACATGGGCGGACACCCAGCACACACCCATCCCCCTCCCACTGCCGGCCCATTTACATGCATGACCCACCACCACCACCACTACCGCACACCCGCCGGAACACCCAGTGGTGGGTAGGGCCATGCATGTAAAAATTTCTCTTGTTTCAACCCCTGTTCACTTCAGTGAGATTTTCAGTGTTTAGCACTGTTCAAACTCCTGGTTTTCACGTTCAAATCGCTCCATGACCAAGCTCCCCCTTACCTCTCGGACCTAATCGCCCTACACCTGTCTCTTATACACATCTAGATGTGTATACAGCGCCAGGTTGTTACTGGCGCTTTATAAATGTTTAATAATAATAATAATAATAATAGCATGAGTTGTATCCTTCCCACTGGAGGATTGCCCTGCAGGTCCCCAGTGCTAATGTAAAGGGACTTTAACTCAATATAATTTTCATCAGTTAGTGAAAGCCCCATTTTTTAGCAATGAAGACAAAGTAGTTCAGATGATGTTAGTAGCAGTGGTGAAAAAAAGAGGCGATGAGTGTTAGGTGGGGGCCCTATGTGTGGAGGGCTCTGTGTTTGTGTGTGTGTGTGAATTCAGGGACAACTGCATAGGGAGAGGGAGATGAGTATGTGTGTGTAGAGAGAGGGGAGATAAGACTATGGTCTGAGGTACTGGTGAACATCATCCCCCTGATTTAGCATCATTGTTATGGTATGCCAAGTAACCCGTTGTCAAGTCAAACCACATTATTTGTAATGCATCAAAACTTTAGAGTACAGAATACAAAATGCCTCTTGTTCCAAAACTCTTAACCTTAAGTAAAAAAAACCTCAAAATCATATAATTTTGAAAGGTTCAAAAAGATGTAATAAAAAGGTATAAGAAATCAAAACATTTCATTTTAGCTGCCTATAAATTTTGATCTCGTTTTCCAGAGTTCAACATGTTCATTTTGTGAAATTACTACAGTCCTAGACTTTTCTCTTTCTGGAACATTATTATTACATTTTCTCTCTTGACAAAGGAAATTGTGCTACAGTTTTCAATGGCTTAAGCACTTTATTTGGAAATCAAGCCTCATTGTTGTTCATGTCACAGCTAGTACAAGTTTAAACACAGCACAGTCAACAAATTTTGCTTTTTCAGCCAGAAGAGCTTCAGGTACATCTGTATTCTGTAGGTATTTGTGGTGCACTCTTAAAAAAAACATGAAAGCTTTAAAAGCACCACAGTTTACCCGACACATTGGTGACCCTAACCACCAAACACTTCATGGATAAAAGGCTCATACATTTCATTGGGGTTTGTGTTGGCTGTGCTCTTTGAGGGTTGGGCTGTGTGCCCCAAAGCACCTAAAAGCCATGTGCGTCATCTGACTTTTACATATAGACGCCTGGGTAAGCCTCTGAGGTGAGTGAATAGGAGACGCACTGTGCCCTAGGTTCCTGAGGCAGGAAGCTCTATAGAAGGAAAAGAAGTCTTGGTCTTTGACAACTACAGCTTCTGGGGAGTGTAAAGAGCATGGCTGGATACAGGGTATGGTTGGGGTTTCCCTCGCTCCCCGAGTCAAACTCCTCCTCCCTCCCCCTTTTGGTTGGGGTCCCTCAAGGCTCTGTCCTTGGCCGTCTCCTCTTCTCTATTTACACCCTGTCCCTTGGCAAATGTATTGCTTCCCACGGATTCCAATATCATCTCTACGCTGATGACACACAACTCTATCTTTCTACCCCCTCTCTCTCCTCTTTTGTCCACTCACGCCTCGTCACCTGCCTCTCTGATATCTCCGTCTGGATGTCCTGACGTCAACTCAAGCTCAACATGGCCAAGACCGAGCTCTTCATTTTTCCTCCCTCCTCTTCCTCTCCCTCTAACCTGCCCATCTGCATCGATGGAGTCACCATCCATCCTGTTCTCCAAGCCTGTAGCTTGGGCTTCATCTTTGACACACACCTCTATTTTAAACCTTACATTGACTCTGTTGTCGATTCGCCCTCCATAACATTACTCGGATCCGCCCCTTTCGCTCTACCTCCTCAGCCAAAATCCTTGTTCATGTCATGGTTATCTCTCACCTCGATTACTGCAACCTCCTCCTTGCTGGCCTCCCTCGCTCTCACGAGTCCCCCCTTATCCAAAACTCTGCTGCCAAGGTCATTCACTCTGCCTGTCGCTTTGACCATGTGCAGCCTCTCCTCTTCTCTCTTCACTGGCTCCCCCTTCCTGAACGTATCCTGTTTAAACTCCTGGTATTCACGTTCAAAACACTCCACAACCAAGCTCCCCATTACCTCTCAGACCTAATCTCCCTATGCACTCCTGCACATGCTCTCTGCTCTTCTTCTGTCCCCTCCCTCACTCTCCCTCGTTTCTCCTGCTCACCTAACCGCCTTTGACCCTTCTCCCTCACTGCCCCCCATGCCTGGAACTCCCTCCCTACCCACATCTGCCTTGCCCCCTCCCTCTGCTCCTTCAAATCCCTCCTCAAGACCCACTTTTTCCTCGCCGCCTTTCCCAATGCCTGCTAGTCGTTCCCCATAAACTTACTGTCTTCCCTCCTCTGCAGACTTCTGCAACCAACGTGATTGTAACCAAGCCAAGCACACACACCTGAGACTTCGCATCCACCTGAATGTTTGTTTGTCTTCTCCACTGTCTCTCCTGTGTCCCCTCTCCCTGTCTCCCCCTCCTTGTCTTTTAGATTGTAAGCCACTGGCAGGGACCGTGTCTATTTCTATGTTATGTACAGCGCCAGGCACATGGCTTGCGCTATATAAATGTTTATAATAATAATCATAATAAAACATAAGACATCAGTATGAAAACGAATAATGACATGAATAAACTTGAAAAATACAGACCTCAGAGCCTCAAATTCAGGCAGCCTCACCTGTGGAGGACCCATTGTGATTTGCTAATGGACTGTCAACACAAAGGGGCCATGAAATAACAAAATATATGTGTAATATATGCCCTGCCCCTAAACAGCTTAGGACTCATTTATCTGGAAGATTGTATGACCTACCATGTCTCATCATGGCCTTTACAGTCAACTGGGGACACTCATTTGGAGGTTCTGGGTTTTAACTTGGTGTCTATGACAAGGAGGGCATTCTCCAAGTCCACAGCTCTGTAATGCCCTCCACTGGGAGGTCCATTTCTGTCCAGGTTCTGGCTCCTGGACAGTATTGTTTGTGAGGGCATTTGGCAGTGGGGGCTAGGGTAGACTGAGGGAGTGGGGGGGTTGATGTGGAGAGGGGTTGGGTGGATAGGGTAAGGTTGGGGGGTATTATGTTTTCGAACTGATGGCTTATGTTTTATCTTGTATTTTAATGTTGTAAGCCACCCTGACCCACCTTTGGTGGGAAGGGCAGGGTAGGAAGTATGAATGAACGAATGAACGAATTACATACAATCTGCAGGGCCTTCAATGTAGGGAGATGCAGCACCTGAAAGGGATGTTATAGTTAACTGAACATCAAAGATGAAGGCAGTGAGTGTTGGTTAAACATTCCTAAGTTACGGAGATCTGCGCATGTGTCTGGGCTAGCGGCTGGAAGTCACCTGGGCTTTGCACCCCCCAGCTCTAAAGCAAGCCGTAACTCAAGTTAAAGAAAAGAAAAAAATCCCCAATTAGATCAGAAATGGCTGGGAGGAACAAACCTTGCCAGAAGCTGTCACAGGCAAATGCTCTGGAAAGATTTTGCCATAAAAGTCAGGCTGCTGAACTGCTGCAGGAGAGAGAGGCAAGCAGTGAAGGAAAGAAAATGATGGTGGTGCCTGCAGCTGAGCAGGAACCTGAAACTGACCTGACCTCTTCAGGCTCTGAAGGTGAGGAGGGAGAGGGCTCCGGAGTAAAAGAAAAAAGAGCAGGAAAAGACAAGTTCAGAGGAAGATCAGTGCAGGAGAACTCCCCTGAGCGGCATAACAACAGGCTAAAAACTGCTGGGATGAGGCAGGAGGGGGAGTGAGGCAGCGGGGGAAAGAAACTGACAGCAGAGGCAGAGCAGGAAAATGAAATAGACCAGGCCCCTCTAAGTGCAAACGGGGAAGAAGGAGAGGAGGCAGGCTGAAAAGGCTGCTCAGGCAGATGAAAGAAAAGTTGAAAGAAGAGATGAGGCAAGTAAAACAGGCAGTGGAAGCAGGCAACAGGAAGATGGAAGGGATAGCAAAAAGAGTGGAGGCAGCTGAAGGGAGAATCTCTGATCTGGAAGATCACTCCCTCTCCAC
>QEPC01009236.1:1056413-1080506 GCA_003113815.1 Sphenodon punctatus
AAATAAATAAATAAATAAATATACGAAATTACTAGACTGATAATAAATTCAAAAGAACTGAGCTCATTTTCAGCCAAAGAGTTGGTTTCGTAGCTGATTTTTCGATCATTTGATTTCTTTGACTTCCTTCAAGGCATTGCATATGCCACCAGCCTGGTATCTCACTGCTTTTACACTTTCAACTCAACACTCCCATCTTGTCTCAGATAAAGGCTATGTGGAAAGTGCAGGGGCATGTTTCCTCAGCAATTCCACCATGCTGTTGACACCGAAAAGTTTGTGTAGCGCCGCTGCAAAACACCAAAGAAACTGACTGCTCTTTGGGAGGACTTTGCTATGTCTCCTAAAACAAGATTCAAATTGTGATCTCCACAAGGTGTATAAAAGACCCTTTGATTCAGACTCAGAATGCGAGACTGCATGCCTTGCTGGTGGTCCTTCGTGTTGGCACCATTATCATAACCTTGTCTACGGCAATTTTGTACATCTAGTCCATATGACTGTAGTTGGCTTAACAAAACATCACACAGTCTCTTGCCAGTGGTGTCATGCACTTCAATAAAGTCCAAGAAGTGCTCCGCAATTCTCACATCACACTGATTTCAACAAATCGAATTACTATAGACACTTGTTCTTTATTACTATGTCTGACGTACAGTTCAGGATCACCGAGAAGTATTTTGCACACTTGAAACTATCCAGTATGACATCTTTAACTTTTTCAGACATCAGTAAGATAAGTTCTCTTTGAATCCATGGCCCAAGAGAGTGGTCTCTGATTTCTTGTGATTTGATCTGGTTCAGATGATCTTCTAGGAGAGAATCAAATTGAGCCATGAGTTCCAGCTGTCCCAGGAAATTCCTGCTGTCATGGGTACACAGTGTATCCCTGCTACCACGAATGCCACGTTATGCTCTGCTAAATATCTTATTATAGAGATCGGTCTTTCCAGGACTTTGCACCATCGATTAGTCTCCATTCTAAGGAGTTCCTTTGTATTTTGGACATTAGTTGTACCTTCAGTAAGTCTTCTGTGAAGCTCAGTCCATTTTACTTTCCATGTGTACCTTTGATTTCTCATGACTTATCAGTCTTTCTGATAAGTGCTTCCAGTCACTAAATCCACTGTGCTTCAGACTATGGGCATTTTTACAAACACATTAAAGTTCTGGATTTTTCAATCTTCTGGGTTTACAAGTCCACAAGTAATTTCCGGATACATTTTTCACACATACACTGCCCTGAGGCAGTTCCTGGATGCATTCTTCACATAAATACTGCCTTGAGGTACCCTAAAGTAGCCACAGCTGTAGATATGACAGGCTGCCATGGAAACCAAGTGACCACAGCTGCCTGGAGCAAAGCTGTTTACCAGGAGAACTTTTTACACACAAAAGCTCTGGGAGAAGTTCTACGCAGAAGTTCAAAGATCTGGATGTTTAAGATCTGGGTGAGTGATTTAGACACACAGAAAGTTCAGGATGTAACAGCAAACATCCAGGAGAAATGTGTGTGTAAACACCCTATGTTTAGAACCTTCCTGAAGCAACTTGCATGAAAATCAAAAAATATAATCCTTTGACTTTGAATACACAAGCCAATGCCTCACAACTTTTTTTCCATTTAGCAGGATCCGATAGTAGTACTGAGGGGAGAAACAACAATCCCATCTGCCAACAAATGTAGAGATTGGAAAATTGTAGTCTACTACCCTGCATGGACCTTGGCGTACAATAGCTTCTCTGTCTTGTGAATGCATGTTTCTGGCCAGAGTCCAGAGTCTTCAAGGTTTGGGGGCAAATCCTGAAGCACAACAGTCTCCTCTTTAACTGCATGGAAGACATTTGCGGCTCCCAATGCAGGAAGTTTGGGGCAGTGCCCCCCAAAGCACTGCGGGGAACACCACCACGGCTTAATCTGTTTAAAAAAACAAAACAAAAACCTGCACCGCTTACGACAGCCACAGCAGCCTCTAAGTTGCAGCAGAGACTGCTGTAGCTGTCACTGTGTTGCAACATCTCCCTTCAGGGACCCACCCACTCCGCTGGGAGTGGGTCCCCGAAGGCAGAAAAAGGCTCAGCTGCTCAGCTGCCCAAAGCGTTTTCCTATGGAAAATGCGATTTGGGCGGCTGAGCTTCTCTGTCCACAGCACGCATGGGACGTGCTATGGAGGGAGGGGCAAAGCCTTTCCATTGTGCTCAATGGGCGCAATGGAAGATTGCCCTCCCACCCTGCATCCTCCCCCTCTTAGGCTGCTTTCCCCTTTCTGCATCCTTCCTCTAGGTTGCTTTCCCCCCCCCCTGCATCCTTCCCCCCCTGCATCCTCCCCCTAGGCTGCTTTCCCCCTCTTGCATCCTCCGCCTAGGCTGCTTTCCCCCTCCTGCATCCTTCCCCTAGGCTGATTCCCCCACCCCACCCTGCATCCTCCCCCTAGGCTGCTTTCCCCCCCCTCCCCATGTAGACTCTACATGCACATCAAGATTAAAATAAATGTATAAACCCAAAAGCACAAAATTTCCAGCAGTAGACTGCCAGTATTTTCTATGTTTCCCTGCATTTTTGGTATTTATTTTAAGCTTGATGTGCATGTAGACTGTGTTTTCTTCCATCCAATGTTAACCCTGGGAACTCCTTGCTGCTGTGTTTTGCCAGTGTTTTCTGTGTTTCCCTGTGTTTTGGGTTTATACAATATTTATTTTAAGCTTGATGTGCATGTAGACTGTGTTTTCTTTCATCCGATGTTAACCCTGGGAACTCCTTGCTTCTGGGTTATGCCATGCCACTGGCCTACCATCCCCCTGGCTCCACCTACCACTCCCCTGTCTCTGCCACTAGACCCGCTGGCCCAGCCCAGTCTTACTGCCCCGGGCTGGCCCAGCTTTACTGCCCCAGTGCCCCTCCAACATCAAAACCCACCAGCTGCCCCTAATGAAAGACGGTTTCTGCATCACTCTTCTCCACTTCTAATTGATCATCTGCATCATCCAGGAGTTCAGTGTTTCCATTTGTTACACCTGAGTCTGACTGAACTTCTATTAGAATCTGGCAACTTTCTACATCATGAGCACTTTCGATGTTCACATTTACTTCTGCTTCTGGGCTTCTTCTTTCATAAGATGTACTTGCACTGTCGACAAAAGATGTACTTGCATAATCTTTGCTGACTTCTTGCCTTTTTGGCTGAAGGAAACGATTAAGTGAACCTTGATGAGAGCGTTCAAATACTTCCTGTCCCTCCTTTCTCTTTGTTTTTAGCTGATCCAGCAAGATATTTCCAATTTGCATCTCTCTCTCTGCTCATCATCTTGGTAGACAATTCCTGAGGATGTGTGCAGGAAGAGAAACTGTAGTTAGCTGAAGCTTAAGCTTTCCTTTCCTTGGTATATATATTCGAGAAGCCACCTGAAGGGAAAAAAAACCAAAACAAAAAAACCCACAAGGTCACACCTCCAAGAGAATGTGCAGTAGAAAGGAATTTTGGAAATGCCAGAAAGAAATGAGAACAAAGCTTCAATAGACACTTCACAACCACAGATTTCTGAATCCACACAGGAGAAAAGTCATTAACCAAACCTTGTAAGTCTTGATGAAAGAGAGGAAAAGAATGAAGATGAGATGAAAATGGTGGACGGTGATGCAGCAGCAGAAAACAAAGGAAATATGAAAGTATATGTAAATGTATACAGAATTTATGTTACATTTCTTCTTCAGAATCTACATTGAAGTAATTACAGAGGAAATTGTACATGTAAGTCTTTCAAGAAATAAAGTCAATTCATTAATGAGATAAATGCACCCCATCTGATGCATAAAAAATATTGTTTTGGGGATTAAAATAATTGTACCGAATAGTACAAATGCCATGGTCAGACAAATATGGCCCAATTCATTTATTTACATTTTAAGTTGCCTTGTGGATAGCTTTCATGTTGGTCGAATACAAGTTTTTCTGCCCAACTATCAGTTCAGACAAGATAATTTTAGTAAATGGAAACATCTGTAAGATATTTGTGATTGTCAACTTCATGTTGTTTAAAAGTTCCAGACATTTTATTTTTCACATATTGTTTCCTCCAGAGTGTATTACAAGTATGACTGGAAAGTGACTATGGCGAGCTTTGGCTTTTTCTTTTTCTAGGTTGAGCAACATATTTTCCCAATACATTCCTCCCTTTTTAATCCAATTTTCACAATACATTCCTCCCTGTGGAATTGATAGGGATATTGTAATATCCTCTGTAGGCATGCCCCCTCCCTGACCCCCACCAAAAGTCTGGCCAGGTCAGGCACCACACTCCCACCCTCCCAGGTTAGGCCAGACCCCGGAAGGCTTCACTGGGAGTCCCCACCAACATGAGGTCAGGCCCTGCTAGCCCCAGCAGCCATGAGGCCCCATGCACCACCACCACCACAGGCCCCATGGGTCTCACCGGGAGGCCTGCCCCACCACGAGGCCATCCCCCCACCACCACTAGGCCCCAACGGGCCCCCCACACCACCGCTAGGCCCTGCCAGCCCCCCTCCTACACACCACCACTAGGTCCTGCCAACCTCCAACCACCACTAGGCCCCCCGCCTCTCACCACTGCTAGACCCCACCACCAGGCCAGGCCCTGCTAAGTCTTACTGCAAGGCCCACTAACACCTTGAGGCCAGGCCCTGCCAGGCCCCACCACCACCACAAGGCCAGGCCTTGTTGGGCCACGACCACCACCATAAGGCCAGGCCACTCCGGGCCACCTTCCACGAGGCCAGGCCTCACCAGGCCCCCCAGAACCAGCATGAGGTCAGTCATCGCTGACCCCCAGGGCCCCACTACCCGACTAGGCCTCACCGCTGCTGGGCCCCACAGCCCCCACCACCACCACTAGGCTAGGCCTCGTTGCCACCATGCCCCACAGTTCCCATCCCACCCCACAGTCAAGTCTCACCAGCCAAGCCACCAGGCCAAGGCCTCACCACCACCCCCTCACTCCCCTGGCCCTGGGCCCTGAAGACTTACCAAAAATGGGTCCCTCTCAGAATCTCCCCCTGACTGTCCTTCTCGCCTGCTGCTGCCGCACCACCACCTGCATCTCTGTTTCTTCTCCTCAACTGCCACAGCTCCCAACTCCCGCTGCCTCTTCTCAGGGTCCCACGTTGCCTCTGTATCACCTCTTTTGTCCAATCAGGGCCCCACACCACTGCCTCACCCTCTCCTCACTACAAGGGTCCCACGTCGCCACCTCGCCTTGGGTCCCACGCTGCTCCTTGCTACAACCAGGGTCCCACATGACACCTTGCCTTCTACTTACTGCAGGGGTCCCACACCTCTGCCTCTACCTCTCCTCCGTCTAGGGTCCCACACCACCACCACCACGTTAGGTCTCATGCTGCCGCCACCTCTCCTTCACTGGGTCCTGCCACCACTGGATCTCTGCCACTGCCTGCTGCTCCTCCTCACTGAGTCACCTCTTCTCTGCCTGCCACCTTGACCGCTGCTGCCTTGCCTGCTGCCTCCTCATGATGCCAAGTCACTCTACTTTCCACTAGTCTCCGGTCTGTATGGAGCAAGCCTGCTGCTGCTTGCCTGCTCCTCCACATGCTGTGATGCCCTCTCCCTCCAGGAAGTTGCTTTATGCAACTTCCTGTGAGGAGAGCGAGAGAAGGAGGGGCCAGGCAGGTCACAAGGACCCTGGAGGCCACACCCACCAGGAGGAGGAGGAGGAGGAGGAGGAGGAGGAGGAAGTTGCAGGCAAGCACAGGAGGAATGGAGGATGGTGGGGGTGGGAACAAGGCCCTGTGGAGGAGACTTTGATGCCACACACGCTGCTGCCCTTTCTCTCTCCCCCCCCGCCCCGGCCCGACCTGGGCNCCTGGAGGCCACACCCACCAGGAGGAGGAGGAGGAGGAGGAGGAGGAGGAGGAAGTTGCAGGCAAGCACAGGAGGAATGGAGGATGGTAGGCAGGGTGGGGGTTGTGACGATGGGCAGTGGGTGGGGGTGGGAACAAGGCCCTGTGGAGGAGACTTTGATGCCACACACGCTGCTGCCCTTTCTCTCTCCCCCCCCGCCCCGGCCCGACCTGGGCTGATTTTTTTTTAATTAAATCAATCAAACTCACCGACACCACCCCGCCCACCCCCACCAGCATGGGGCCTGGGGCAGCCGCCCCTAGTCACCCCGTGGTAAGGCTGGCCCTGCTGGTTTGAATGGGTAACAATTGTGGGAAATGGCCTTTAGGGTTAATTGTGCTGTGGAATGACAAAGCTGTGATAGGGTAAATGGCACCAGCTATATGGCACCAACCAGCATTAACTGTGATGTTGGAAGGCTGATGCTGGAGGGACTTGGCCTGGCCTGTTGACACTGGGGGGCTACTCTGTCTCCTCCCACCCTTCTGGCTGTTAAAAAGACTCATTTGCTTATTCATCCATTTTTATACTTTAATCAAAAATGAATGGGGCTTCATTCATTTTTGTAATTAAAAAACAAAAAAGAACTGTACACCCCTAGTTTCTAACCTTTTGTAATATAATTAGCTATCTTTTAAAAAAAAAAATTAGCAAAATATATCAGCCACACTTCTGCCAAAAATATCTCTCATAGGGAGATATATCTCTGAGAAATTAAGTTTCTACTTGTAACTAAGAGAAACTCATTTGCAAAAGTAACTTCTTCTTTTTTTAAAGCTAACTCACAAAAGAATCTAAGTACAATCGTCACACGATTGCACTCAGTAATCAATAGAATTAATGACCATAAAATACTTTGACATATATAAGTAATTGTGCCAGAGCAATGAATGGTGCCCACTAATACTTATAATTGTTAAGAGTTTCAGTTTAATTAGCAGCTATTTTGATTCTAAAATGTTAATAATAAGTATTAACAGTCCAGTAATAATCAATTATATAAGACATCTTAAAGCATCTGCAGACTGTTATGCATTTAAAAGTATTTGTTCAAACTATACACAAATTCTTTAGCTCCTTTTAGCAAAATTATTCCTTGGTGTTCTGCAAACCCTTAACAATTGTAATATCAAAACAATGTCTAGACTTGAGTCTGAAAGAGATTAATTTTAAGCCCAAGTTGCAAATTTAAATTACGGATACATTTGTTTGTTTTACAAATCAGAGCTTGCACCATTCCTGCAAAAAGAATAATTTCCCACCTCTATTTTTGAATTGTTCCCTTTTGTTTTAGATTTTCTCATCATAATATATGTAATGACAATTTTTTCCTATTTTTGAACCTCTAGTTGTTTAGCATGCCTGAGTATACTATAAATTTTATTTATTTATTTTTATATTTTTACCCTGCCCCTCTTGCCTAGATGACTTAGAGCGACTTACATTTTTTAAAAAAAGCATAAGAACAATTACAACAATTAAATTTGTATAAAATATATAAAACCCCAGCTAATGCATTAAAAAAAAACAGATTCCTATCCTCCCAACCCATCTAAACTCCCCACCCCTCCCCCACCAAATGCCTGGTGGAAGAGCCAGGTCTTACATTTCTGCCAGAAGCCAAGAAGGATGGGGCAGAGGTGAACCTCCACTGGGAGGGAATTCCAGAGCAATGGCGCAGCTGCTGAGAATGCCCTCCTGTCCATCCGAACTGTCCAAAATGCAGGACGTCCAGGAGGGCACCCCCAGGCAACAGCAGGGACTGCTCAGTGCCCCAGGAGGTGAAACAATCACTCACATAAGCAGGGCCCAGGCCATGAAGGAAAAGTCAAAAGATAGGTCAAAACCAACACTTTAATTGATCACAGACCACAGGTGTTATGTTTTTCCTGTGGCCCATCACAGTTAGGAGGCGGGCCTCCGCATTCTGCACTAGCTGCAGCTTCTGAACCATTGCCAAGGGCAGCCCCAAGTAGAGCACATTGCAATAGTCTAGCCTTGAGGTGATGAATGCATAGATGATAGTGGCAAGATTAGATTCCGAGACATATGAGCGGAGCCTCTTCACAAGATGTAATTGGCGAAAGGCACTTCTGGCCACAGCCAACACCTGGGAATCTAGGCATAGCTGCATATCCAGGAACACCCCAGGATCTGCACAGATGGAGCCAAGGGAGGATGAATACCCCCAATAACAGTGAAAACCTCCTCACCCAGGACCCCAGTCCCACCTACAAACGTCACCCCTGTCTTTTCAGGATTGCACCTCAATCAGCTCAACCTCATTCAATCCCACACGGTGGCCAAGCACTGGGACAGCAAAGATGGGCCTGGGTTAGATGAAAATGATAAATACAGCTGGGTGTTGCCTGGATACTGATGGCAGCACCACCCCCAGCTGTGCACGATCTCCCCTAGCAGTTTCATATACACATTAAACAAGAGGGGGGACAAAATAGAACCCTGCTGGACCCCACACGAGAAACCACCAGGGGACAATGTGCAATCCTCAAGCACCACCCACTGAGATCTATCTGTGAGGTAGGAACGGGACCATTGCAAAACAGTTCCATCCACCCCCGCCAGGTCCCTCAGGCATGTTACCAACAACTCATGGTTAATGGTATTGAAAGCCGCAGAAAGAATGAATAGGGTCATACAACCCTTGTCCAATTCTATCATCAGCCAAGGCCACAAGCGCTGTCTCCTTACCATAACCCAGGCAAAAAATAGACTGAGTGGGATCAAGAAATACTATACAATTATATATGAAAATACGTTGTGAGGGAGTGCAGGGATTGGAGTATCTCCCCCCCCCACCATCCACTTACCTGGCAGCTGTGCTGGACTGGACTCGGGGCGGAGCTGGTGACCTGCAAAGTTTAAAAGCCCTTTGGCGCTCCCTTCCGCGCTTCCAGGAGCAGGAGCTCGATTCTTTGGCCCATAAAGTTCTGGTTGTGCTGGGATCTGTGAAATCTGTCCTGGTTAGTTGACTAACTTCTCGTCTTCGACCTGTCCTGCTTAAAAGAATTGTTTATTTTTTTATTGTTGTTGTATCTTGCTTCTGCTCTGATATTATTATTATCAGAACCTTGCTTTATGTACCATGGTGCATTCAAAGTGGCCCAGGAAAGAGCCAGCCTTGGATTTTTTTTCTGAGGCCAAGAACTCCAAGCAGCGGTGCATTGATGTATTTCTTTCAAACAAACATGATATGGTGGTTTCTGATGACCAGGGTCACTTGCCTATTGAGTTACAAAATCATTTTGCCCTCTTGATATCTTCTAGCCAAGAGAGGGTATCAGAGCGGGACAAGTCGCAGGTGGTTCTCAGACATGCGGGAAGTGAGGAAGACCCTGGGCATATAATCTTGGATTCCAGGAGTCTTGGAGATCAAAGCCCTGAATCCATTACTGTGGTAGCGGACTTGGCATTGGTTACATCGCATACCCTGCGTTCATTATGTGCTCAGCTGTATGACCTGAATAAGAAAGTTGATGCATTACATAAAATAGTTAAATCACTAGATCATACTAAGGAACCAACTTACGCCTTGAATCAGCCTCCTTTGCCAGGCCCAGTGAGAACTATGGGCCAAGAGAGAGTCCCTGCTTCCATTTCAAAGGGCTTGATACTAGTGGAAGACAGGGGGTGATTTGTATACTGTTAATGTTTTTAGTGCTACCATTGCTCACAGGGGTACTCCCCTTTTGGAACACAGCTCTGGACATCGCAGAGCACCTGAGAATTTTGCTGGAGGAATCATTTCTTAGATCTGATGTAGTAGCAATACACCACATTTTAACTTGGGAAAAATGATGGATGTTTATTGCTACTTTCTGATCAGACGATATAGTCTCACGAATCTTGATAAAGGAGGTTAAGCTAAAAAATAGAGGGGTCTATGTTTCACGAACTCTTCACATGGACTCTTCTATGGTCAAGGCAAAAAAAGTTGGCTCCTCTATAGAGGAAAGAAAGACTGCTTTCTTCCCTATTTTCCAAATGTACTGAGTTCATTCCAGCCATTTTTGTCTACACGGACCTAGGGAAATGATATTTCGCTGGAAGATTGTAAAAGGGTGATCCCATCTCCTAAGTTGCAGAAATTGCCATCTATGCAAGTTAAGCAGCCCACAAATCATGCACTATATCAGAAGAGGGAAGAATCTATGGAACTAGAAATACAGCTGTCCCCAGTGCCTGATTTGAGCAGTCCTTTATCCCATTCTAATTCACCTATACCTAAATCCCATTCCTTGCAGCAGCCTATGAATTTTGTGGAGATTCTGGAAAAACTAGACTCTATATGTGCAAGAATAGGGAAGTTTAGGAGTATGGGTATTACAAAATGGAAATCTGGCAATAGGATGGAAAAGGGGAACCAAAAGTCTTCTCGGTCCTCCCAGGAGTTCCTGGTTGGCCTAGAGATGCCAAGAGCTACCTCCACACCTGTACATAAAATCTCCCTGGGGGATGTTGTGCTTATTTCCTCACCCCCAGGGAAACAAGGATGTGAAACTGCAAAGTCCCTGTTGTGCCAGTCCCAGCATGGATCTGATAGTTTGACTAAGGCCTTTCCTAAAATTTTATCTGAGGGAAGTTTAGAGGAGGGAAATAAGAGAGACAATTCCCCTAAAGATCTTTCAGGTAAAATGCTGCACGAACTGCAAGAGCTACACGGAGAAAGGAGAGTTGGGAAAGACATCAGCCGGGGTCTTGGCCCCTCAAAATCAAATAATCCAACAGGCCAGCAGTCACAGTCTCGGTTGCTACCGGAGTTTTTTTCATTTAGGGATAGAGCTAGGGAGAAATCCCAAGAAAAGAGGAAAATTGGTTCAATCTTTACCGAACAAAATACCTGATATCAGGTGAATCATCCTTCCTTTCTAAAGTTTTTATCCTGGAATGTTACTGGTATCCAAATAAAGTATAATGACTGTGAATTTTTAAACTTTATACATGATCTGTTTTCAGGAGACATGGGTCAAAGATCCCAAGACCCTTAATTTTGAGGGGTTTACTCATTCGGCTTTACCAGTCCTTGCTGTGCCAGGGGGAAAAGTGAGACCTATGGGTGGACGTTCCATGCTGTTACGAAAATCGCTTGGTTTGGAGCCACAAATTTTGACAGAAAAAGGGTCCCAAATCCAGCTGGCTAGACTTTTGGTTGATCATGCAGTGGGGTTGTTAATCTATAATGTTTATGTTCCACCAGGGCTAAGAGGCCCCTCTGTCTGTGAAGAGTTTGAGACCTTCTTTGTAAAAAATCGGGAGGTTTTCCCGCTAGATGATTGTTTAATCCTAGGAGATCTGAATGCCAGAATTGGGTCAAATGCAGAGCAGGTCTTGAGAGTTTTGAGTTCATGCCCTGCTTTTGATGAGCATCCAGATTGGAATGTGGGTAGGAATTCGCAGGACATGGTCATAAACAAACAAGGCAAGTGCCTGTACAAATTTATACTGCAACTTTCCCTCTGCATCTTAAATGGGGGAATCATAAGTGTGCCTATACCTTTGTTAACCTAAACGGGGCGAGTATCATAGATTATGGTATTATCTCCCCCTCTCAACTGGACAATATAAGGGAATTTCGTGTGATCCCCAGAATAGAGAGTGAACATTTTCCGTTATCTTTTATTCTGCAAGTCCAGTTTTTGCACACAGATCTCTTCCCACAAGCCAGCTCGGAAGAAATACATGGTCATGGCCTAGTAAGGCAGCACTGGTCCTCCAGACTGGAAATAGAGATATCGAGCTGCCTGAATTCTGAAGTATTAATCTCTTTGAGGTCAGATTTGCTGGTAGCAAATGACCTGGGGAAGGCTTTTGCAATTTTGGAGATCTCGAAATATTTACTACCCTGGTTGACTAAGTCAGGGTCCCTGAGATGTAGCTCTTTTTCAACGTTCCATTGGTAGGACAGGGAATGTGCTAAAAGAAGAGCGAATCTCAGGTGGCTGGCGAGACATCTCAAGGGGAAAAATTCTGGGGAACAAATTAAGATATTCAGCCACGCTAGAGTCCAGTACAAGGCATTCATTAGGGAAAAGAAACAGGCCTTTGCAGTTGGCAGTTGGGGAAAACTTCTAAATGCCCTCAAAAGTAGTAATGCTGGGGCTTTCTGGAACCAGGTAAATAATTATTTAAAGAAAAATCCCATGATGACAATAGACCCCCCAAATTCCATCTACCGTATGGACAAAGCATTTTTTTTTTTGAAATCTTTAATGCTAGTCTGCCTTTGGGAAGTTATCTGACAAATGTGGCAATAGATATATTACCAAAATGGGATAATATTACCGTGTGGGAGGTAGAGGAGGCCATATCATTGCTAAAGAGTGGGAAGGCCCCCGGTGGAGATTTCCTCCCTCCAGAACTATTTAAGCAAAACACTGGTTGGTGGAGTGAAGCACTGGCTCATCTTTTTTCTTTTATTAACGCCGCAGCGGAGGTACCAGAGTACTGGAGGGCCAGTATAGTTATTCCAATTTACAAAAAGGGAATAAGAGATGAGCCATGAAATTATTGACCAATAAGTCTATTATCAATTATTTCTAAAATCTATACTAGGCACCTCTTGACCCATTGAAACCAATGGGTCACAGATCATGGTCTGCTTGCTGAAGGGCAAGCCGGCTTTCGGGCCAGTAGATCTACAGTGGACCACTGTTTCATCTTAAATCACCTTGTTGGCCAGTGTAAAAAAAATGGGTTAGATCTTTATGCTGCATTTATAGATCTTTCAGCTGCTTTTGACCTCATCAATAGGAACAGGTTATGGGAAAAGTTGCAACAGCTAAATGTAGACCCTCGTTTATTGAAATTGATTCAATCACTTTATATAGGTACCAGCTTGCAGATCTGGCTAGGAAAGAGGGGTGCCCTAACAGAAAATATTCCGACTTCCAGAGGAGTAAGGTGCCAGGGGTGCCTTTTGGCCCCTATTCTTTTTAATCTTTATGTTAACTCCCTGATAGCAGCTCATTGTGACAATGGGGCTTATCTGGCACCTAAGATTGCTGGCCAGCGGCTTTCACTACTAATATACGCAGATGATACTGTGCTGTTATCTATGGCAAGACTCGGTTTAACTAGACTATTACTGTATTTTGGAAACGAATGTGTTAAGCAAGGGTTACGGATAAATTACAAAAAAACAAAGATTGTAGTCTTTGCTAAGAAATATAGACAGATGCCATGGTTTTTAAATGGTGTACGAATTGAGTAGGTTCATCTTTTTAGATACTTGGAGATAATTTTTTCTCATAATGGTTCCTGGTGACCTCATATTAAATCGGTAAAGCAGGAAGTGGGTGTTAGTATAATGACCGTGGAAAAGTTCTACTATGGCAAAGGGGGTCGACTTTTTGCTCCAGCTTTCAAGGTTTTCAACAAAAAAATACTTGCTAAAATCTCTTATGGGGCACAGGTGTGGGGGTATTCCTTAAAAACTTCAGCAATTCTGGAACCCCTACAGATGAAATTTCTGAAAAAAATACTGGGGGTCCCAGTGGGTGTTCCATCAGCATTGGTTAGTCTGGAAATGGGTTCCCTTACTCTGGAAGCCCATTTAAAGAAATGTTTATTATCCTATGCTTTGAAGCTGAATGCCATCTCTGAAGACACATTGGTTCATAAGTGCTGGGAAGTGGAAGTTGTCTCTATGGCTTTTCCTTGGATGAATTATGTTAAAAATCAGTTAAATTTGTTGGGCCTATGCTTGAAAACAAGCATAAAAAACCCCAAATATTAAAAGAAAGAATTTCCGATGTGGAATTGCAGGTGGGAAGGTCGTCCATTTTGTCAGTCAAGACCGCCCCACAATATGGATCTTTTCTCCCTCCGAAGGAGGGCAGTTCCTATTTGTCAGAAATTCAGGCGTATCAGCATAGAAGAAGTCTTCACAGGTCTTCGATTTCAGTGTTTTGAATCAGCTGTAACACTGGGGAGGTATGCGGGAAAACCTTTTGAGCAAAGGATGTGTATCTGTGGGTCAAAGGAGGTGGAGGACTTGGCCCACTACCTCCTTTTCTGCCCCTTATATGATATGCTTAGACAGGAAATGTGGGATGAGATAGGCCCCCATCCCCCTATTAAGTCAGACGAATGCTTAAGCTACTGTTTGTCGGATAAATTTATTTGTGTTTCGAAGATGGTTGCTAAATTTGGTTTTAGAGCTTCCCTTCTGAGGAAAAAATTGCTATTACGGGCTGGTCTAGATAGTATTGGGAAATAAGGACCATGAAACAGGCTGATCCCCCTTATTCACTTTTATTCCGTGTTAATTTTATTTTTGGTTTCTTTGTAACCTGAGGTGGGAAAGTATTAATATGGGATTCCTCCTTATAACATTCTTTGAATAAGTTACATGTATGTATTGTGATTATTTTGTAAATCTTTGTATATGGCAATAGCCGAACAAATACATTTTATACTAATACTAATATGAAAATATGATAAAATGAACCTGAATATCTAACATAATGCACAGATTTTCAAAATCAAGAGTCAAGTGCATTTTTACCACGTGGAGAGTTGTAGAAATTAAAAAAATTTGGAAGCTACCCAACCATTAATAAGAGATTTAGCAATATGCCCTAAGGTCACGAAAATAAAAGGAAAAAAAAAAAATCAACAGCTTTCTCCATTAGAATATTTATATACCTAATTAGGAAAGAGATTCTTTGTACACAGTTTGGAGGATGAAGTCCTAATTTTGCTTCCACTGTTGTGAATCTCAAGGGGATTTCAAGGTAGTTAATTGTAGTGGGTATTTTTTCTTCTTTATAATTATAATTATTAATTTTCATATCACAAGGACAAAATTAAAAGCATAACAAATATAACTCAGTAATCCTATATGATACATATGTACTTAACAAAATTAATGGGGTGGGGGAAGGGAACTTGGCAACAAATCAGTCATCTGTTTTGTTATCATACAAAATTTATACAAATAAATTTCAGCTCCTACAAATTACAGGCAAACCGACTTATTAACTTAACAGAAGATTTCATATTAAACCATATTTCATTTTATTTAGCCCAGTTATTTCTATTTGCCTATGTGGGCTTTCCCGTACATGCAGCATCAAGTCATTTTTCCACTTGGAAGGTTTTTCCACTTGGCAGATGACTTACGGTGTTTAATAAAGATCTTTTCCTGGGATAATATAGGGTTGAAAGAGATTGGTTTTTTTTCATATTCATGAGATTATCTACATTTTTAGAATGGTATGTGGAAATCCAACATTTATTTTTATTTATTTTTTAGAAATTTCTTCATATCTGTTGGTTTCTTCTTCTTTCTTTTCCGGTTCAATAGTTATTTTTACTTTGTTATTTCAGCTATTTTGGTTTTGTCGTTTATTTCATTTTGGCTATTACACATACACAGTAATGGATTGCCCCCAAAGGGGTTCACCCAGTAAAATTTATTATAGGTTTACAGCTTTTTAACAGGGAGACACTGAGCCAAAGCTCAGTATAAGAGTGAGCAGTTTTTAATATGTTAACACAGACTAAAATTATCACTGATTTTAGTTTGTGAAGTATCCCACATCAAAACCAAAGTCCAGGCCTGAAACCGAGTGTGACTGACAGTGCTGTCCTTCCTGAACTGTTGTTGATCGTGATGAGTGTTGATGATAGGTACCCACTTTGTCCAACAATTCCGTTCTTATCTTCAGGGTACGCTGCTGTCTGCTCTGTCAGCCAGTCTCTTTCTCCTGGAGCACAGAGAGGCTTCACAACTTCTCCTTTCCACTGTCTACCCTCATACAGGTCGTTCGTGCAATTACAAGGATACGGTCCCTTCTCTGTCAGGATACTTGTAATCACACCTTGTAATTGAAGGTGGCCCCTCAGCAGCCACCTTCCCCATCTCTGTTTGATGAACTGCCCCTCTTTTGAAAAACCAACCAACATTCCACCCTCCACTCCATCAAGCCAGAGACTGGACTTTGAATGACTCACGCCAGAGCTCCATTTCAAGAGGGAAGGGAAAAGAGAGTCAGAACCCACTCCTGGCAGTCTGACTATCTCTGCTACAGAACAATCCAGAAAACCCCCAAAGGATCTCTGATGAAACAACAATGGGATCACATACAATCTCTATTTTGACGCAGATTGGATGAGGCAAATCTGTGGGATGCAGTATTAAATAAATAAATAAATAAATAAATAAATAACATTTTTTTAAAATAATCAGTTTTAGCCCTAGTATAAGAGAAGTCAGTGGGGACAATCCGATGCCCCGTGGATCCCATGCAGGTACTGTGCAGGACAAACCCATCCCCTGCAGGTACTGTGCACACATGTGCGGGCAGGAGTGCACATGGGATCTGCCGGCTATGGGATTAGTCCCACCGTGTTGTCATAGCTTGAAAAGCACAGAATATGACCTATTGTTGTTATTTGAAATAATAGTGTCTAAAGCCAGCCAAAGATGTAGCCCAATTGTTAAACACATACACCTAGCAAGAGATAATTCCTACCTTAAAGAGCCAACAGTCTCACTCTCAACAGAAAAAGAGAAAGAAAAGTGAAGTATTGAAACATTAATATCATCCAAGTTCTGTGAATGGGGAATTTAGGCTCATAGAGATTAAGTATCTTGCCTAATGGAGAGGGTGTTTTTAAATGAGCAAGGTGATGGGGTGGGGGTGGGAGGGTCTGTGGCTATAGCATGGCTTCACTATGGAGCACCCACACAGTTAAAGTGCATGGGGAGGGATTCAAACTGGCGGCTCCCAATGTGCCACAGAGGCAAACCCCATGCATTTCCCCTGCTAAGGACCATGGAAGAGGAGGAATGTGCTGGACTGGCCTTCACTCCAGGTAGTGCCGGCTTTAGTGGAAGCAGGGCCCTGGGTGGGGAAAGAATGTGGGCCCCCCCACTAACTTAAGGTGCCGCCAGTGGCAAAGTTGCTAGCAGTTGCTGGTGGCCGCCAGGCCTAGGGGTGCTCCTCAGCTCAGGGGGGCACTCCCCGCCAAGCTCAGGGTGTTACCGGGCCTGGGGTCAGGGATGGGCGGAGGGGCACTCCCCTCCCCACATTCCCAAGTCCGAGCGGCCATTCAGATCACGTACCTGATCCGCTGTCGCCACTCTTGTGCCATCCATTGCATCACTGCTCCTCTTTCTGCTGGACCCGGGCCCAATCCACTGCCGCCAACTCCAGCCTGAGGCCGGAGGGGGCCAGCGTGGCCCCCTCCCGACCAGGCCATGGAGAGGCCAGCGGCATGAAGGAGAGGTGGGGCCTCTGATTCTCCCTCACTTCTGCCCGAAGTGAGGGAAAAGGGAGAGGCTCTGCCTCTCCCTCAGGTCACAATGCTGGTTGGCCAGGCCCCCTCCGCTGCCTGGCTCAGTCTGTTACAGACTGAGCCAGGCAGTAAAGGGGGCAGTTTACTTTCAGCCAGGGGAAATGAGGAGGAGGCGGGGCCTCTGTCGCTCTCTTCTTCATTTTCCTTGACCGACTGTGACAGGCAGCGGGGAGGGGGGGCATGGAGTGTGGGAGACGCGGGGCCTCTGCTTCTCCCTCACTTCTGCTGGCACTCTTTGAATGAACATGAGTGGGTACTCTAAGGTTCATGGGAGTGCTCCATCTTCAGTTGGGTAGCTGGCTCTGTGGCTCCCGCGTGGCCATGTGGAGTAGCAGCTAATCTGAAAACATCAAGAGTGAGAAAGTTTAAAGCACAGCTAGGAACTGAACCAAAATCTACCATCCTCCAGCACAGCACCACAACCACAGAAATCTTCCTATTCTGTATGGTCTCTTAATTCATTGCCAGTATATTATGGCAATGAACACAATAATAAATCAGTTTAAGCCTAGATGAACAGTAGGGTTCCGCAGTTATTGCAGAGGATCATCTTGCGGCTATGGATACCTCGTCCTGTCCTGTTTTGTGGGATTGGTTTCAGATGGTATCACTTGCCGATGTGGAGTCCTTGTTGGGATCTGTTCATGCCACCACTTGTGAACAAGATCTTTGTCTGTCCTGGCCGGTGAAAGCCAGCCAGGAGACGCTACGGCCGTTGCTGGCTGGGGTGGTTAGTGCCTCCCTTCGGGAGGGCAGGGTTCCTGAATGCCTGAAGGAGGCTGTGGTTAGGCCCCGACTCAAGAAACCATCTCTTGATGCTGACGCTTCTGCCAGTTATCGGCCGGTCTCTAACCTTACCTTTTTAAGGAAGGTTATTGAACGAGCTGTGGGACGGCAGCTCAAAGAACACCTGGACCGCACCGGTTTCCTTAATTCCTCTCAGTATGGGTTTCGGCCTGGGTATGGTACGGAGACTGCATTGGTGGCCTTGGTTGACGATCTCCGCCTGGCATTGGACCAGGGTCATCAGACCTTACTGGTCCTGCTAGACCTTTTGGCTGCATTCGACACAGTCGATCATGAAGTGTTGGTGACTCGCCTTCAGGACCGTGCCGGGATTGGCGGGATGGTCTTGGACTAGTTTCATTTGTTCCTGGCTGGGAGAACTCACCGGGTGGTCTTGGAGGGAGTGTACATCTTCCCCCCGGGACCTCACATGTGGAGTCCCGCAGGGTGCCATTCTGTCCCCCCTCTTGTTTAACATCTATATGCAGCCGTTAGGGGAGATCGTGAGTGGGTTTCAGGGCATGCAGTGTCATCAGTATGCTGATGACACTCAGCTCTACCTCTCCTTTTCAGCTGACCAAGGCCTGGCAGTCTCCTTATTTTCCCAGTGCCTGTCGGCTGTGGGGGCTTGGATGAGGTTGAGCCATCTGAAGCTGAATCCTGACAAGATGGAGGTGATGTTGGTGGGTGAGGGCCTGGGGGGCCTGGGAGTGGTTGAATCTCCTCTTGTGTGTGGGGGGGGTTCACCCTCCCATAGTCTCGGAGGTACGGAGTCTGGGTGAGCACCTTGATTCGCAGCTCAGCCTGGAATCTCAGGTTGTGGCTCTGGCGGGAAGTGCGTTTCAGCAGTTACATCTTGTCTGGTGGCTACTGCCGTATTTCTCAGACTCTACCCTCACCACTGTCATCCATGCCTTCATCACCTTGAGGCTGGATTACTCAATGCACTCTACGTCGAGCTGCCTGAGAAGCTGGTCCAGAGGCTGCAGCTGGTGCAGAATGCCACGGTCCGTCTCCTTACTGGGGCGGGTCACAGGGAGCACATGACACCTGTGCTCCTGGCTCTGCACTGGCTGCCTATAAAGCACTGGGCTAGGTTCAAGGGCTGGTTTTGGTCTTTAAAGTCCGTCACAGTCTGGGGCCTGCCTATCTGCAGGATCATCTTACTCTCCATGTGCCCGTGCAACCCCTGAGATCATCGTGGGGGCCTTTTTGGAGGTTTCCCGGGTGAGATGGGTGGCCACTGATGTGAGAACTTTTTTGGTTTCTGCCCCCGTGCTGTGGAATTTGCTCCTGGAGGAGACTCACTTGGCCCCCACCCTCCTGTCATTTCAACATTTGTGTAAGAACTGGCTGTTCCGGCAGGCTTTTGGTGAGGGGTAGGGTGGGGGGTAGGGTTTGGGAGGGAGGGTGAGTTTTATGATCTGTTTTAAAATTTGTTGATTTGTTTTTAAATGTTTTATTGTTAAATCGTTTGTGTTGTTCACCACCCTGAGCTGCCTTTGGGCAGGAGGGATGGGATACAAGTTTTAAATAAATAAAATAAATAAATAAATAAATAAAATTAAATAGAGGGCTTCGGGTTTGGTGTCATCAGTATGCTAATAACACCAGACTTAACTTCTCATTTTCATCTGACCCAGACCCGGTCATCTTGGTGCATACTCGGTTTTTGGCAGCTGTAGGGGACTGGATGAGGGCAAGTTGTCTGAGGTTGAATCCTGACAAGACGGAAGTGGTGCTGGGGGGTGGGACTGGGGGTGGGGTGGTAGAGGTCCCTATCATTGATGGGGTTTTCCCATCCTTGGTCCCACAGGTTCAGAGTCTGGGGGTGCTCCTCGATTTACAGCTTCACTGGAATGTTCAGGTGGCAGCTGTGGCAAGGAGCATTTTTTGCCATTACATCTTGTTTGGCGGCTTTGACAGTATATCTCAGGCTCTGATCTTGCCTCCATCATCAATGCCTTCACCTCGAGATTAGGCTACTGCAATGCACTCTACATGGGGCTATCTTTGGTGATGGTCTGGAGGCTGCAGCTGGTGCAGAATGTAGTAGCCCGCCTCCTTACAAGGATGGGTCACCTTGAGCATATCATACCGGTGCTCTGTTCATTGCACTGACTGCCTATAGTCTTCCGGGCTAGGGCTGTGCACTAGGCCCCCATGTTGTTTTCGGTTTTCATTTTTGTCATTTGAAAATCTCATTTTCGTTATCGTTATTAATGACACTGTCATTTTCATTTTCATTTTCATTGTTTTTGTTATCATTTTTATCATTTTTATATAATATTTGTTATCGGTATCAATATTGGTATCGGTATCATTTTTGTTATTGGTATCAATATTTGTTATTGTTATTGATATCGTTATTGATATCAGTACCATTTCAAACAAAGATTTTATTTTTACTATCAGTATCATTATTGATTCCTGTGCATAACTAATATTTATCTAAATCTAAGGGAGACAGGGGAAGGAGAAAGGAAAATGATCTATTATCTAATCAGTTATCTATATAACTATTCTAATCTAATCTATATGTCTATAATATATATCTAGATTGAATCTATACTACCTATCTCTATATAATGTACAGGGGGGAGAAGGGCAGGGAATGGGAGAATGTAAAATGTAGGGTATGAGGAAGGAAAGGTATTGGTGGGAATATCAAATAAATAAATAAATAAATAATACAATGAGGGCTAGGGAGGATTTTTTATGTGCAAGCACCACAGTTCTGTAAATACAACCTGACAAGCAGAGCTCTCACACAACGGAGAGAAAAAATCTGCCCCCTCGCCGATTATAAAGGGTTGCAGTGCCCTCCCCCAGAGTCCTTCTGATTGGTCATGGGAGGCAGCAGGCATTGGGAAATCATAGAGTCCCCTGAGACTGCTGGGGCCTGCTTGTGCTGCTCGTTGGCCAGGGATACATCCATCAAATACTGCTGAGCTGCTCGCCCCTCCCAACACAGGCACAGTTCAAGAGTTCAACACTGTTAAGACTCCCAGATGTCTGCTCCCTCCTTCCCTCTCTACACATTTCCCTCCAAAACCCAACTGCCACAGCACTAATAATAACGAGAATGATAACCACATTGTCATATTTGTTTTTTGTTATCGTTTTTGTTATCATTTTTGGTTTCATTTTTGGTATCGGTATAGATATTGGTATGATATTGGTATCAATTCTCAGTTGTCATTTTCATTATCATTGTCGTTATTCTTGGTTGTCATTTTCGTTATTGCAATAACAAAAACTAAAACATCCATTTTTGTTATCGTTATTGTAATAACAAAAACGACATGCACACACCTAGGTATTGACTGTCAAAGCCCTATAAGGCTTAAGCTCTACTTATCTAAGGGACCACCTCACTCTCTGACTTCTGGATCAGCCCCTGCGGTCATCAGAGGCCGCTCCTCTTGAGGTCCCCTGCGTTTGTCAGATGGTAATGATGGAGAGGGCATTCTCTGTGGCAACTCCAAGGCTATGGAACTCCCTCTCAGTGGAGGTTCATCTGTCCCTGATGTCTCCTCCTTCTGAAGGTAGTGTAAGACCCGGCTGTTCCACCGGGTGTTTGGCAAGGGAGAGGGAGTGGGTGGGTGTGGGTAGGGTAAGGTAAAAGGGAGGGGGGATTTATTTTCTTGGGATACCTGATTTATTGTTTTACTTGTTGCTGGTTTTATTGATATTTGTATGTTTTGATTGTATTGTACTTATTTTATAAAAGTTGTAAGCCACCCCGAGCCGCCATTGGACAGGAGGGGGTGAGTTATCAAGTTGTATAAATAAATAAATAAATAAATAAGGCATTCAGGGTCCAGCTAGGAATCCTCCCCAACAAGGGGAGGAGCAGAAGAACTTCTTCATGGAGACCATTTCTGTCCCATGATCTAAATCTGCAAAAAGTCCTTGTGCAGCAATGTACAAGGAATGGAAGAAATGTACATGGATGGATACATTATGTTTGATATACTGGTGCTGTATTAACACTGTGGTGTTTATATAAATTATTTTAACATTTCTGTGTACTAAGGTATCAAAATTGCATCATTTTTAGCTCATTTCCCTATGGTGTATGTCTCTGTCCATCTCTATTAACTTTTGATTTCAAGGGCCATTTTCAGCCTAATTTGGGCCCAAAAGAGGTAGGCATTCAAAATTTTATAACATTAGGTACATCTGCCGAGATGTGACCCTTTTTGCAACCAAACAATCCATTAACTTACACTTACGCTGATCATTGTCCCTCCTTTTAGAAACCAGATTTTATTAGTTTAGGTGCATGGAAATACTTGTTTTAAAAACACTGGGTCCACAGTTATGCAGAGTAGAACATGTATTACCATTCCAATGTCAGCTTCCTTTTCCTAGGTCAAGCAGTAAAGTAGGATTTACTTGAGGATCTGCAATGTTTCTCCAGTGTCTGATCATGGTCCTTTTTACACAGACAGAGGTGCTTGGTGAAATGGGTGTTTTGCTGTGGTGGGTGGAGTTGAGTGTGTGTCTTTTTCCACAGATACCCACCCACCTCCACCCACGGAGCCTCCTCCGGTTTTCTACAGGAGCGTGCACGCACGCCCACCCATCCTGCTCGGTGTTCACCAAGCGAACACTCACCCCCCACCCACCGCTGACTGTATACACGGACTCCCCTGCACACCTGTCCACACACCAAGGGCATCTATGTAAAAACAGCCTAAATTAATCTGAAAATGGATTATTTGTCTAACAACCCTGCATAAATCAAGACCACAGAGGTACTTTCCTCAAGTGTTTGTGTGAAAAGGGTAGATTTCAACCTGTGTGAATGAGTGAGATAAGTTTCAATTAACAAGGAATGCAGGCTGTTATTCAGATTTCAGCATATGTTCTATATAACTACAATAATTTCATATGATCATCTTTCAGGTTCAAAAATACATGTGCAAAACACACAAGGATGATATTTGACATTTTATGTGAAGAGAGAGGCGTAAAATTCAGGAGTAAATTTTGTTTTTCTAGTTATCTTTAGCACTACAGAATGTAGCTTATTATTCAGACTGAGAATGTATCCCACACTTCTTTACAGAGGTTTTTTTTTTGTTTTTTTTTTTTCTATCTAATAGGTCTTTTGTGCTTCTAGATTTTCTGATAGCATCTAGATGCTACAGTGATTCGTGTTTTGCAAACGCCTCAGTTTGAGAGAGATGGTTCTATGATCCTATTATTTTATTCATGACAACTTAGATATTTCATGCTTATGTGAACCCATAGTTTGAATGCTGAATAATAAATGAAACTGACTTATCAAAAAAGACCGATGAGATTAAATGTATCCGTAAAAAAGACCCAAAAAAAAAAGAGAAAAGGATATGGCTATGAACAAAGGATGCTATGCAGGGGCAGCTGGTGAGTCTTAAGGGTGGAGGGTGGTGGGAAACAGTGGGCGGAGCCAGGACAATGGTGGCAGCATAACCCAGCAGCAAGGAGTTCCAAGGGTTAATGTTGGATGGACATAATGTTACTTAATCAAGCAATTTCAGTTAGGTTAGGCAGGTTATAAATCACCTCCTCTGCCAGATTTAAAAGCAGGCAGACAACCTTAAACCTCACATACAAGCAGTCTTAGCAAAGACACACACACACATGCAGCAGAGGTTAAGAATGCTGCTTCAAAAAGAAGGGACTTGCTGCATGTATGTTGGAAGGACCCTAATCCCTGCTTCAGAAATCACTTCTGAATCATTGTTCTTGCCCTCTGCTGCGTATGTGTGTTTTGGGGGGGGATTTCAAGGCCCATGAATCACCAGACTCACAGCTACATCTCGAGATCTCAAAAACATCCCATTTCCAGCATTGTGAACACACAGCTAAAGATCGCCAGACTGACAGTTACAGCTCGGGATTTTAAAAGCATCCCATTCCCAGCATTGTGAACATACACCTAAAGATCGCCAAACTCACAGCTACATCTCGGGATCTCAAAAACATCCCATTTCCAGCATTGTGAGCACACACCTAAAGATCGCCAGACTCACAGCTACATCTCGGGATCTCAAAAACATCCCATTTCCAGCATTGTGAACACACAGTTAAAGAT
>QEPC01009236.1:1080955-1112449 GCA_003113815.1 Sphenodon punctatus
GGATCCTTGGGGGGTGGGAACAGGGTGGGGGGAGGGATCACTTACCTGGCTGCTGCTCCAGTAGTCCCTGGTGGCCCAAGCTGCAGGCAGAGGTGGAAGGGACACTTTACTTGCTTTAAATTGCCTGCGTGTCCTGCGTGGGCAATTTAAAACAAACAAACAAACAAACAAAAAACATTCCCTGCCTTGCCGCTCCCCCCCCCACTGCTCTGAGCGGCAGATTGGGAGGGAGACCGGTAGCGTAGGGTCCAGGAGTGGGATGGCTGGCTGCGCGCTGTTGAGAAAGTGCCACAAGCCATCTCCCTGAGTGACGCATGAGGCAGGGAGCAGCGCGCATGTGCGCTGCTCCCTGCCTCAGCAGCCCAGCCCAAAGCTTCTCGCCTGGGCCTTTGTATCAAGCGCCCAGGCAAGAAGCTCCATTGCACCCATTAGGTGCAATGGAAAGCTAGCCCCTCCTTCAACGGCACATCCTATACGTGCTGTGAACTGAGGGACTCAGCTGCCCAAATCGTGTTTTCAATAGAAAACGTGGTTTGGGCAACTGAGCAGCTCAGCCCTTTTGTCCCTTCCGGAACCCACTCTCAGAGAGGCTCTGAGAGTGGGTCCTGGAAGGGAGATAGAGAGTTTGACAGCTGCAGCAGCCTCTGAAGCAGGTCAGAGGCTGCTGTGGCTGTCAGAAGCAGCGGCTGGGTTTGTTTGTTTGTTTTTTACATGGCGAGGCGGGGGTCCCCCAGGGTGCTAGGGGGGCAGTGCCCCAAAACCAGGGGGGGGGGAGCCACGCCTGATGTTATGCCCTACTTCGGAGAAGTGAACACATCTAGAAAGCTGAAGTTCATTGGCATAAGTAGTAAAAAAAACCCTCTTCAATTAGAGTAAGAGTGGAGAAACTTTTTTGCTTCATGTGACACTTTGAAAATGAATACAAACTCTGCAGGCTGAGTAGCAAGGGCACTTAACACTTAGTATGGGGGAAGGAAAAAGAGGGTTCAGATTAGAGCTGAAACAAATATTCTCCATACATGCCATTGCCAACAAATTTTTGTACTTTGATTTGAATTTGACTGGTGCTGAAATTCAGTCCTTTGTTGTCCCCTGAAATCCCTGAGGATCGAGGTACTCAACTCGGTTTTCTGAGTTCTGAAATTTTGAGGAATGACCCGCCAAAACTTCGGAAATCATAAAATTCTTAGCTGAGTAGAGGGAAGAGAGATGGAGGTTAGTGCTATGCCCATACTCCCTCAATCCTGCCCCCCCATGGAGAGAATAGGCCAATGGGGGCCAGGAAAAGAGGTTGCTACCGGGGGCTTAGGAGGGGGTGGTAAGGGTATGAGGGCCTAGAAAGGGCTGAAGGAAACCCTCCAGAGGGGATTCGGTAATATGTGGCTTTCTTGGGACTCGCAACATCCGGAAGCACCTAAACACTGCGGGTGCCATCTTTTTTTTCTCTTCAAACTAATTGGATTTATTGTATTAATTGGAAATTGTTGGAAATAATCTCAGAAAGTGTCAGAATATCCTCGGAAAGTGTCAGAAGAAACATTGTTTTGCTATTTTTGCACCGTGACCACATGTCAGAAATTTCCAGTGAAAATTACGGAACATCACAGACAAAAGAAGCAGAATGAAGGTCTCTATTTCACTGTGCTGCTCATTGCAGAAGAGCTCTTTCCATCGGAACCAGTTACTGCAGCAGCTTGCCATTGCACCCCTAATATTCTCTCTAGAGCATCAGCTGACAAACAAATAATATATAGCCGCTTAGGATTTGGCAAAGTGTACCTATAGGTCATAGGACTACATGTTTATCGATAACAAACAACAGAAACAAAATGCAATTCTAATTGAATTCAATTAAAAATAGAGGGATAAAAAAATGGTCTGAATCTGAATTTATCATAATACCGCTCGTCTTTACTTGTAGAATTAAATGCACAGAAATTGGGCCATAGTGTTCCTCATAAGCACTCTGAAAACTGCCCTCTTGAAATTTCTAATTCACATTACTAATTCCTTCTAAGACTCAGCTGAACTCAGGAGGAGTTTCACCATAAGGCTTTCAAGTAGGGATGTGTGAACAGGATGGAGTTCGGATGTTCGGACGTTCAGACATTCGGATGTTAGGACTAAAAATCTAGTTTGGGTTTGTGGGTTCAGTCGAATGGAGTTCGGACTGTTCGGATGTTCGGCAGAGTTGGCACTGCCGGGAGGCTTGGGATGCTTCAGGGACCCCCAGGGGGTCCCATGGTGGCATGGCAGGCCGTCGGACACCCAGCAGCAGCAGCAGCAGCAGCAGCAGCAGAGACCGAGAAGGCTTGGCGCTTTGCACCATGGGTTGCCCAGGAAGACAGGTTTGATGCTTTCCCCCGGGAGGTGCCCATGGTGCCAGGTCTGACTGTTGGAGAAACAGCAGCAGCAGCAGAAACCGGCAAGGCTTGGCATTTGGCGCCCCAGGTTGCCCAGGCAGGCAGGCTTAGTGCTTGGTCCTTGGAGGTGCCCATGACACCCAGGCTGGCCGTCTGAGACCCAGAAGCAGCAGCAGACACTGGGAAGGCTTGGGGCTTGGAGGCTGGCCTGGCACCCCTACTTGGCCTGGCATTGCAGGCTGCCAGCCATAGGTGGAGCAGCATCAGACATTGGATTGCCTGATAGCAGAACAGTATAGGCAGCTGCAGAAGCAGCAGCAGCAGACAGGCAGCATGGCATGAGCAACGGAAGGCAGGCTGAGGCACGGTTCAAGCTTGGTAACCAGGGCAGACAGACAGGCAGCGCGGCATGAGAGGCAGTAAGGAAGGCAGGCTGGTACCTTGGCAGGGCACTCAGTTAGGGTGGCAAAGACTGCAGTGCTCACGCGAGAGAGCCAGTCAGATAGGCGGGCTGAGATCGTCTAGCCAGAGGCCAGCTGGCAGGCTTACAACATCCCAATGCCACCCTGCGTCATGAGGTGAATCAGATAGGCTGTCCGAGGATGTCTAGTGAAAGAGAGAGAGAGATAGAGGGTGCTAGACATTGGGAGGAAGGGACAGAACGTCAGCACAGCAGCAGCCCAGATTGAGGAGGAGCCCCATCCCAAGACTGCCCCTGGCATGGGATGTCGTGTGCCACTGCACCATCAATCCATGTTCAAGGACAGCTTGGGGAATGCCAGCAGCGAAAGGTTCACCTTGATGAAAAGCAACTGCTTCACCATCTTGGCCCCCAGTCTCAGGCAGTGCAGCGAGCAAATGTCCCATGCCATAGAGAACACCCGCTCACTGGGGACACTCGTTGGTGGGCAGGACAAGAGACCCTTGGCCACTTTGGACAGGGCCGGCCACATCTCCCTCCAAGAGCTGTTTCACCACCATTTTCAGTCCCTCCCATCAATGCTGTCAATGGTGCAGAAGCAGCAACCAGTTGAGGCTCAGAAGCCTAAGTGCACCATGGAGTAGCTGGGGTGGGGGCAGCTGCAGGACGTGAGGGTGATGTGGCTTTCAACTGAAAGTCACATGCATGTTGGGGGAAATGATTGTGCTCGATGGGCAGCCCTTCTCATTGGTCAGGGACATGGGGTTTAGGCACCTGATTGACTTCCTGGCCCGCCAGTTTAAGCTGCCCTCATGTACCACCCAGAGTTGGCAGGTGGTGCCAGCCTTGTACCGGGTTTTAAAGGAGCGGGTGAGGGAGCATCTGGCAGGGGCTGGGGGTGCCACTGTCCACTTCACCATCAACCTGTGATCAAGCAGAAAGCACTGCATGCCTACCTGGCAGTGATGGCGCATTGGTGGCAGGACCCGGAGGCAGCATTTGGGAGTGGCAGGAGGGGGCCCAAAGCAGGGGATAGGTGGACCCTGCTTTAGGAAGATGTCATGGGTTCTGCGGTCCCCACACCGCTCAGAACATCGAGGCAGCCCTGACCACCATGGTGATGGAGTAGGTCATACCGGGCCCGCCCTTCAACAAGGGGTGCTTGGTGACACACAATGCGACCAACATATTGAGGGCAGTCCATGAGGGGGCTTCAACAGCATCCCTTGCACCGCACACACCCTTCAACAGGTGGTCAGGGACTCTTTGAGCTTGGGGGAGAAGGGGATTTGGGCAGGCACCCTTAGCTCCCTGATGAAGTGGGAGAGGAAGCTGTCCGGTTTCTTTAACCTGACTGTGAAGAGCAGCAACCTCCTCTGAGTTAAGAAGGCAGAGAAAGGCCCCCCAGTTCACCACCTGGTGAAGGATGTGTCCACCTGGTGGAATTCCATGTTCCTGATGCTTGAGCGGCTTCTCGAGTGGAAAGCCACCTTGCATCAGGTTCAACTGATGATGGACAGTGGGGCACCTCCAGGGTACAATGGGGCAGAATGAGAGATTCTGGCTCACACGGTCTTTGTTCTGAGACCATTCCTGGTTGTGCCAGAGACCATCAGCTCTTCCATGGCCACCATCAGCAGGTGACCCCTCTGGTCCAGAGTCTCCTCAGGAGTCTGGATGAGATTGTCCAGAAGCAGGATTGTGGCCCTCAGGGGAAGAAGCTGGCAGATGAGGCGGTTGCCATGGTGCAGCAGCTGAAGGCAGGACTGAAGGTGTGGTTTGATGAGCTCCTGTAGTTGGAGGAATATGTATTCGCAACCATGCTGGATCCCAGGGTCAAGGGCAGCGTGGCATGCCAGACAGCACTCTATGGCCACTGGAAGGGTCACCTGGTGGAGAGGGTCCAGCAGGCTGAGAGGACTCTTCAGAGTGCACAGTGTCAGCAACAGCAGGATGCCCCTGGGGATGGTGGGAGTGGGAGCAGCCACCCCTTTCAGCCGGCAGGGTCTATCTCTGCCCCCAACCCTAGCAGTAGCAGCACCATCAGCAGGCTGACCAGCAGCAGCACCCATATCGCTTCTAGATGAAGTGGATGGAAAGCCCTCCCTGTTTGGAACGTAGGCCCCAGTACCCTGATGGTGCTCCTGGAGCTGGAGTGACTGGCTGTTTCTTGATGCAGTCAAATGACAGCTCCCCGTGAGTGTAATGATGGCCCCAGATCCCTGATGGTGGGTCCTGGGACCGGAGTGGCAGCTTCTGGATAAAGTGGATGGACAGCCCTCCTTGCCTGGAATGTAGGTCCCAGAACCCTGAGGGTGGGTACTGGGGCTGGAGTGGCTGTTTCTTGATGCAGTGTAATGATGGCTCCCCTTGACTGTAACATCGACCGCAGAACCCTGATGGTGAGTCCTGGGACAGGAGTGGCAGATTCTGGATGAGGTGGAATGACAGCCCTCCCTGCCTGTAAAGTAGGCCCTCAAACCCTGGCAGTGGGTCCTGGGGCTGGAGTGACTGGATGCTTCTTGATGTGGTGGAATGGCAGCTCTCCATGAGCAGAATGATGGTTCCAGAACACTGATGGTGGGTCCTGGGACATGAGTGGCATCTTCTGGATGACGTGGAAGGACAGCTCCCCATGAGTGCATTGATGGCCTCAGAACCTTGACGGTGGGTCCTGGCACAGGAGTGGCAGCTTCTGGATGAAGTGGAATGACAACCCTCCTTGCCTGTAATATAGGCACCAGAACCCTGAGGGTGGGACCTGGGACTAGTGACTGGCTGCTTCTTGATGCGGTGGAATGGACAGCTCCCTGTGAGCGGAATGACAGCCCCAGAACCATGACGGTGTGTCCTGGGGCTGGAATGGCAGCTTCTGGATGACGTGAAATGATGGCTCCCCATAAGCAGAATGATGGCCACAAAACCCTGACGGTGGGTCCTGGATCTAGTGTGGAAGCTTCTGGATGAAGTGGAATGACAGTTCCCTGTGATCCGAATGATGGCCCCAGAACCCTGATGATGGGTCCTGGGACAGGAGTGGCAGCTTCTGGATGATGTGAAAGGACAGCTCCCCATGAGCAGAATGATGGCCCCAGAACCCTGATGGTGGGTCCTGGGGCTGGAGTGGCAGCTTCTGGATGATGTGGAATGACCTTGACAGCTCCCCCTGAGTGGAATGACAGTCCCAGAACCCTGATGGTTGGTCCTGGGACGGGAGTGGCAGCTTCTGGATGAAGTGGAACGACAGCCCTCCTTGCCTATAACGTAGGCCCCAGAACCCGGAGGGTGGGTCCTGGGGCTGGAGTGGCTGGCTGCTTCTTCATGCGGTGGAATGACATCTCCCCATGAGCAGAATGATGGCCCCAGAACCCTGATGATGGGTCCTGGGACAGGAGTGACAGCTTCTGGATGACGTGGAAGGACAACTCCCCTTGAGCGGAATGATGGCCCCAGAACCCTGACGGTGGGTACTGGGACTGGAGTGGAAGCTTCAGGATGATGTGTAATGACAGCTCCCCATGAGCAGAATGACAGCCCCAGAACCCTGATGGTGGGTCCTGAGGCTGGGGTGGCAGCTTCTGGATGATGTGGAATGACCTTGACAGCTCCCCGTGAGCGGAATGACAACCCCAGAACCCTGACGGTGGGTCCTGGGATGAGAGTGGCAGCTACTGAATGAAGTGGAATGACAGCCCTCCTTGCCTATAACGTAGGCCCCAGAACCCGGAGGGTTGGTCCTGGGACTGGAGTGTCTGGCTGCTTCTTCATGTGGTGGAATGACATCTCCCTATGAGCAGAATGATGGCCCCAGAACCCTGACGGTGGGTCCTGGGACAGGAGTGGGAGCTTCTGGATTAGGTGGAAAGACAGCTCCCCATGAGAGCAAAGATGGCCCCAGAACCCTGATGGTGGGTCCTGGGACCCACCATCAGGAGTGGCTGAGGAGATGCTGCTTCTGGATGAAGTGCAGTGAAACCCGTCCCTGCCTGTAACATAGGCCCCAGAACCCTGATGGTGGGACCTGGGGCTGGAGAGGCTGGCTGCTTCTTGATTAGGTGGAATGACAGCTCTCTGTGAGCAGAATGACAGCCCCAGAACCCTGACGGTGGGTCCTGAGGCTGGAGTGGCAGCTTTTAGATGATGTGGAATGATTCTGGATGATGTGGAATGACCTTGACAGCTCCCCGTGAGCGGAATGACAGCACCGGAACCCTGACGGTGGGTCCTGGGACGGGAGTGGCAGCTTCTGGATGAAGTGGAATGACGGCTCCCCGTGATTGGAATGATGTCCCCATAACCCTTACGTTGGGTCCTTTGTCTATAGTGGCAGCTTCTAGATGAAGTGTAATGACGGCTCCCCATGAGCAGAATGACGGCCCCAGAACCCTGATGGTGGGTCCTGGGACAAGAGTGTCAGCTTCTGGATGAAGTGGATGGACAGCCCTCCCTACCTGTACCTTAGGCCCCATAACCCTGATGGTGGGATCTGGGGCTGGAAGGCTTGCTTTTTATTGATGCAGTGGAAAGACTGCTCCCCGTGAGCAGAATGATGGCCTCAGAAACCTGATGGTGGGTCCTGGGACTGGAATGGCTCGCACTCCTACTTGGTCAGGCATTGCAAGTTGGCATCCTAATCTACTGAGCTCAAGATGCTCTGTTGAAATTTGGGCAAGACTTTCCTGGTGGTGAATCTCGTGGACACCCAGCCCCCTCCTGCCAGAGCACTCATCCGAGCTATGCCGGTCTACAAGATTGAGGAGCAAATGACTGGCATACAGTACCAGCAGCAGACATTTGATTGCCTGGTCACAGTAACTACGACTGGAACCCTTGCTCGGCCAGGCATTGCAGGCTGGCTGGCATTTGTGGAGCAGTGGCAAAGGCCTGGCCAAGGCTCGGTTCCTGGAACCCCTGATCAGCTGGGTGTGTTGCAGGCTGGCTTGCCTCGATGTGGGACACTTGCGAACAATGAAGTGAAACGACAGCCCTCTCTGCCTGGAACGTAGGCCCTAGAACCCTGATGGTAGGTCCTGGGCTGGAGTGGCCAGCACCCCTTCTCAGCTGGGCATTTCAGGCTGGCTGGCATTGGTGGAGCAGCAGCAGAGGCCCGTACAGGGCTCGGTGCCTGGCATCTGTGCTTGGCCGGGTGTTGGAGGCTTGCATCTACACTCAGGATCTAAACAAACTTTTCTGCCAATTGGTCAAGCCTTGCCCAGTGGTTAATCACGTGGCCACCCAGTAACAGACATTGGTTTGCCAGTGCACAGTACCCGTGGCACAGCATAGGCAGCAGAAGCAGACATTGGGTTTCCGGGGCACAGTACCCATGGCACAGACAGCAGAGGCAGCATTAACAGCAGCAACGGACATCTGATAGCCTGGGCACAGAACCAGTGGTACAGACATCAGAGGTGGCATTGGCAGCAGCAGCAGACATTGAATTGCCCGGTAGCAGAACCCATGGCACAGACAACAGAGGCAGCATTGGAAGCAGCAGCAGGCATTGGATTGCCAGGGCACAGAACTCATAGCACATACACCAGAGGCAGCATTGGCAGCAGGAGCAGCAGACATTGGATTTCCAGGGCACAGAACCCATGGAACAGCAGAGGCAGCATTGGCATTTGCCTGTGTGCAGCACCCATGAAGTCAGAATGGTAGGATTTGCCAGGGAAGAGCTCCCATACAGCAGCAGACGGCAGCAGCAGGATTGCCTGGGCACATTTGGATTTTCTAGGGCTGAGCACCCATTGACCAGCAAACAGCAGCAGCCGGATTACCAGGCCAGTGGGGCACATCACCCAGGGTTGCCAGGGCAGACAGACAGGAACCTTGGTATGAGAGTCAGGCAGGCTGGGGAAGGGCTTCAGTTTTGCCAATAGGGTGGGCAGACAAGCAGTGTGGCATGAGCAGAAGGCAGACTGAGGCAGACTTTGATCTAGGTCACCTGGGCTGACGGGCGGGCAGGCAGCATGGCATGAGCAGAAGGTAGATTGAGGCAAACTTTGATCTAGGCCACCTGGGTGGAGGAGCAGGAAGACAGGCAGCATGGCATGAGCATGGGAAGACAAACTGAGGCAGGGTTTGATCTTGGCCAACTGGGCGGGTGGGCAGACAGGCAGCATGGCATGAGCATGGGAAGGCAGACTGAGGCAGGGTTTGATCTTGGCCACCTGGGTGGGCAGACAGACAGACAGCGTGGCATGAGAGGCAGTAGGGAAGGGAGGCTGGGACTTTGGCAGGGCACTCAGATAGACTTGCGAAGACGGTGCAATGAGACAGAGCGAGAACCAGTCACATTGGCGGGCCGAGATCATCTAGTTAGAGGCTGGCTGGCAGGCTTACAGCTTTCCAATGCCACTAACCGTCATGAGGTTAGTCAGATAGGCCGGCTGAGGCCGTCTAGTGAGACAGAGACAGAGACAGAGACAGAGACAGAGACAGAGACAGAGACAGAGACAGAGACAGAGACGACAGAGACAGAGAGAGAGGCAGGGCGGGGGCAGCATATTGGGAGGAAGGGACAGCACCTCAGCAGCAGCCCAGATTGAGGAGGAGCCCCATCCCAAGACTGCCCCGGCATGGGATGGCGTGTGCCACTACACCATCAATGCATGTCAGGGGCAGCTCGGGGAATCCCAGCAATGGAAGGCTCACCTTGATGAAAAGCAACTGCTCCACCAACTTGGCCCCAAGTCTCAGGCAGTGCAGCGAGCAAATGTGCCCTGCCATAGAGAACACCTGCTCACTGGGGACACTCGTTAGTGGGCAGGACAAGAGACCATTGGACACTTGGGACAGGGACAGGCACATGTTTGTCTTGCCGGCCCAGTAGGCCAAGGGATCGCTTCTGGGTTCTACACACGCATCATCCTCCAGGTAGCTCTCCACTGCTGCTGAGGCACTGTCATACTCCCTCTGGTAGCTCTGGGTGGGCAACACCTTCCCCACTGCCCTCAGACACACTGCCTGCCCTGCTGTGCATGAGCCCATGCTCGTTTGAATGTCCTGCACATATGAGCTGCTTCTGCTCACAATAGGGGTGCTGCTGCTGCTCATCCTGCTGCCAGTGTTACTGCTGCAAGGGCTGGGAGCAGGGATAGACCCCACCAGCTGAAATGGGTGACTGCTCCCACTCCCACCATCCCCAGGGGCGTCCTTCTGCTGCTGTGCATTCTCCAGAGCCCTCTCTGCCTGCCGGACCCTCTCCACCAGCTCACCCTTCCAGTGCCCATAGAGCGCCATCTGGCGTGCCACGCTGCCCTTGACCCTGGGGTCCAGCATGATTTCCAACACATATTGTGCCCACTGCAGGAGCTGATCAAACCGCACCTTCAGTCCTGCCTTCAGCTGCCACATCAGGTCAGCCTCCTCATCCACCAGCTTCCTACCCTGAGAGCCACAATCCCACCCCTGGAGAATCTCCTCCAGCCTCCTGAGGAGACTCGGGACCAGAGGGGTCACCTGGCTGATGGTGGCCATGGAGGAGCTGATGGTCTCCATCACATCCAGGAACAGTCTCAACACGAAGACCGTGTGAGCCAGTATCTCCCATTCTGCCCCATCGTACCCTGGAGGTGCCCTGCTGTCCATCACCAGTTGAACGTGATGCAAGGATGCTTTCTGCTCGATAAGCCACTCAAGTATCAGGAAGGTTGAATTCCACCGGGTGGACACATCCTGCACCAGCTGGTGCAGTGGGGAGCCTTGCTCTGCCTGCTTCTCCCGGAGGAGGTCGTTGCCCTTCACGCTCTGATTAAAGAAACTGGTCAGCTTCCTCCCCCACTTGATCAGGGATCTAAGGGTGCCTGCCCCAATTCCCTTGCCCAGAGCGTCCTTGACCACCAGGTGAAGGGGGTGTGTGGCACAAGGGATGCTGGTCAAGTCCCCGTCACAGACTTCCTCCAGTATATTGGCTGCGTTGTCCATCACCACACACCTCTTGGTGAAGGGCACGCCTGGCATGACCCACTCCCTCACCATGGTGGGCAGGGTTGACTTGATGTTCCAAGCAGTGTGGGGGCTGTTAATTACTTCCGATTGAAGCAGGGCCCATCTATACCCTGCTACGGGACCCCTCCTGCCACTCTCAAATGCTGCCTCCGGGTCCTGTCACCAGTGCGCTATGGCTGTGAGATAGTCGTGAGGCACGTTCCTGCTCGACCACAGGTCTGTGGTGAAGTGGACGGTGGCACCCCCAACCCTTGCCAGCTGCAACCTCAACCGCTCCTTTAAAGCCTGGTACAGGGCTGGCACCACCTGCCAACACAGGGTGATGCACAAGGGCAGCTTAAACGGGGGGGGGGGGGGGCAAGGAACTCAATCAGGCACCTAAACCCCATATTGCTGACCACTGAGAAGGGCCTCCCATCCAGCGCTATCATTTCCCCCAACATGCGCGTGGCTTTCAGTTGAAAGCCATGCTGCCCTCCACGTCCTGAAGCTGTCGATGGACTTGGCAGCTACCCCCAGCCCAGCTCCTCCATGGTGCGCTGCTGCTGCTGCTCCCCCCTAGCAGCAATACCACTCCTGCTGCTAGAGGCAGCTGTTAAACTAGGATGCTTGCCCGCTGATGGAGGCGGACGAAGGACCGCTGCAGTCAGTAACTTTCTGGCGTCCACTGCCCCTGCCTGCCTGCTTAGCAGCTCAGGCTGTGTCATCCCTTCAGGTGCCTTGCCATGGCACTTGTGCCAAGGTCGGTGGGCACCTGCTCATGTTTCACGACCTTCTGCCACATAGTGCACTGCACCTCCCTGGGATCATCCACCTGCACCAACTTAAAATGTGCCCAGACTGAGGATTGTTTAGCCCCTCCTGCCTTCTGACCCACACTAGGCGACGCTCCGCTGACAGTGGTGCTGGGAGGAGTAGAACATAGTGGTGACACCGCTCTCGGACAGACAGCCATTGCCTAATCACCTGACATCTCCTCTGCAGGACTAGTGTCTGCCTCACTGTCCTCACTCAGAGTGATGTGCCATGAAGGGGAGTACTGGGACCCTGAGGCTGATGGACTGCCCATCATGCTGCTGCCACTCTCCCTGTGCCTCCTATAGCTGCTTCTGCTGCTTCTGCTGCTCCTACTGCTGCTGCTGATGCTCCTCTCCCTGCTGCCATTGCCTGGGGATCAGGCCCTGCCTCTAGCAGCCGGGGTGGGATCCACCAGCCCTGAACTGCTGGGGATCGCCTCAACAATGGGGGACATTGGTGGCTCTTGAAAAACATCTGACCCCAAAGCACCTGTTTCTGCAGCCGCAGCAGAGACAGCTGCAGCCTTCCAGTGCCCTGCGTGGCAGTGGAGGACGCTGGTAGGAGATGCCGCTGAACCATACCCCAGCTAGTGCCACTGCTGGGAGCCTCTGAAGTATGATTGCCAAAATCAGGCCTGTGCAGTTTGGGGCATGGTGATGTGCTCAGGCTGCTGCTGATGCCTGCTGCCAATTCGCTGGCACGGCCCCTGCCACCTCTGCCACGTGTCCCATTGCCTGCCTTACGTGCAGCAGACCAGCCTCTCCTTCTTCCCTTCTCCATTTCTCCCACCCAAAGAATGCAAGTGAAGTTTATATATATTTATATTTATATTTATATACAAACTTTTTATTCAAATTTGTAATTTAATATTATATATATTTACACTAACTCTAACTACTGTTAACTATTCTAAAACTCATGGAACTAAATGGAATATTATCTAATATCTACAAAGACCTAGCCCTACAAACACACTATAAAATATTAAAACTGAATCACTACACTCTAGCTCTATCTATCTCTATAACTCAGCTAGCTCCTACATCTATCTATCTATCTATCTATCTATCTATCTATCTATTCACAGGAGGGGTGGGACACAGACAGCTCACAACAAACAACACAGGGAGGGGTACAAAACTGAAATGAAACCTAAATTAATCTAATCCTACTCTAACTAAATCCAAAAACAGGGGAAGGAATCAGGGATGGATTATATACAGGGAGGAGGGAAGGATTCAGTGGAGGGTAGGGAGAAAGAACACGGGAGGGGTAAAAATAAAAATAACAACTAAATCTATCTAATCTATCTAATCAATTACTTTTGTTACTTGCTGCGCCCGCCTTACCACAAGCCCCATTTACTCTGTGCAGCCTAGCCCCATGCCAATTGCAGACTGCGAAGCCAGTGGTCTGATGGAAAGAGGGATGGTGATTGGGCAGACTGGTGCTAGTCCAAGTCTCTCCACTCCTGGCACCAGGAAGTCTGATCCTCAGTTTCCCCCCCTCCCTGGGCCTGCTAGTCATGTTTTTCCCACCTGAATGCCGCCGAACGCAGCCGAACTGTTCGGCTGCTTCTGAGTTCGGTTTGGCCGTTAGGTTCGGTAGTCCGGACTGGCCAAGTTCAGGCCGAACACCGAACTACTGAACCGTGTTCTCACATCCCTACTTTCAAGTAAATATGAGTACGGTAATTTGTCCCTGATATTTTTTAATTCACAGAGTAAGCCCTTTGCATGAACAAGTATTATTCAGAAAATAAGTGCTAGTCTGGGTTGTGCAGTGGCATGACTTTGTAGACAGAATGCTAACTTGGAAGTCAGAAGACCAGAGTTCAAATCCCTGTTTTCTCACTATCCTACACTGTGACTTCAGAAAATTGTTACTTGTCAGTTCCCATATCGGTAAAACAGATAATGGTATTTAATTTATCATTAAAATGCTTTAAAATCTGTGGGTAAAAAAGGCTGCCTAAGAACAAGATTATTCCTTTTTACATTTCGAAGAAACAAATGTTTTGTTAAAAATGTATTTACCATTTCCAATATTTAAAGTGCTTTCTAATCTAGTTCACTCACACAACCATCACTATTATCCCATCTGAGATGGAGTGAAAGACAGTGACATAAATCAAACTGTCAAGTACGTATGGCCCCAATCCAAGGTCTACATGTGTACGTGGACCAAATTTACAGTTGCATCCATGCAAACAACGTGCATGCGCATGGTGCCCCAAGAAACATTCTCTAGGAAATTCCCCCACATCCCAATACTACCTCCGTGTGTGGCTGAAGTGGCTGCTACAGTGGCAGTGGAGTTGGGAGTCAGGGGACTTTCCCTGGGGTACCCTGCGTTCACACACTGTGTGTGCATTTGCAACTGTAGCTTTTGTCCCTTTGTGGCTAAAATGGGATTTAAGCCCTGGTCTCCAAGGGTGACAGAAATGTGATGAGGGCTTGCTATGGCCCGACTGGACCAGAGACTCACTTTCACATCAGTTTCAGGGCCGCCAGATGTGGTCCTGCTGCTGGCCCCACTGGTGTAGGCATCTGGCCAAGAACTGTTCTGTTGGATGATCCCGGGTTCACAGTCCAGTCCAAGGGCCACCCAGGTGGCCCAACGTGGCATGTATCAGAAAAGCACATCTGTTTGTGACTCAAGCCTCACCAGGGATGGGGGCCACCATGACCAGTCACCATGGCTGCCCATGATTGGCCAGTATGACTGCCCATGATTGGCTGGCATGACTGCCCATCATAGCCCCTTTTCACATGTGATGCCCCAACCCATCTCCATGCAGTTTTGCTGCAGGGAGATGGCTGGAGGCACCCGTATGAATGCCGTAGGGGATGGGTGGTAGTGCATGCACACTCCCACGATACACCCACCTCCATCCATCTTCATCCATCACACACGCATGGAGCAATGGGCTCCAGTGCCCGATGCTCCATGGGTGGAGATGGGTGGAGGTGGGTGTGCTCCCGTGGGAATGGGTGAACACCCACCTCCACCCACTGCAGCCACACACTCATCCTCCCACATCCACTGCAGCCCATTTTAAAATGGCCATCATGGGGTCGGGACACTGGTGTGCTCCGAGAACAGGGCCATCCGGCCATGCATTTCTGCTGTTTCCCCACACTACTGGGGGTAAGGGAGTGCTCTCTGGTCAGCTCAGCTCACATTGGTTCTGTGCCCCAACCTGACCCCACCAGTGCTGGTCTCCCCACCTTGTGCGTGTAGTCAGTGTGCTGGTTGCATACTTATTGTCACCCAAGGTCCAATTCTAACACCTTATCCACTAGACTACACTGGCTCTGAAAGCTGAAACACATTCAGTTTCTATTTTGAATGAATGCAGATACCTGTTTGCGTGCACATTGACATGATTTATACATAATAATCAATGTTTACATAGTGTACAGAACTGTTCATCCACTTTGGCATATCTGACACATCAAATGTCCCAGGTACATTTTCTGTCTATTTAATTGGTTTTATAGCAGCCCCAGACTCACCTACCACTGTTAATCTGCATAAGTGAATCTCATTTATATCAATAGAAGTTCAGCAGTAGACTGTAGGAAACATATGGGCCTTCATGGCTAAATCTGTGTGGTCTTTTCTAGTTAACTTCTTTCCTCTTCTTTTTTTAAAAAAAATAATATAATGATAGCATTAAAATGCTGTTAGCTATCAAAAGATGTAACAGATTTTTATCTTTGTCCTCTGTACCATATAAAGGTGTTTGACTTTAAAATAGATCTAATTCCTTGTTTGTAGGTAGCTAATCTGTATGTTTCACTGTCAAGTGGTGATTACTGAAATTATCCAAGACTTTAATCTCTTAGCAATTGCAAATACCAACCTTCAAATGATTCTCTCTGTCTTCAATATGAGGGAAAGCATAGTACAGTGTAGTCAAGAGCGGTCAATACAGGGCAGCCAGAAACATTTCCTTCACCAATTTGAGCTTCTTGGGTTTTAACTAGGTCTGAAACAAGCAGCAAAATTTCTTTCTTTCTTTATAACCCTCCCCCCACCCTCCTGCCCAATAGTAACCCAGGGAGCCATACAATGAATAATAAAAACAGAATATAAAAAATACAAAAATACAATGTAAAACAATTACAATTTAAAATTTATAAACAAAAGAGGCCTAAATAACTCCCCCACCCCCTAAAAAGACCCACCCACCCACTCACTACCCACTCACTACCCATCACACTCTCTGAACGCCTGGTGTAATAGCCAGGTCTTACATTATCTGCAGAAGGAGGGGGTTCCACAAGTGAGGCAAGGCCACTGAGAATGCCCTCTTGATCATTGCCACATGGGATACTTGGGGAGTTCCAAAAGGGTGCCCCCAGTTGACTGCAGGGGCCGATCCAGGACACAAGAGGTGAGGCGGTCCAGCAGGTATGCGGGACCCGGGCTGTATAGTGCATTAAAGGTAATAAACAACACCTTGAATCAGGCTGGGAGGACTATAGGAAACCAATGCAGTGAAAGGAAGGGATGGGCGAACGCAGTTTGGAAGTTCAGAGTTCAACCCGAACTCGTCCTGTTCAGACGACCGAACCCGAACCCGAATCCGAACCTGAACTGACCAAACCGAACTCAATTTCGAATGTTAAAATGACTGAACAATTCGGTCAGTTTAGATCGCGTTCGGGTGAGTTTGGTTGGCCTCCACCCTCCTGTCGTTTTGACGTTTGCGTAAGACCTGGCTGTTCCACCAGGCCTTTGGCGAGGGGGGTAGGGGGATAGGGGAGGGTTGGGAGGGAGGGTGAGTTTTTACGGCTTGTTTTAAAAATTGGAGATTTATTTTTAAATGTTTCATTGTTGAATTTTTTGTGCATGTGTTGTTCGCCATCCCAAGCTGCCTTTGGGCAAGAGGGGTGGGATATAAGTTTAAAAAACAAGCAAACAAACAAAAAAGTGTGTCACTGGAAGGCAAAACATGACAGGGAGGGGGAGTCATCTGAGGAGCAGACTTCCAGGCACCAGGGGTGGAGAGGCTTGGAGTAGTAGCCAGCCTGCCCAATCACCATCCCTTTTCGTCTCAGACCACTAGCTTCGCAGTCTGTGATTGGCCACGGGCTAGGCTGCATGGAGCCAATGGGGCTTGCGGTGAGGCAGGCGCAGCAAGAAACAAAACTGATTGCCTCCACCCTTCCCAACACCGTCTGAGCTAGTCACTGTTCCTGAACAGCAGGCGTTTCAGAAGGCTCCCTCTCTCCCAGCAGTTTTTGTTCCTTCTTATTCCTAATCCATTGCCATCCTCCTCCTATTTCACCCATCCAACCCATTTACCTCCATATTATCATTTATTTAGATTATATTAGATAGATTTAGGTGTTATTTTTGTTTTTACCCTTCCCTGTGTTCCCTGTGTTCAATCTTCCTTCCTCCCTCCCCCCTCCATTGAATACTTTCCCTCTCCCTCTCTCTCTCTATTTCATCACTGATTCCCTTCCCCTGTTTTTTTTATTCATTTAGAGTAGGATTATTAGATTGATATAGGTTTCATTTCAGTTTTTTACCCCTCCTTTTGTTGTTTGTGATTCCCCCCATCCCATAGAGAGAGAGAGAGAGAGAGAGAGAGAGAGAGAGAGTAGACAACTGTAGGAGTTAGCTTAGTGATAGAGATAAAGCGTTTAGTGTTTAGTTTTAGTGTTTGTAGGAGTAGGCCTTTGTGATAGATAATCCATTTAGTTAATAGTTGATAGCATTTAGAATACTTATAGCAGATCTATCTATCTATCTATCTATCTATCTATCTATCTATCTATAAAATTAAATTAAAAATTTTAATTACTTTTTAAAAAAAACAAAATATAAAAACATTATTTTGGAGGGAGAAATGGAGAAATGAAGGAGAGGCCGTTCTGCTGCCCATAGGTGAGGCAATGGGGCATGTGCCAGAGTCAGCAGGGGCCGTGTCAGGGGAGTGGTAGCAGGCATCAGCAGCAGTAGCCCGAGCACATCACCATGCCCCAAACTCAGCAGGCCTGCTTTAGGGCCCCAAGCATCAGCGGCTCAGCATCACCTCCTGCCAGTGCCCTCCTCCACTGCCACGCAGGGCACTGGAAGGCCTGCAGGGCTTGAGGCTGCGTCTTTATCTGCTGCTGCTGGTGCTGGAACTGGTGCTGGTGCTGCTTCCGATGTTCCTACAGGGCCACAAATGTCCCCCACTGTCGAGGCGATCTCCAACAGTCCAAAGCTGGTGGATCCCACCCCGGCTGCTAGAGGCAGGGCCCGATCCCCGGGAAATGTCAGTAGGGAAAGGAGTAGCAGCAGCAGCAGCAGCAGCAGCAGCTATAGAGAGGGGCACAGAGTGAGTGCCAGCAGCATGGAGGGCACGGGCAGTCTAGCTTCAGGGTCCCAGTACTCCCCTTCATGGGACATCACCGTGATCGTGGACAGTGAGTCAGAGGCAGACACTAGTGCCGTAGAGGAGATGTCTGCAGCTGCCCGCCTATGTTGCCATTGCCAGTTCAAAGCTTGCCTCAACCCACCTGCCTGCCTGTCTGCCTCTCATGCCAAGCTGCTGTGACTGTCTGCCTGCCTGCCCGCCCAGGTTGACAAGCTCAAATCCTGCCTGAATGCCACTCATGCCACACTGCCTGCCTGCCCCGGCAACCCATGTTTGCTGCTGCCAAAGGCCCCCATGCCCCAGGTCTATATGCTGTCTGTGCAAAGGGTTCTGTACCCTGAAAACCTGCTGCTGCCAAAGCCCCCACCCACCGGGCCCATAAAAATGCTGTCTGTGCAAAGGGTTCTGTACCCTGGCAATCAGTAATCCACTGTCTAACCACCAGCATCCACTGCCCGCTGCCAAGGAGTCTGTCTCTCTCTCTCTGGCACACCCACACAGACACAAGCCTTGCCCCTCCCAGGGGGATGTCTGCAAGTTGAGACCCTGCTGCTGCCTGGCACATGTTTGGGTTAATACCTTAACTATGCTACATGTGGAGCCAGCCAGATGCTGCTGGCAGGGATCTACAAGTTGTATGAGATTTTGCCACCTGCCTTCTAGAACTTCAGCACATAGGGATAAAAGATTGGCAGGTCAAATGAAGCTCGTAACAACAAATATAACAACTTCTATTAAAACTATTTAAACAACAACAACAAAATAACAACAACAACATTATGAAACCAAAACTTTTCCTACTTTTCCTCCTTCCCCCCACCCTTGTGGGGGTGGGGCTGGGGGCGGACACCTGCCAGGCCGCTCCCCATATCATCGGGGGTGGCCTATAAGAGCTCATAGGCAACAGCATACCGGAGGTCCGGGTGTAGGGTGCTGCAACTGGTGACAGAGGAGGAGCAGATTCCAGCAGCTATTCCCCCTCCCCCATGGACTCAGACTCTTTTGGTAATTCGAGTGAGGAGAGAGGGGGCCCTTGGATAGCAATGGGGGGCCGTGGGAGTTTTCCTCCTTTCTCTCCTCCCCCAGTTGCGGGGGCTGTGCTAGGGGAAGGCACCTGCTGGGCTGATCCCCATATCATCGGGGGTGACCTGTGAGACCCCAGTGGCAATAACATACCGGAGGTCTGGGTGCAATGGGGGGCCGTGGGACTTTTCCTCCTTTTCCTCCTTCCCCCCCACCCTTGCAGGGGCGGGGCTGGGGCTGGGGGAGGGCACCTGTCGGGCCACTCCCCATCTCATCGGGGGCATCTGGAGGTGCGTGCCAAAGGGGAATGTCCAAAGGGGCATGTCCTTTGGCTGTGCCCTTCAGCGAGGGCCGGAGGTGGAAGGGGTATTGCTTGGGGGAGAGAATATGCAGATACTGCTGGCACAGTGTGTGAGAATATCTCCCCCCAGTGAGAAGTGGGAGGAGATAGAGGAGATCGATCCCCCTTGGTGGCAACAAAAGGGAGGAGAGTGGGAGCTGTGTTCCGGGTGTGGTTAGGAAGCAGTAAGAGTGGCTATGGTTTGAACCAGCAGTATGTGGAAGGGGTAATAAATGGAAGGGGAATAAGTATGTATAATATGTGCAGTTGTCATGCAGGAAGATAGTAGCTGTTGGGTTGTTGATAATATATATTATGTTTCAATACTAGGGTATTTTGTGTAATTAATGGCAGGTGTGAGGGAGGTATTGTATTTGAATTTGTATTTTGAAAAAATGTTGTAGTTATTTGTAGAGTTGGGTGGGAGTGAGGAAATAATAATTGGGGATATGTTCTTTATATTGTATTGTGTTGTATTAGAGTCCTCTGTGCAGGAATTATATCCTTAATGATTGTGTTTTTTCAATTAATGAATTGGGGGAGAATGGAATTAGTAATTATGAGATGAGAGATTTCCCCTCCTGGTGAGAACAGGAGGTAGGAAGGGTTGTGGGCCTCTTCCCTGGTGGCAGCAGGGTAGGGGATATGGTTGTGGTTGTAGGGGAATAGGTTTGAGTGTAATGTGTGTTATTGAAATGGAATTACTGAATTGTAAAATTTGGTTATTTTGTATTGTAATGAGTGTGTTGGTTTAATGTAGGTAATGTCCATATGGCGGGAGAATGTGGGATAGAAATTAAAGAATGATGATGATGATGATGATGATGATGATGATGATGATGATGATGATGATGATGAAAACAAAAAAATTAAAGGAAACTTATAAAGGAAAAACGATAAGTCTCTGGGCCTGTCCCCTGGGACTTGGGGGAAAGGCAGAAGGTGCTGGGGCACAGCACAGGACTGAGGGGCGGCCACCCGGTCCTCTTCTATATCATAGCTGTGGGAGATGGCAAACTCCACGGCCCCTTCCACACCCCGATGCCACCTGGAGATCACCTGGTGATACAGTACCAGCTGTTCCATCTCAACGGAGATGTACTGGCCGTACACCTCCATCTTCTTTTTCTTCACATCGAGCACCTGGAACTGTTCCATCAGAGGTTCTCCAGGCAGCGGATGCCCTTCATCATTTGGTGGTCAGGTCTCTCAAGTTCGTCCCCAAAGGCCTTGGCCGTAGCAGACTCCTGGGGCCTGGGGGACTCCACATTGGGGCTGGAGGAGGGGGAAGGGCTTACATGCCGGTGTTTCCAGGTTGCCTTCCCCTCCCTTCTTCTGGCGCTGAGGCTGAGGCTCCATGGCCACTCCAAAGTCCTCCTGCCACCTCACCTTCAGACTGTGGAGCTTTTCAATATGGGCAATGAGCCCCAATGTGGTCCCCTCTTTCTCCCTCCTGATTCTTTTGCCATAGAACTAAAGAGCATAAAAAGAAAAGATAGGTATATAAGAAGTGCCACACTGTGTCAGACCAATGGTCTGTCAAGTCCTGCCTGCATTCTGTCTCCACAAGTGGGTAAACTGGGTGGCCTGGCCAGTCTCTCTTTGCAGGGAAATTCCATTCCTAACAGGTCATAGGGCAATCCATTCCCTGTTGTTCCAGTCCCCGTGCCTTACCTTGCATTTGGCGATTCCATTGCCCTTCTCATAAAACCTCCAGACAACTAACCTTCTCCACCAAATTTCTGGGGGTGTCACTGGTTACCTCTGCTTAGGGGTCCTCCTTGGCCTGGCACCAGTGCTGTGGTCAGCATTCGATTCCTCTCTGAAATGGGAAAACATTAAGAACACCAAAGTAATATCATGCATTTATGATGATGCCTCTAGTCCTTCCTCCTTGGGGAGCTAGGGATGGCAACAGGAGATGTGACCCTGGCTGGAACATGCAAATCCTGCCCTCCTTGGGGTGCTAGGGAATGCTAGGGAATGGGATGGCAAATGGAGAGACACTGGCTGGCACATGCAAATCCTGCCCTTCTTTGGGTGCTGCGGAGGGATGAGACCCTTGCTGGCATGTACAAATCCTGCCCTTCTTTGGGTGCGATGGCAAGTTGAAGTACCCTTTGCTGGCATGTGAAAATCATGCCCTCCTTGTGGTGCTAGGGGAATGCTAGGGATTGCAACTAGAAAGGCCCTGGCTGGCACATGTAAATACTGCCCTCCTTGGGGTGCTAGTAGCAAAGGCAACTTGAAGTACTCTTGCTGGCACATGAAAATTCAGCCCTCCTTGGGGTGCTAGGGGATGCTAGGGATTGCAACTATAAAGGCCCTGGCTGGCACGTGCAAATCCTGCCATCCTTGGGGTGCTAGTAGCAATAGCAACTTTGAAGTACCCTTGCTGGCAAATGCAAATCCTGACCTCCTTGGGGTACTAGGGGATGCTAGGGATTGCAACTAGAAAGCCCTGGCTGGCACGTGAAAATCCTGTCCTTATTTGGGAGTGAATAGGGAATGGGATGACATTGGCAACTGAAGACTAGAGACCCTTGCTAGCCTGGCACATGTTTGGGTGGGGGTGCTGCTCGTGTTCATGCCTGACTGCTGGAAGAGCCCCACACACTAAAGTACCCCCTCTCTCTTTGGAAGACATCCACTGCTACCCGCTGATGGCCACTGTTTGTACCTGACTGATGCCCACCACACACGCACCCAACCACATGCCAGTGAGCTCGCTCTAATGGGTAGAGACTTTCTTGTCCTCATATTTAAAAAAAAGTTATGAACCTGGAAGCACCTCTTGTGCCCACTACTTGCTCCTCATCCGAGGAGCCGGCCACCACCACCGACAGTCCAGGGACTGGGTCAGCAACAGCTTTCTCCTCCTCCTCCTCCTCCTTATTGAGCAAAGGCCACACCACAGTCTCCTTCAGGCACCCCATAACCTTGCCTTACACAAGGGAGGCATTGACAATCCCCACCTGCAACAGCCACAACATCTGGATGGATGAGCAACCAGGAAATGACTGCTTGTGAGAAAGTTTGCCATATCAGGAACCAGGATCAGTTTTCTGACCATTTCCCAATACCAATATGATTTCTTGATTCTTGCAATGCCACGAGAAACCATCCTGATTTACCAACTTTCTGCTTACCATTTACTGCATACCTTTCATTTACTGCTTGCTGAGGGTACCGTTTTACTTCTGGGTTTATTGTTTCCACATTTTTGAGCCAATCACTGTGGAAATCGGCCACCCCTTAACCTCCACCAATTGCCCATTAATTTCTACTCCAGTGCTTCCAATCGGAAGTGTTGTTCTATGTTCCCTTTGCTTTGACCAATCTGCAACTGGATTGAGATTAGTAAAGGAATCTGCACACCAGCCAATGAGTGACAAGGAAATACAAGGACAAATTGAGTGCAAGAAATGCAGTATTGTGTTGGTATAACTCTTGGGATTTGAAATGGATGGCACATGGCAATGCAGTAAACAGGATCCCAGTAAGTAGAAATATGGTAAATCAAAAAACACGGGGTGCAGTCAGATGAAGGAGGCAACTATGCCTTGGGTAGCCTTACCAATCCCTCGGCAGCCAGGCCATGCAATGTAGTGAATCGTGTGGCTGGTGGCAGACAGATGTTCCCCCTGCCCTGGGGCAGGGTAAACAGCTGCCTGCTGCATGACACATCCTCAGAAAAAGGATAAGACTGCCCAGGGTGCCTGTTACATGCTGCCACATCATGACTGGAGATGGGATTTTGGTCTTGCTGGGGAAGGGAGATGGGCAGGGCCGGGCAGGGCTTGTTTGGCCAGTGCTGCAGCCTGTCCCAGCCATGACAGTAGCTTCAACAGGGGCTGGCTCACCCCGCGACCCCGTAACTGTGTTACCAGCTCCCCACACTTGCCCTGCACTGTGGTGGTAGCGATTGCCCTCAATGGGGCTGCACAGATACAGAGATCGGCCCCTCACCGCTCATGTGGCCTCACGCAAAATGTCAGTCAAGGCATTACTGAGTATGAAGAGGATATCTATTCAACTGTGACTGTATCAGGAAGTGGCATTTTTATTAGACTTCCTGTTTTGGTGAAATCTCATTTCAGTCCTAGTTTAAATTTAGGTTTAATTAATCATTCTTGAGCATAAAGAAATGCATTTAATTAACATGTTCAAAACACCATGTATATATATTTGATTATGGAATTTACACCAAGGAGTATTATGTCTGTAAAACATTGATATACAATTCTGTCCTTTCTTTCTCTAGTAATGTTTTTGGAATTCACATGTAATGTATGTCATATGTTCATATATTATTATTATTATTATTATTATTATTATCAATAATTTTTATAGCACAAGTAATGTACCTGGTGCTTTACAAATTAATTGAATAGACATGATCCCTGCCCTAGGGCTTACAATGTGAGAGATGGGGGTGGGGGAGTGGGAGACGAAGGAAGGGGAACAGAGGGAGAGACAAGGAGTGTAACATTCACGAGAATGCGAGGTCCCAGGTGCATGCGCTTGGCTTGGTTAAATCAAGAATGATGGCTGGTTGGTCCATGTGGTGAGGATATGGGTACACGGACCTCAGGCAACAGACTATACTAGATGGAGGGTATCATTCAGCAGGAGTTAGGAGAGGGGAGCGAAGAGTTGGGGAGGGCAGAGCAGAAGAGGTGAGACTTGAGGAGGGATTTGAAGGTATGAAGGGAGGGGGCAAGACAGATGTGGGCACGGAGGGAGTTCCATGCATGGGGGGCAGCTGGGGAGAAGGGATGGATGTGGTTAGGGTAGCAGGGGAGGCTTAAGAGGGTGAGAGAGGGGACAGAGGAGGAGCGGAGTTCATGGACCGGAGTACGGAGGAAAATTTGCTCAGATAAGTAGGGGGCAGCAAGAGCTTTAAGAGCTTTATAGATGATGACTAGGAGCTTGTGCAGGATTCATTCAGGAAGGGGGAGCCAGTGAAGAGAGGAGATTTACGGTCCTGTCATTTTTTAAAAAAAACATGAGGCTGTGTTCTCACCTGCGGTGGTGGTGGCAGCAGCAGGAGGGGTGAGGGAAGACGCGACAGCATGGAGGAGCCAGCCAATGGGAAAAGAGCCGGTGTGAATGGGGATTTGCCGTGGTTTCTCTTACGCATGTCAGGGCAGGATTTTATCTGATTAGTTTTATGTATATTTTATTTGTTTTTGTGGTATTAATTATTGATAATCTTTGTTTTGTAAATAAATATTTATCTATGACCCCTTTTACACAGACACTCTAACATCGATAAAATGGGTGTTATATTTTATTATACATGGTACAGGGCAACACTGCAACCCTGCAACACGGGCCCTTTTCACACGAGATTCCTCCATATAGTTTTGCTGGGTGGAGATGGGTGGAAATGCTTGAGTGTCATTCTGGAAAAAATAAAGGTTACATGTTTTCCTTGGGCGCTGCTCTCTCACTTCTAGTCCATGACAAGGCCCTGGCATTGCACAGGGCTGGCATACCTGATCTGACTTGCCTGACTCACCTCTGACCTGATAATCCTCCCTCTCCTCCCATTATTCCCAAAGGAAGTTCATCCCCGAAGGAGGTTCATCTCCTCCTGCCTGGTGGCATCCACCAGGCAGGAGGGAGGCACTCTACTCAGGGTCTGACTCTGATCCCACCAACCCTCTAAACAGCACCCCAGAATGTTTCTGACTCTGCCTGTGCTGGGAAAACTCTTACACCTATACCAGTTATGTCCTCCAGTAATTGAAGTCCAGTGTGGTTGCACCAACTACATTTCACTGTATTCAGGTAGTGACTATCACCATTGAAGATTAACAAAGGTCCTTTAGCCCTCAAAGTTTGGAACCTAGTGTTCTAGTTTTTTTTCTTTTTTAAAAGATGGGCATTTTATTCTACTCAATTACACTCCACCCTCCTTTCCCAAAGGAACCCCAACATTATATTCTCTTTTAAAGGATAAAAAAAGTTTTGAGAATGCAGTGACCTAGAGCTCTCCTGGGAAAGTTAGTCTCCTTTCTGACTGAATTTTCTCCTTTATTTAGCTGTTCATCTGGTATTTCTTCCACCTTTTTTTTTATGATGCATGTGCTGTGAAGTGATGAAATTGCTGACTTCGGTGATGACAGCCTGAACAATGATTGCTGTCAGAGAAAGAATACCTTTTATCTACAAACTTCTGAAATATTAAAGCACAGTAAACCACCAGATATTTCTTCTTTTTTTTTTTTTTCCAAATGGCCTTCCAATTATCTATCTTTTTAGCTCCATTTTCTTTGCACAAAAAGGAAGCCAAAAAGAACGTGTGTTTGTCACAATCCCATTTTCTGATGAAAGATTTCTTCTCTGTAGTGTGTAAAAATAATCTTTGAATTCGGGCTTCACAATGAAAGACAATATGTTTCGAGTCCTTTGCATAATGGGCAACTAATGCTATAACAGAAAATCTGGATAAGGAAGAGGATGAAAGAAGTTCACCTTTGATAGAAAGTTGCTGTATGTATCAATTTTCCTCTGTGAGGAATTAATCAAAGCAAATGAAAAAAAAGTTTACACAGTAAGAAAGATTGTCAGTAATTAACAGACATAATCAACAACAAAAGTTCAGAAGCAAGGACCAGTTTTTGAATGCTTATATTTATTTATTTTTATTTTGGTTTCAGTTAGAGCTGTAGTTACACAAATCTGCCTTATGTTTTTGGTAAGGTACACAAGTTGGCATGCTTTGTAAAGTAATATGCAGAACTGTCTTAGGACAAAATTTCAAAAGTAATTAATGAGGATGTGAAATGGCAGCTGCTAAAATTAAACATGTATAAATCCAGTAGAACTGGATAACTATTATAGGGTTGCAATTCAAATTACTCATGAGTAAGTTCCACTGATTTCACTGAAGCTTGTTCATGAGCAAGTCTCTTTAGACTTCTGGCCCAAGAGTCTTAAAAGAACTATACAATGAGACCTTGAGCTGTTAATCTTTAACAAATCTTGAGCTATCGGCAAAATTCCACTACAGTATAGCCACAATGTTATTCAATGTCAAGAGAACTATGCATTGATCAGCTTTTAGGGATGGGCGAACGCGGTTTGGAAGTTCGGAGTTCGGACCAAACTTGGTCTGGTCAGTTGCCCGAACCGAACTTCCGAACTGAACTCAAATTTCAAACCGAACCGAACCAAATTTCCGAACTCCGTTCTGTTCACCTATCCCTAGTGGCAACACACACCAAAAAACCTGGTTCTGAATGGCTGAACTTTGATTTGGAAGTTCGGAATTCAACCGAACTTGGTCTGTTCGGTCAACCGAACCGAACTTTTGAACCGAACTCGAATTTCAAACCAAACCAAACTGGACCAAATTTCCAAACTCGAATTTCCAACTGAACCGAACCGAATTTCCGAACTCTGTTCTGTTCGCCCATCCCTATCAGCTTTATATTAATCTCAGGGAAAATGACAGAACAATTCATTTGGAGCCCTAACAGACATATTCAGTCAACATTGTTTCAAGGAAAACAGATACCGGGAAACACTTTTTAAAAATTATAGGTTGAATTGATAAAGGTAATTGTTTGATACAATATACTTGGATTTCCCCAAGGTCTTAGATATAGTACCACCATCTACATGGGAGGTATATAGCAGCCTGGATTTGATATTATCCTCAATATGGCCTTTTTTACACAGATAGGGGTGGGGGTGTTTCGGCATGGACACCCATGCACCTACACCTACCTACACCCATCTCCACCCATGGAGCATTCTCCATTCTGCCGGAGGGCTCCATGGCTGGATGTGGGTGTGGGTCGGTGTGTGGTGGGTGTTGGTGGGTGTGCGACGGGAGTGCACATGCACAAACACCCCCCACCTATTGCATTTACATGGGTGCACACCTGCCGAACACCCATACCCTCACCTATCGGTGACCATATACACAGACTGCCTCCCCCCCCTACCACCCACCCACCCATACACTGAATGGGGGGGCCGTTCATGTAAAAAAGGTCTACCTGTTCAGCTCTTCCACTTTGACTACTTTGAGATCTTCAGGTGAGCTGGTTTTTAGCTTAAATGATATTAGCCCTATTAATTACATATAAAGTAAGACTTTAAATATACCATCCACATGATACATATTATAATGATATTGATGATAATATCTAATCCAGGCTGACAGATCTGTAGATAACACAAAGACTTCAGCGTAACAAATAATGAACAGAACAGGCTGCTGTTCCTGTTCGATTGTCTGGTAAAATGGTCACAGTCTCTGACATCATTCATTCCAGCACAACTACTCATACAACTACTTAGAGTCAAAGATCTGGGAACATGCAGCCTGTTCCTAAGTCCCACGTAGCACCCGTGATGGGTGTGTCTGCCTATGCATGCAACTCACGCACACCCCACACAGCGCCACACTGTGGGGACTATGGGACATGTGCATGCCCAAAGAATTCAGATAATGCAAACACAGTAGAAGAAGGGATCTGGAAGCAGTGATCAGGAAAAGGACCATGGGGCTTTGTAAATAACTGCCTCAGTATGAGATCTCAGTGTGATGCTCTAGCCAAAAGGACTAATGGGATTGTTTGCTATAAAAAAAGGAGGGGTGGGGGGGAATGCCAAGCTTTTGGGACATTCAAGCGCCAAATATACACAGTCAACTCAGTTTGTCTAACAAAGGTGGGGGCATTCTTTTTTTTTTCATTATGTCTATTAACTGGTGCACAGAAATTATGTGTGTTCATTTTCAATGGGATTCTCCCCATGGCAAGGAGGATATGGTATGTGTGTTTNTTCTTCTTTTTTTTTTTCCAAATGGCCTTCCAATTATCTATCTTTTTAGCTCCATTTTCTTTGCACAAAAAGGAAGCCAAAAAGAACGTGTGTTTGTCACAATCCCATTTTCTGATGAAAGATTTCTTCTCTGTAGTGTGTAAAAATAATCTTTGAATTCGGGCTTCACAATGAAAGACAATATGTTTCGAGTCCTTTGCATAATGGGCAACTAATGCTATAACAGAAAATCTGGATAAGGAAGAGGATGAAAGAAGTTCACCTTTGATAGAAAGTTGCTGTATGTATCAATTTTCCTCTGTGAGGAATTAATCAAAGCAAATGAAAAAAAAGTTTACACAGTAAGAAAGATTGTCAGTAATTAACAGACATAATCAACAACAAAAGTTCAGAAGCAAGGACCAGTTTTTGAATGCTTATATTTATTTATTTTTATTTTGGTTTCAGTTAGATCTGTAGTTACACAAATCTGCCTTATGTTTTTGGTAAGGTACACAAGTTGGCATGCTTTATAAAGTAATATGCAGAACTGTCTTAGGACAAAATTTCAAAAGTAATTAATGAGGATGTGAAATGGCAGCTGCTAAAATTAAACATGTATAAATCCAGTAGAACTGGATAACTATTATAGGGTTACAATTCAAATTACTCATGAGTAAGTTCCACTGATTTCACTGAAGCTTGTTCATGAGCAAGTCTCTTTAGACTTCTGGCCCAAGAGTCTTAAAAGAACTATACAATGAGACCTTGAGCTGTTAATCTTTAACAAATCTTGAGCTATCGGCAAAATTCCACTACAGTATAGCCACAATGTTATTCAATGTCAAGAGAACTATGCATTGATCAGCTTTTAGGGATGGGCGAACGCGGTTTGGAAGTTCGGAGTTCGGACCAAACTTGGTCTGGTCAGTTGCCCGAACCGAACTTCCGAACTGAACTCAAATTTCAAACCGAACCGAACCAAATTTCCGAACTCCGTTCTGTTCACCTATCCCTAGTGGCAACACACACCAAAAAACCTGGTTCTGAATGGCTGAACTTTGATTTGGAAGTTCGGAATTCAACCAAACTTGGTCTGTTCGGTCAACCGAACCGAACTTCTGAACCGAACTCGAATTTCAAACCAAACCAAACTGGACCAAATTTCCAAACTCGAATTTCCAACTGAACCGAACCGAATTTCCGAACTCTGTTCTGTTCGCCCATCCCTATCAGCTTTATATTAATCTCAGGGAAAATGACAGAACAATTCATTTGGAGCCCTAACAGACATATTCAGTCAACATTGTTTCAAGGAAAACAGATACCGGGAAACACTTTTTAAAAATTATAGGTTGAATTGATAAAGGTAATTGTTTGATACAATATACTTGGATTTCCCCAAGGTCTTAGATATAGTACCACCATCTACATGGGAGGTATATAGCAGCCTGGATTTGATATTATCCTCAATATGGCCTTTTTTACACAGATAGGGGTGGGGGTGTTTCGGCATGGACACCCATGCACCTACACCTACCTACACCCATCTCCACCCATGGAGCATTCTCCATTCTGCCGGAGGGCTCCATGGCTGGATGTGGGTGTGGGTCGGTGTGTGGTGGGTGTTGGTGGGTGTGCGACGGGAGTTCACATGCACAAACACCCCCCACCTATTGCATTTACATGGGTGCACACCTGCCGAACACCCATACCCTCACCTATCGGTGACCATATACACAGACTGCCTCCCCCCCCTACCACCCACCCACCCATACACTGAATGGGGGGGCCGTTCATGTAAAAAAGGTCTACCTGTTCAGCTCTTCCACTTTGACTACTTTGAGATCTTCAGGTGAGCTGGTTTTTAGCTTAAATGATATTAGCCCTATTAATTACATATAAAGTAAGACTTTAAATATACCATCCACATGATACATATTATAATGATATTGATGATAATATCTAATCCAGGCTGACAGATCTGTAGATAACACAAAGACTTCAGCTTAACAAATAATGAACAGAACAGGCTGCTGTTCCTGTTCGATTGTCTGGTAAAATGGTCACAGTCTCTGACATCATTCATTCCAGCACAACTACTCATACAACTACTTAGAGTCAAAGATCTGGGAACATGCAGCCTGTTCCTAAGTCCCACATAGCACCCGTGATGGGTGTGTCTGCCTATGCATGCAACTCACGCACACCCCACACAGCGCCACACTGTGGGGACTATGGGACATGTGCATGCCCAAAGAATTCAGATAATGCAAACACAGTAGAAGAAGGGATCTGGAAGCAGTGATCAGGAAAAGGACCATGGGGCTTTGTAAATAACTGCCTCAGTATGAGATCTCAGTGTGATGCTCTAGCCAAAAGGACTAATGGGATTGTTTGCTATAAAAAAAGGAGGGGTGGGGGGGAATGCCAAGCTTTTGGGACATTCAAGCGCCAAATATACACAGTCAACTCAGTTTGTCTAACAAAGGTGGGGGCATTCTTTTTTTTTTCATTATGTCTATTAACTGGTGCACAGAAATTATGTGTGTTCATTTTCAATGGGATTCTCCCCATGGCAAGGAGGATATGGTATGTGTGTTTGTGTGAGCCATCTGGAATATGTCTATTCAACTGTTGTCATCTATTGTTCTTTAAAAGTATTATTTCCATTTCCCTTTCATATGGCTTTAATTAGTAATGTATCTGTTTCTGTATTATCTAGGGATCTGTAGAATTTGGATGTATTTTTTTCTCTTCTTCCTCTTTCTCTCAATTATCTCTTATTTGGAAGCAAGTTGATGTGTATCTGTCAGGCCTGATCTCTAGTGAAGGTCATGTTGCTGAAAGGGGTAGGGATTCTGAACTTTTGTTTTATTATTATTGGGTTCAAATAATTTCAAGTCACATAGGGTACTTTCAGACGATACGGGGCCCTTTGGCCCCGTACTGGCACCACCAGCTTTGTTCCCCGCCGGGGTCACCCCGTAACGGCCCAACAGACGTGCCGGGGGGATCCCGGCGGGGAAAGTGGGAGGGGCCGGGGCCGTGCGGCGCAACGTGCGGCTGCACGGCCCAGCCCCCTCCACGCACCCCGCCGCCCGCCCTCCGAGGAGACGGGCGGGTGGCGGGGCCAATGCGGCTGCCGCGTCCGGCCGATCGTGCCACGGCCCGGGATCCCACCGGGGATCCCAAGCCGTGGCACGCGACCAGACGTTACTTTTACTTGGCCACGGCCCGGGGTCCGTTTGACCACGCTTCCCGGGGACCTTCCCCCGGCTAGCCCGGGAAGCATGGTTCAAACGAACCCCATGTGCCGATTGACCGTGGCCAACATCTGGCGCGCCGCAAACAGACGTACGGGACACGGTGACCACAGGTGGGTATTCACCGTGGTTCACCGTGTCAACGTCACGTCTGAAAATACCCTTAG
>QEPC01009236.1:1114763-1136766 GCA_003113815.1 Sphenodon punctatus
GAACTCAGGTTTCGAACCAAACGACCTAACGTCTGAACATCTGAACCACGTTCTGTTCACATATCCCTAGTAGAAAACTTTCTGATCATTGCATATATGCTTACAGTGGGTGTAAACAGATGTCATGGTGGCCCATGTTGGCCCACTGTGGTTTGCCTTGGATTCACCACGCAGGCTAATGTGTGCCCGGATGTCTATTAGCCCACGGTGAGCAGCTGATCAGTGACTGGAGTAGCACGCTCACCCAGCCCCTCCAAACAGCTGGTGGGGGGTGGGTGCTGGAGGAGAGTGCCCACCCGGTCCCGCTGAACAACTAATGGGGGGCTGGAGAAGCCCCCCATATCAGTTGTTAGGTGGGGTCAGTGGAGCACCTCCCCATCTTCCCTCCCAATGAGCTGTTTGGTGTTCTCAGCCAGGCACCAAACAGCTGGTGTGGGACATTCCTTGCCACCCCATGAACTGTTTGGTTCATACACCCCACCCCCACCAAACAACTGATGAATGGCACTTCTGTCCCTTTCCCCTCATTGGCTGTTTGGTGCATGCAGTCAGCCACCAAACAGCTGATGGAGGGCAATCCTACGGGGCTCCCCATTGGCCACCCACCAAACAGCTGATGGGGGGCTCTCCTATAGGTGCATGTGTGCTCCTGCACAACACCCATCTCCACCCACCACCCACCCATGGAGCAATTGGCATTGGAGTCCATTGCTCCCTGAGTGGGTGGTGAGTGGAGATGGGTGTTGCGCGGGAGCATGCACGCCCCTACACCCACCATCAATGGTGTTTACACAGATGCCTCCACCCATCTCCACCCAGCAAAATGCACCCCATCCACCACCCGTGGTGTTTACACAGACGCCTCCACCCATCTCCACCCAATGAAACTGGGTGGAGGTATCTCGTGTGAAAATGGCTCATGTTCCAGGACTACAATATTTTCCTGTACCATGTATAATAAAATGTAACAGCCTTTTTATCGGTGTTAGAGTGTCTGTGTAAAAAGGGCCTTAGTCTCATGATTTGGAGAGCCTGACTTATGATTTTTTAATTAATTGTTGAAGAAGTGGAAAAGGCATTTGTCTGTGTCTCCTGAGTCAGAGCTCCCATTAGATTGGTTTAAAGTTTTGAAACCGATTTGCAATATCCTGAATGAACTGAGTTCAGTCTAAAATAAATGTTATTTAATGTATTGTATTTGTGTTTAGCCAAATAGCTGGCCCCTTTAAAAGCAACACAGGCTAAGGCCACATGAGATGGTAATGCACATTGGGTGACCTTACCCCACATTAGCTTGCAATACAGATGACTCTCAGACTGGCAGTCACCAGACATTCACCCTCTTTTTCCCTGGGGTGGGCACAGCCGGCTGCTATGTGGTACGTCTGCGAGAGAAGGCTGGTGACACATTGTGGGCTACTGTTGCCCCATCCAAGCCAATGTGGTGTAATGGGTCACTTCCTGCTAATATTATAGGTAATGACTCATTTCTGCTTTCTAAGGAATCAAATACTGTTATTCCTTCATCAAATGACCTCTTAAAATTGCATACTAGACAACTGAGGACTAAATTACATGTGATTACTTTGGCAGACTAACTTAGAGTCAAATTTATACCTAGAGGTTTACGAATAGATAAGAGACCAACCTTATTTAATTTAGATGAAACTATTATTCATAAATGGACCAAAATTTGTAACAAATGTTCTTTAGATTTGATGGTTTAAATTATCTAAACAAGTCAAAAAGAAGTTATCTGTTTAGAAAAAGAGATAGAAAAAGAGAAAGTTATTCTAAAAGAAACTTTAGAAGCCCAACAATTTACAGAATTGATTCAATCAGTAGAACAAAAAATGCTTTTATTAGAAATTGATATTAAAACATATACAACTGAGAAATTTGAAAGAGATAAGAAAGATTATGATAAAAATAAGGTATACCAATGGAATATCGGTCGTAGGACCCTGCAACAGATTGGGGTCTTTTCAATTAGTAGTACAGATTCGATTGGCTCATCAGATAATTCAGATTCAGCACCCTTTTCTAGACAGGGATATTTTTTAAGAGAACACAAATGAGGAACATTTTTTCGCAACATGAGAGTTCAAAGAAGGAAGGATCCCTGGAGAAGAGACAGGATCTAAGTGTCTTTAATTTATCTAGTAGAAATGTATCTAATGTTGAAATAAGTTTATTATATAAAGGGCTTACATTCGTACCTACCAATAAATATAGTCATTTTCAGATACTAAAAGAGGTCAATGAATTATTCAGGAAAATCTGACTAAAAATTTTTGGGGGTGATAGCCCACTTCCATTATCACAGGGAGTAGGACGTTGTCAGTTAAAATCTGATTTTTTTCCCAAGATAAACATTGATAAGGTGATTCCTGTCTTTGAACAGAAGATATTGTATGGGATTCATAGAATGGAGGAAGGCCTATATCGAAATGTTATCTATAATTTATCCAAGGACAAATGGGTAGCCTTGCAAAATTTTTAAAAAAGATACTTCTATAGTTATTAAAAAAGCAGATAAAGGAGGAGGGATTGTCATTATGAATAAAGAAGATTGCATTTCAGGATGTTTGACCTTGCGTCTAGTAAATACAGATTATAGGTTACTTAAGGTGGATCCAATTAAGTCTCTTCAAAAGAAAATTCAAAAAGTTTTAGAAGAATCTCTAAAATTAAACTTTATCTCTGATAAAGGGTAATTTCAGATGTACCGGGCCGGGCCGCCAGGCCCTTCATGCTGAACCATGGACCAGGATCCATTTCAGATTCCTGGCAGGAATCAGTCTAGCAGTCCTTTAGACGTGCCAGCCTGATTCGCACCGGGGATTGGAGAGGGGGTGGGGCTGCGCAGCACAACATGCGGCCGCACAGCCCTGCCCCTCGTGCTTCCCCGGCTGCCCGGCCTCCGGGAGATGGGTGAATGCAGCAGCCAATCTGGCCGCTGCACCCGATCCTGTCCCATGGTCGGGACCATGATCTGGCCGGGATGAAGGTTACAGACGTAAGCTTCGGCCCATCCCGGATCGTGGCCAATCCAACCCCGGTTGGGGCCTGATCCCACCATGATTCGGGACATCCAGGCAGCCAGAGGTCCAGAATCATGATCATTGTGATTCCTGCCAGAGATTCACTGGGGTGAACATCTGACGGGAAACACAACAGACGTAACGGGACCAACGGCCACCACAGGGGATTCGCTGTGGATGACCGTGGTATCATTATATCTGAACTTACCCAAAGATTACAAATTTTTGTTTAATGCATTTTCCCGAATTCCAGCCTTTTATGATCTACCAAAAATTCATAAAGGAGTTACACCTTTGGAGTTTAGACCTATAGTTTCAGGTATAGCATCTCTACTGGAACCTATTTCTAAATTTGTAGTCAATTTTTTGAAACCTTTTGTTGATAAGATTCCTTCATGCATTTAAGATTCTTCACATTTTATTAACATCATTGAGGAAATTGATTTCACATGTATTTGTCCCATTTTGGTCACGATTGATGTTAAGGCTTTATATACTAACATTCCACATAAAGAAGCTTTAGCTAATTTACAAAATATTTTGATCTTAGAGAGGAAAAAGATCCTCCTACAAATTTTTTGTTGTCTCTGAGTTTATTATTATTATTATTATTATTATTATTATTACTATTCTTATTATTATTATTATTATTATCATTAATTATAAACATTTATATAGCGCCAGCCATGTACCTGGTGCTGTACAGAATATAGAAATAGACTCAGTCCCTGCCTGTGGCTTACAATCTAAAAGATAAGGAGGGGGAGACAGGGAGAGGGGACAGCGGGAGAGACAGGGGAGAAGACAAACAAACATTCAGGCGGATGCGAAGTCTCAGGTGCATGTGCTTGGCTTGGTTACAATCAGGTTGGTTGCAGCAGTCTGCAGACTAGAGCAGACAGTAAGTATATGGGGAACGACTAGCAGGCATTGGGAAAGGCGGCGAGGAAAAAGTGGGTCTTGAGGAGGGATTTGAAGGAGCGGAGGGAGGGGACAAGATGGATGTTCCAGGCATGGGGACCAGTGAGGGAGAAGGGTCGAAGGCAGTTAGGTGAGCAGGAGAAATGAGGGAGAGTGAGGGAGGAGACAGAGGAAGAGCAGAGAGCATATGCAGAAGTGCATAGGAATACATAGGGAGTGCATAGGGAGATTAGGTCCGAGAGGTAAGGGGGAGCTTGGTTGTGGAGTGTTTTGAATGTGAATATCAGGAGTTTAAACAGGATACATTCAGGAAGGGGGAGCCAGTGAAGAGAGAAGAGGAGAGGCTGCACATGGTCAAAATGACAGGCAGAGTGAATGACCTTGGCAGCAGAGTTTTGGATTGCGATAAGGGGAGGGACAGGTGAGAGACGAAGGAGGCCAGCAAGGAGGAGGTTGCAGTAATCGAGGTGAGAGATAACCATGGCATGAACAAGGGTTTTGGCCGAGGAGGTAGAGAGAAAGGGACGGATCCGAGCAATGTTATGGAGGGCGAATCGGCAGGATTTGGCAACAGAGTCAATGTAAGGTTTAAAAGAGAGGTATGTGTCAAAGATGAAACCCAAGCTACGGACTTGGAGAACAGGAAGGATGGTGACTCCATCGATGCAGATGGGCAGGTTAGAGGGAGAGGAAGAGGAGGGAGGAAAAATGAGGAGTTCGGTCTTGGTCATGTTGAGCTTGAGTTGACGTCGGGACATCCAGGCGGAGATATCAGAGAGGCAGTTGACGAGGTGTGAGTGGACAGAAAAGGAGAGAGAGGGGGTAGAAAGATAGAGTTGTGTGTCATCAGCATAGAGATGATATTGGAATCCGTGGGAAGCAATAAATTTGCCAAGGGAGAGGGTGTAAATAGAAAAGAGGAGAGGGCCAAGGACAGAGCCTTGGGGGACCCCAACCAAAAGGGGGAGGGAGGAGGAGTTTGACTCGGGGAGCGAGACTTTAAAGGAGCGTTCAGAGAGGTAGGAGGAGAACCAGTCAATTTTTTCTACAGACGAAAGGGGTCAGCATGGGAAGCAATTTTCGGCGGAGTTGGCAATTCTATTTATGCATGAATGGGAGAATAAGCTTATTTATGACACTAAACACAACCCATCTTATGAATCTATTTTTTTCTGGAGACGCTATATAGATGACATCTTTATAACATGGTCCGGGAATGAGGAATCACTTTTAAGAATTGGCTTAATGGGCTACATGAGACAATTAAGCTTACTTTACAATTTAATTATAATAAGATAAACTTTTTAGACCTTTGGATCCAGTGGGATGGATACAATATTCTTACTTCCACATATATTAAACCTACAGACCAAAATATGTATCTTTTATATAGTAGTCATCATCCTTGACATCTATTGCAGAATATCCCCAATAGCCAGTTTTGATGTTTAAACAGAAATTGTTCATTGGAATCTGATTTCTGTAGGGAACCAGCTACTATGTGTGAAAAATTTGCTGCCAAGGATTACCCAAAGAAAGTCATTATAGATAATTTTCAAAAAGTTGCTCCCCTATCGAGAGAATCTGTTTTAAAAACGTCTCTTGTAAGGGATAAGAATGATTTGGAACAACTGGTTTGTGTCACTACCTTTAATAACTACTACTTTGATTAGGAAAATAATTTTAAAACACTGGAATATTATCGATCACATAGAGGGATGTAATCCCCCCCCCCTGCATATAGAAGAGGAAAAAATTAGGAAATTTTATAGTAAGGCTAGACTACCAAAGTCAACAATTTTTCAGAAAACTCTGGATAATAGTACTTTAGTAGGAAATTTCCCATGTGGGCAATGTGTCAATTCTCCCTTTACTCTCAAAACTAAAACTTTTGTAGACTTTAAAGGGAAAAATTTCTTGATAAAAGGTTTTATTAACTTTAATTCGGTGGGGATTATTTATGCAATTCAGTGCCCCTGTAAAAAGATTTATATTGGTAAGACATCAAGAAACCTTAAAATTGGGATCACAGAGCATAGAAATAAATTGAAAAATCTCACCCAAGCTTCTCCTCTAGTAGATCACTTCAATCATTTTCATAAAGACATTAATACTTTCTCCTTCTGGGGTATAGAGAAGATAAACCCTCCAGTTAATCCTAAAATCTTGGCAGAAAGGGAAAGCTTTTGGATCATTACTTTAGATACTATTCAGCCCCATGGACTTAATGATCTTTTGGATTCTATTATTTAACTTGTAAATGTATTCCACCTGAGGTTGGCTTCTAAAGGAAAAGGAAGCAGGGGTCGTTCCCCCGTCATATTTTGCACTAGGCAACTAGTATTGCTAGTATTATAGGTAATTACTTGTGAAGGTGGCCTGTCTGCCCAGTTCCCCCATGGGGGTGGAGGGTGGGGGAACTCGGTTGTCCCCCACTCTCTTGCTATTTCGGTGTTTATGTTCCACCAGACCTTTGGTGAGGGGTAGCGGTACGGTGGATGGGGTGGGGGTAGGGTGTGTTTCTTTTCCCTGCATTTGTGAATTTTTAATTGTTTTAAATTGTTTGATTGCTTTGTTATTTATATTGTTGTTCGCCGCCCTGGGCTGCCCTGTGGACAGTTGGGGCGGGATAAATTTTTTACATAAATAAATTTTTAAAAATAAAGATTGTTTGGCCTGTTCTCCCTGCCGGCCTAAACTGTGGTAGCAGTATTTGCCCTCCCCAGGCCGGTGAGACATGGACAGCCCTGCCTTGTGTTTTTATCCACATAAATTACCCCAGAGGCTGTTTTCAGGTCAACTAGACTAGCTGGGCTCTAGCAACTGAAGGCTGAGAGACTAGGGTTGCGCAGTCTCTCAGAGTTGTACATTGAGTGTAATAAAGGAGCCTGTTACAGTTCAGCCTTGGTATGGCTCCTAGTCCTACAAGCCCCCTGCCAGGGACAACACAGCTAAATTAAGTATGCTTGGTACTGTATGAGATTTAATTAAGTTTTCAGGACTTTGGTTAGCCATTATAATTCACTTCTGATTAGAGAAAGAGTGGTGTTAGAAAATACATTCAAAACATTATTAATTGGATGTCTACTTATTAAATATTGTTATTTTTCTAATTTTTAGTATGTAATAGACTCACTCCCTGAGTGAGAGGACTGAATATTACCCTACAAAATTAAAAAATCTGTGTTAGATAGACAAGATGCCATGGACAATACAGGTATGTGATATTGACAAGTAACTAAAGAAATTCATGTTCATAATACCACACACCTTTAAAATGAGGTCAAATATTGATTATGTGCCAGCCTGATGCCAAATATTGGCTCAATGCCACCTGCACCATATTAAATTTTCCAACCTGGCAGTGGCATTGGACTGAGATTCTGAGATCCACCTAATCATGCATTACCAGTAATTAGTGACTAGCGTCATTAATTTCTTTCAAGTGATTGGACCAGTCAATCTGCTGTTTGCAAATAGTGTTCTGTGCATACACACACCTGTATTGTGGGGATACTTTCTTTTGGGGACACCAATCTCATCTTTTCCTTAATCCTTTCTGAAACTGAGGACCAATTTAGAAAGTCGATTGTTCTAATCATCTTAGAGCAGGAGTTTCTGTTCTTTTAGTAGCATAACTTGACTTTGGGTCTCTGACATCTGAGCTAAGAATTAATTGCATTTAAGGTATTTTAGGCCAATGTAATCTCAGATATTTTTTACAGGCCTTTCATCATTTATACACAGGTTGCTAATGTGATTGACATATGCTATTTGAATGGCTAGTAAAATTTAACAATACTTAGGGAACCATGTTTACTGTCTTTTCCCCACTGGTGGCAATAATGCAGTAAAAACAAATCCCTGATGATACTTCATTGATGTACATCAAAAGATGAAAAATCTTCGCCAAATTGCCAAATGCAAGCTGTTTCCAGCATCAGCTCAAGAAGGAAATTTTCACTAAGTATAGATGAGGAGGACAATGGCAATGGACTTAGCTGCAGATCTTCCAGGACACAGAAAGGGTAATATCTGCTACACCTATTCATTATTGGCTTCAACCACTAAGCTGCTGCAGATTGCTGAAGCTGTATATTCTGTATCAGGGAAGAATTCTGTGATAATAAAAATCTGTATCTACTGATGTTGGCAAGCACATGATTATGAAGGCAGATACTGTAATCATCTACATGTACTAGAAGTGTTTTCCTTATTTGAAATGGTCTTTCAGGAAGCCAGGAGTAAGTAAAAAATGATGCTACATGCACATCTTAGACAAAAAAGCATAATGTCACATGTAAATTGCTAGAGGCGTATCGTATGCATGCAGGGAACAAAGATTGGAGTTCTTGTTCCTTCATTCTCTTGAGTGTTAACATATACCACCCCAACTATAACCCAATTCCTGTGGGCAACAGAAGAGTACCCAGCTTAAATGAAGAAGTGGAAAAGGCATTTAATATGACTTGCTTTCCCTTGAAATAAATCCAGCTCAAAGGTGTAGCTATAGTAGGGACAGTTGGCTTGGCTACACTGGGGCCCACAAGCCTGGGGGAGGGGACGTTCCCTAGTACAGCTGCATTCCCTCTAGATGGGAGGAGGGAGTGGAGGGGGAAGAGGCATTTTATTTTCTTCACCAGGGCCCTTTCCAATCTAATATTGGGTAGAAATCAATGTGACTTTGGCCCACTGTGGCCCGCTTTGACCTGTTGTAGCCCAGGTCCCACCGGCATGTGTGTGCAGGCGCCATCAGATGTCATCCCAGAATTATCTGGGGCTGTGTTGGCAGCTTGCCCTGACTGTGTCCTTGACAAAACTCCAAGATCACAGCCCGGGACAAGGCTCACCCAACTGGGTCAAAGGGGGCCATAGCAGGCTAGCATGTCTGTTGTGGCCCAGTATACCACCATGGCTGATCCTCATTGGCTGCCATGGCTGACTGCCATGGTGGGGGCAGGGTGCTGGGAGCGCTGCAAGGGAAGGGCAATCAGTCCACACGTTTGTTGTGCTCCTGGCCCTACCTAGGCTGTGCAGCTGGTGGGATGGCTCCCCACCACCAACACATCAGGTCGGTGTTCCAACCTGACCCAGGCTGTGTTGCCCATGGTTTTCCATCCTGAGGTGGCCCTCTGGCCATACATTTTTTTATCACGTGCCACTGATCCAACTGCTAATTCCTTTGGATGTCAATGCTGGGCTGAAGTGCTAGTAAACCCATCTGGAGGAGGCCTAGCTAGTCTATAAAGTCATTAGCATTGTGGCTATGCTAGCAGAGGAGACTTGGGTTTGAGCTCTGAGTCCAGTAGTGTTTGGTTTTATTAGTGCTTCCTGAAAATCATCTGCCACTGCAATCCCCATTGAAGTGTGGGTGATTTATTCTAACAAAGCACTTTGGGGACCAAAGCAAAAGCTTGAGTTTCCGAGAGAGAGAAAGTGGAGGGGGATGGGGGGAGATAGATTATGCAACCCTAGTCTTCTATTGCAGAATCACCATTCACACTTGCCTAAAGGAAGTGCAAGTAGAGGATTTGCTGAATTTCCTTTCCTTTCCTTTCTTTTTTTTTTTTTAAATAACAACTTTTTTCTGTATTTCCAGATCACATATGACCTGGGCTGTTATGAAGAAAGTACTTGTCACTTATCTGAAATCTATAATTCTAGTAAGTTAAACCATAGGAGACACTGTTATAGTCAAGCTGATTCAAATAACTGCCAAGCTGAGTTCAATTTCACAATTCTCTGGATTGTTTGAAAGGGGAAGAAAGTGGCTTAGAAATATTAATTGGTCTGTATCCAGGGGAGAATTGCCACCCTGTAGAAAGCACAACACTTACAAGTTGATCTCCTTAAGGAGTGAGGGCCACACCATTCTGACCTCATTCCTTCTTCAAATCCCATTTGCACACTGATGAAATGTAATGTGTTCTTAGAACTTCACCAGGGTATAGTGAAAAATAGGCATTGGCTAAGAATTTTTGTCTTTCTACTTTTTCATGTACTCTCTCTATAATTTCAGTCCTCCGGTCTATGATATTCTTAACATTGCTTTACTGTTGGAGCAATATGAATAATAACCTAACTCAAAGTTGATTTGTTATTCTCTTCAGATAACAAATATCTAATGAACATTGCGTAGGGTATTCATAGCATGCTGTAAATGTAGAACAAGAAAAAGCTGAATATGGGTATTCCTACCTTTGAAATAAAAAGATATTTTAGATTACAAATATGCAAAACATGTTTTAAAGAAAATACACTTTCATTGTATCCATAACTAGAAAATATATTTTTCAAAAGTGCCTAAGAGATTTACAGCCTGGTCTGCAAAGCATGCTGCCAGTACAAGCACCATTGAGAACTGAAGCACTAGTCTCCTAAGTCCCATTTTCAAAAGTGATTTAGGCAGTTAGGGTAGTTACTCAAAGGAAAAAGGCACTCTGGCAGCTAATTTTCATTTTAAGGCATTAGGTGTTTTGGAAAGTCTAGTCCTTAGGAGTTTATGCCCCATGGCCTTTTGACTTAGCTTCCCTAATGTGTAAGTCTCTTAAAAATCAGAATGACGTTTCTAACTCACCTAGGCACATTCTGAAAATGTTACCAATCGATCCTATAATTGCACATTACAGAAGTAAGGAAAGGCAGACACTTAAACCCCAGTTTACATATAATGTTATATGTATTATCCATATAAAGGTTCTTCAACTTGGTTATGTGCTCCTCAGGTAACTATTGGATCCTTGATAAACTGGAATGACAGGCCTCTGGGTTTCATGTCAAGTAGCAATAGTGAATACTAAAAATAGATGTGCAGCTGGTGTGGCATGGCAAACACAGTCCAGACCAGCTGGGTTCTGAACAAACATCCCCATGGCCAGGGAACTAGGAAGGGCAGGGAGCACACTGAATATGCGGACAGTCAGCCTAGCCTCCACACTGTACACAGCGACCCATCCCCCTCCATGATGGGAAGCCACAGTGGCCAATAACAATCAGTCATGGAGGGCCCAATGGCCCAGGAACAGATGTGATAGCCCGCTGTGGACCACTTTGGCCCAGTCTGGTGGGCCTTAGCCTGGGTTTTGACTTTGGGGGGTTCCCAAGGTCAGAGCCTGGTCTAGCTGCTAATATGGCCTGGGGAAATCCCAGGCCAACATCTGGCAGCATCTACACAGACGTACAGGTGAGGTTCAGTCCCAAAGAGGTCACAGCAGACTGCTGTCATGTTTGTTGTTACCCACTAACATATACAATATATTAGTAGATGTAATGACAATCCTATGGAAATCCATTGTGTGCTAAAATTGATGATGTCATCCAGTGGGCATGACAGGTTACTATGAAGAATGATTCCTTTCCTTATCATTCACATTTTCACCATGTCTCCCTGGTCCTTGAATAAAAGGAATTTACCTATGACTCTTTTCCCTTAGGTGTTTTTGTAGCTATCTGATAGTCCCCTCCCACCATGTTGGTCAGAAGATGTCCAAGGAGAGCTCTATGGCATCTTGGGCACCCACAGAAGTGGGGCAGCAGGATTATCTACATGTAACAATGGCTATGTAGAAAAGGAAGCTATGCACTGTCGATGTCCATGTTTTCTGTGATTACAAAGCATTGTAAATGTACGGAGGAAAATGTGTTTGCAAAAACAGATGTAAGCGGCAAATGTGTGTTATACCCAAAAAAAGTGGCTAGCGCTATGGACCTTTTGACATGGATGACAGTGGGTGGGGGATGGGTGTTTTGCCAGGGTAGGAGGATATGGGTGTGTGTCCGTGTAAAAGGACACACTCCAGCCTCCACCCACCTCCACCCATGAAGCCTCCTCCAGGTTTCCGAAGGGCTCCGTGGGTGGAGGTGGGTGGAGATGGGTGTGTGATGGGTGGAGGTGGGTGTTCCATGGGAGCTCATATGCCCCCCCACCCATCACATGGCTGAACACCAATGGACACCCATCCACCCACCGCCAGCTGTTTACATGGACGCCCCCCCACCCGCCCCCCCAAACACCGAGCGGGGTGTGTGGGGCATCCGTGTAAAAACAGCCTATGCGTACTAACATCTAAAGGCAAAAAATTTGCCACCTTTGACTCATGCATGTTGCAAGGTATTGGTAACAACTCCAATATCCTCCATCATGAGTATTTGAGTGGTTACCACCACAACATGTGGAATTACTCTAAAGATGCTTGTCTGGATTATGGACCAAACTTGGGTTTACTGTTGGAGATGGATTTAGTTCCTGGCACAAACTTTTCTTGTGGTATGGACAAGTCATTTGTTCTGTTGTGCAGACTGGGAACAATGCTTCTTATGTACTCACAGGAGCATTGTGATAATAATACCCATGCAACTGAATGTTATGGTGGTGAGGATCTTCTGAGTGAGTACAATTTTATGGAACCCCAGATAAAGTTGCCTTTTCTAGGGAAGTACAGTAGTGAGAAATGCCTCTTACCCCATGGGGAAAAAATGCCTAAAGAAGAAAGATACAGTTTGCACCATTATAGCAGAGGTGCTATATATTCAGTCGAAGAGTGTTTACCCCAAAAAGAGTCGCTCCCTAGAGGGAGGTGCTGTCAGTTCCATTATTCACTTCTGACCCATTTTAATCATCATAAACATGTGGATGTTTGTTCTGCAGTCAATACTCAAGGGATATATGGGGCAAACTCCTATTAATACTAATGAGAGTTATGCAGGAATATTCCCTATGCATCAATAGGTGACCGGAGACAATAATGTTTGACTCTGAAGCTATGGTTTTTATATGTAATTTAAGGATTATAATGATGTGCAAAACATGTTTTCTTTGCCCCTCCCCCCCACAGCTTTATTCATCAAGAGCTTATGATATGATTACTAAACCAGCATTTTCCCATTAAAGTGGAATATTCATGACAAGGACAGCACTCTGCTCTTCTGAGTAATTAGTACAGAAAAAGGAAGACTTTTTTCCATGATAGCGTAGAACAGGCTTGGGTCAGCAGCCTGATTGTTGCTGTCAGTAAACAGGTTTATTAAATAGATCAAACAGAAAATTTCACAATCTGCCCAATCCTTAATTACCTTAAAATTTAAATCCCTGCCTTATTGGAAGTCTCAGGTGTGGCAGTCAAAATCTGTATTAAAATGCAAATGGGTCATTACATAATTGAAGCTATTTGAATAATGTGATATTTCCCATACCCAATTCATCCTGCTCTGAGATTGCAAAAATGTGTATTATTTAGACTGAACAGAAGAGCTTGAGGGGATTTGAGTGAACTTTTACAAATATGAAGAGCTGATGAATCCTTCTGTTGTACTTGTTGCTCCAAGAGAAGCAAGGTTGGCTAACTTTCCTCAGAATGGCCGATTTTACACAGATGCCCCCCTCCTCAGTGTTTGGGCTGGTGTGCAGGGGAGGGGCATCAGTGTATACGGCCGGCGGTGGGTAGGGGGGATGGGTGTCCGCTCAGTGTTTACGGGTGTGAATACCAAGCAGGATGGGTGGGGGGGGCATGCGTGCATGCTCCGGAAAACTGAAGGAGGCTCTGTGGGTGGAGTTGGGTGTGTGTCCATTAAAACAGACACCCACCCACCTACACCCACCATGGCTAAACACCCATGCCCCTAACCACCTATGTCTGTGTAAAAAGGCTCAATATATTTAGTGCTAAAAGAAGGGAAAAGAATCACTTGTGAATTGTGTAGTCTATCATAAGGGCCGTTTTTACACAGATGCCCCTCCCCCCACTCAGTGTTCGGACAGGTGTGTGGTGGGGGGGCATCCATGTAAATGGCTAGTGGTGGGGGGAATGGGTGTCTGCTTACTGTTCACCCATATGAACACCAAGCAGGATGGGTGGGGGTGCAACACCCACCTCCACCCATCGCACACCCATCTCCACCTATGTCCACCCATGGAGCACTCTGGAAAACTGGAGGAGGCTCCATGGGTGGAGGTGGGTGGAGATGGGTGGAGGTGGGAATATGTCCATGTAAAAGGACACCCACCCACTTCTACCTACTGTGGCAAAACACCCATCCCCCCACCAACCTCCATCCATGGCCCTTTTTACACAGACACTCTAACACCTGTAAAATGGGTGTTACATATTATTATACATTATTATTATTATTTATTATTATTAACAAACATTTATATAGTGCCAGCAGTGTACCTGGCACTTTACAAAGTAATAAAACAGACACGGTCCCTGCCCCTAGNAGTTAATAGCAGTTATATTTTGTGTAGATAGATAGATATAATATTAGAGAAAAAAATAATAATTAAAAGCCCATATAAAAACCAAAAAAACAAATAAAAAACAAAAGAAAACCATATCAAACCCAATAAAAAAACAAAAAACTATATAAAAAACAAAAAACACCCATAACAACATTTCCCAAATGGCCGAACCGAACAGCCCAACAGCCTAACCGAACGGCCGAACAGAACTGCTGACCCGAACTCGGCGAACTAGCCGAACTGCTGAACCGAACGAACGAACCGAACGCAGAAGAACCGAATGGACGAAATGAACGGACGAAACGAACGCAGCTGAACCGAACGGACGAACCTGAACCACGATCTGCTTGCCCATTCCTACCGGCCAACACCCGTCTCCAGCCACACCCACTCACGAAGCAATGGATGCCACTGCCAGCCCGGTCAGCCCGCAGGGATGTTTGTTCCCGCAGCCAGAGCTCACTCAGGTGGTGGAACTCTCGTCCCTTCCCCTGGGTGGGACAGACATCATCATGATGTCTGTTAACACCCGATGAGGAACTATACGGGGATCTTGTGTGAATCAAGGGGTCTGATCAAGAGGCTTAGGAATGGAGCATCATCATAACTCCATTCCTATGGGCATCTTTAGACATAACAAAGATTGGGTGTCAAAACCCTGAAGGACATGTGTGGTCATTTTCTGTCAGCACCATAACAATCCCAACACGAATTTGGCCACCTGTTGGACACACGATTTGAACACTATTGCATCACAAGGGCAATTTGCGTAGTCTGGATGAACAGTTGGCCAACATTGGGTGAAAACAGACATGATGCTAACCACCCTTTACCCACCCTTGGTGGTCATTTATGCATGTTGCAGGGCTGCATAGGGCACCAATAACTACCAAGGGTGGTTAAAGGGTGGTTAGTGTCATGTCTGTTTTCACCCATTGTGTCTAATGATATCATGTGGCATGTTAGCAAGTACAAAACAGGGAACAAGGTGGACTGGCAGCACTTGTGTGCTGAGATTGTGTGATGAACAAAACACCGATTTGCCTCAAGATGGGCTGTGTGTCTAAGCAGTGTCACATGGTGAACACAGGACCAAAATAGGAGCAAAATACACGTTCAGACATCCGTTGACGTTATGTCTAAAGACACCCTATGTCCCTTCAGTGCTCAAGAGCAGGGGTTGGATCTAAAAACCAGATACAGCATTTGGGAAGAGGTCAAATAAAAATCAGGTAGGTGAATGGGTAATAAAATGGCAAATGAAATTCAATGTTGATAATTGCAAGGTGATGCATGTAGGGAAAAATAATCCGCACTTTACAAACATGATGCTAGGTTCTTCTGATCTGGGTGTAAATACTCAGGAGGAAGGATCTTGGAGTCCTTGGGTGTTTTTACACACACATTTCTCCTGCATGTTTGCTGTTGCATCCTGAACTTTCTGTGAGTCTAAATCACTTACCCAGATCTTAAACATCTGTTTCTTTGAACTTCTGCATAGAACGTCTCCCAGAAGGTTTGTGTGTAAAAAGTTCTCCTGGTAAACTGCTTTGCTCCAGGCAGCTGTGGTCACTTGGTTTCCATGGCAGCCCCTCACGTCTACAGCTGAAGCTACTTTAAGCTGCCTCAGGACCGTGTTTGTGTGAAGAATGTACCCAGGAACTGCCTCAGGGCAATGTGTGTGTGAAGAATGCATCCGGAACTTTCTAGTGGACTTGTAAACCCAGAAGATTGAAAGACCAGCACTTTAAGGTGTGTGTAAAAATGCCCATTGAGGATAATTCCTTGAAGAAATTGGCTCAGTGTGCAGCAGCAGTCAAAAAGACAAACCAAACACTGGGCATTAGTGCTAAAGGAATAGAAAATATAAGGGAAAAAATCATAATGTTGTTATATAAATCAGTGGTACGACCCCATCTTGAATATTGTGTTCAGTGCTGGTCGTTCCATCTCAGGAAAGATATAATAGAATTGGGAAAAGGTCACAGAAGGGCAACAAAGACTATAGGAGGGCAACAGGGATGATCAAAGGGATGGCTCCACTTTCATGTTCAACAGGTTAGGGCTGTTTAGCTTGGAGAAGAGGGACTGGATATGATAGAAGTTTATAAAACTATGAGTGGTGTGGAAAAAGTAGATAGATAACTTGTGTTTTCCTTTCTCACAACAAGAAAACAAGGGGATACTCTGAAGTTAAATGGCAGCAGATTTAAAACAAACAAAATGAAGTATTTTTTTCACTCAGTGGATAATACAGTTGTGAAAATCATTGTCAGATGACGCAGTGAAAGTCAGTACCATAATTTCCTTCAGGTGGAAACAAGATACATTCTTATAAGATATAACCATAATTTTTTACTATTTGGAGCCTAAACCCCTGGCTACCGGGAGCTGGGAGTGGTTAGCAAGAGATGGGTCACACCTCCATGACCTGTACTTGTACTTCTCTCGAGCTACTGTAGCTGGCCACTGTTGGAGACAAGATGATGGGCTTGATAGACCATGGGTCTGACCCAGTATGGAACTTCTTATATTCTTATGTTATCAATATCTCCTTATGTTTCCGCATTTCTGACCCCATCACTGTGTGAATAGTCCACCCTTTAACCTCCCCCCAGTACCACTTAACATCCAGTCCAGTGTCTCCAATCAGAATTCTTGTTCTATGTTGTTCCCTTTGCTTTGACCAATCTGCAGCTGGATTGCAGATTAGTAAAGTCCACCAGCCAATGAGTGACAAGGAAGTGCAAGGGAAAATGGAGTGGAAGAAATGCAGTATTGTGTCAGTCTTGTTGGGATTTGAGATGGATGGCGAACAGGTAAACAGGATCCCAATAAATGGAAAGTTGGTAAATTGAGAAATGAAATGTCGGTCGAACCATAACCAACTGAAATGTTTTCGATACAACCAAGTATTGGGAATCAGGGTTTTGATGACATTTCCTGTTTTGGCAAAACCCCGTTTCAGCCCTGCTCCTTACTAATCCCATGTCGGGGATAGGTACTTAATTTTATCGCTGCTTTTACAGACAAAGAAGCTGAGGCAAAGGGGGTAAGTAAATGGGTTAAGATCACATGTGGAATCAATGACAGTGTTACTCATAGAAATTGGAACTTAGACCTGGCTTGCAGTTGTGCATTCAGACTACTGGGTTCCAACCAACAGACTATTGTTTTTTAACCTTCTCCATAACAAGATGCCTCACATATACTTGGACCTTCTTCCCAAAGGTTATCACCATTGGGGACCTAATTATATCCCTGGAGCCTCTATGTAGTAATATGGAAAGGTCAAGTTATACTCACCATGTTGAGAACCTATGCATTAGAGTATGCAAGTGTATATACATCAAGAGTCTGATCCCATTCATTCCAGTATAAATTTATTATGTCTCCAGAACAGTTGTTCCAGTACAGTTATTCCAGTTTTACATCACTGTACAGAAGAATGGAATTTTTCTCACTAGTTTCCATGTCAATATTTGACATTTGGGACGGATGTTTTTGCAGCCTTCCCAGCTTATTGCATAGAGCATAGTTCTCTCAGAAGACCACAATCATTGATTCTGTAGTGAAAGAGCAAAAACATATTACCCCTTAGAAAATGTCCAGGGAATGCACTTATCCCAGCTGCCAGTTCTGTATTTAGTATTTCAACCATGCCAGGTATTTGCTAGCTGTTTATTTAATACAGAAAATCACAAGGGCCCTGCTGGCACAACAGCAGTCATTCATTATATAACTTTGACAGAAACACAGGGACACAGAATAGTACTGCATCAGAACATGTGGCTAACCCCTGCTTTGAGGCTGCTCCTGAAGGCACCAAATGGTAACATACAACTCCACACTGAGGAAGTAAACAGCCACTGTGATAAGGAAAGACCATTACCCCCCACCCCATACAGAACCCAGACCAAAGAAAATTCTGATGCAGAAAAGTGCAATCTCCTAGAGTTAAGATCCCCATTTCTGCTGCATGAAATAATGTTACTGCAGAGTATGGTCCATTTCTGTACAATGCTTCTCAGAAGAAGCAACAACCCTTTAGATGGGGGAAAAATGGACAATGTATTGCTTATGGCAAAGGGGAAAGGGAAGAATGAAGTTACTTGTCTCAGGAATGAATAACTATTTATGTTCCTGCGATGGTAGACTTTTCATTATTATTATTTCATTTTCCCTGTTTCATTGTCTCTCTTAGCCAGGAGGAAAGAGCATACTGTATTCTACTCATGAGTCATCCTCCTTGCTCTCAAATGCACACACAATATTCCTTTGTGGTGACACTTGATTCATCATTCACTGGCTTTCAGAACAGCAAATGGTAATTATCTAGCCTCTCTTCAGACGCTGCAGCTGATTAATTTCTCGGTTTTACAGTAGAGAATGATGGGTCACTTCATTTCACTTTTCATGTTGCTCATTTTTAAGGGTCAGATCCTCAGTTGGTGCAAACTGTCATATGCTGAGTTACATCTGCAGATGATCTGGGCCAGAGTGGATAGAGCAGGGGTGGGTAGCTTTCCTCCATCTTACCAGGAAAATTATTACAAGCCTCATGATCCAAATAGGAGCTGAGGGAGATTGCTGGGGAAAGACTGAGGGAGTTCACTCAAAAGGTGTCTCTACTCTCTAGCTAGCTATAATGCTAGGCATGGACTAGTCAATCATTGTAGGCACATAGCTGGTTGAGTAGCCATTTATACTATTTTTGGTTTTAGCAGCCACTTTATAGACTTCTTCCCCCAGTTACTATCCCTTGGTCTCTTGTGCATGTCTGTTCTCAAAACAAATGTTGTGTACATCCCTTCCACAACATCCCTTTTCAAAACATCAGATCTGTATGGTGCCCCAGATAATCAAAGGCACTTGGTAGGGAAATGTGCTTACCAGCCATAACAGTTAATATGTGTAATGTGTTATGGCTGAACATGCATGGGTTCAATACATGGGTTGCACATAGAAGTGTTTACCTCCACACATGTATGTTTAATGGCTGGCAAGATGCATGGTTGCATAAACAAACATAACAGAGAAATGCATTTTAGACAGCTTTAAACAGGTGGATGAAGTTATGTCTAGAGACACCCAAGATGGGAGAAGAATTCTACCTTTGAAAAAGAAGCCTCATCATGACTCCATTCCTATCCCCCTTCAGTGCTCAAGAGCAGGGGTTGGATGTATGGACCAGATACAGCATTTGGAAAGGGGTCAAATAAACATCAGCTGTAGACCATCTTTGTCCCACAAGCCCAAGTTGTAGAACCTGGTTCTTAAATGATTGTTGGCGTTTTCAGATGGATGTGGGGCTGGGCACTCCTGGAGCTGCTCCATAGGTGCACACCCACATCTGACTGCGGGTATTTTCAAACGTGACACCACCGCCCATGGCCACGCTTACCCCAGCATGGCCACCGGTGGTGGTGTCATGTCTGCTCATACCTGCCAGATGTTAACCACAGACAGAAGCAGAGTACACCCCGGATCATGGCAGGGATAAACCTGGGATGTGTGCTGGGCTCCCTGCCAGTGCACATCCCGGGTTTAGCCGTGCCACAGTTCGGGGAAGACTACCATGGACCGTGGTAGAGTGGGCCATCATGTCTGATGACCCGCTCTACCTAAACCCAGCCAATGGCCAGACCAGTTTCGGACAGGCATGGCGGCCTTATAGGTCGCCGCATCCACCCATCAGGAAGGAAGCAGGGACGCGATGAGCAGCGTAGGGGGTGGGGCTGTGAGAACGTTCCCTGTCCACTCTCTGCCCGCTCCCCAGCCCCAGTTGACGGAACGTTTGTTTGGCAGCAAGGCTCTCACCCTGTGCAGAATTTAAGCATGGCAGCTGAAAATCCATCACATGTGAAAATACACACAGTCCAACACCACCTGGTCAGGTTTAAACGGATCCACCAAGTTCCCTGGCCTGTGGTCCGCCCATGCTTTCCCCCCTCTCCCACACATATCATAGAGCTACACACTAGTGTATCCACAATGTTATGGTGTTGTCCAGTTCAACGGCCGGCTGGAGGCAGAGGGGCTGCCCAGGAGTGAGGTGCAACAAAGGCAGAGCTTCTGTCCATCTGAAAACACCCACTGTACAATTTTGAGTGTATATGGAATGCAGTCAAAGTCTCTAGCAAAAAATAAAAGTATCCAATAAAGCATGAGGGAGAGCACAGTATTTAATATTTGAGTTCATTCTCTGACAACTTTATGAGATTCATGGGAACAAAACCAGAGAAAATTATACCAATGTAACATTTTTGTATTATATATGAATAACATCCATTAAAATGTACCATGCCCTATTTTAAAATTATTATTGGATCTGTGCCTGTAATTAATTAGTAATAAAAAGAATTGTATTCCAAATTAGCTTAAAAATTCAATTAAAATTCAGTTTCATCTCCTGCTAAAAATTGGTTTCAATTCCCCCCCCCCAATTTAAAAAAAGATATCTAATAAGTAACCCTCCTCATTTGTATTTTCAGTAACTAGCTGAGTTTGCATTTCTGGAAAATATATGCACTGTGGTTGGATTTTGCATATTTGCTGACTGCTTTAATGATTCATCACAAGAAATTTGAAATGTTATGGAAGTTATTTATTCTTTATTTTCCCTATTTTCCCTGGGTTGATAGTGAGGAGAAACAGGTCTACTTAAATTATGGTTAAGCTTTGATATGTCTGGCACCCTAGAACTTCAGCCCTGACAAACATTTAACTTTTTTAATATTAAAACACAGTTGTTAACAAAGGAAGGTTTTTTTGTTTGGTTTATATATATTTATAATTGGAGCGCTGAGATGCAGTTTAAATCTCAGAGTTGCCAGTGCTAAACATCATTATGATTGGTTTAAAATCATGAGCTTTTTTTTATTATGAAAGATTAACCCCACATGCATTTATATTCAGCTTCGTACCAGCCCTTAGAAGTGGCCCAAAACAAATTTATAAGGTCCTTGCTGAGAATTTCCCAGTCAATTCCAGCAGCGGTTATTTGTGCGGAAACTGGGATTATAGCTATTGCTTTCCTATGCAAATTGCAGTCATTAAGATTCTGGTCTAGGTTATTACATCAGGGCGAAACCTCCCTTGCAGGCCTGTGCCTGAAGGAAGAGCTGGAGTATGGAGGTGTTGGAAACTACCCCTGGCCTCTCTGGATAGTCACGTGCTTGAGGGAGCTGGGTTTTTCATTTGAGTTTTTTCAGGGCAAATCCAGCTTTAATCAAAGATATATGATAAAGCAGAGGATTCTGGCTGTGGCAAGACAGGAAGTTATGACTAAACTTTCGGTCTAGAGAGTTGCCCCTTATTACCACGTGGTTAAAACCTTTCACCAGCTTGAAAGCTATCTGGATGGGCTGGGTAAACTAAGCTTACACAGGGCGTTTACATGCCTCCGGTTTCAGCAGTTTTCATCTGCCATTATGGAGGGAAGGCATGGGAAGGTCCCATGGGAACTTCGAACATGCCCCTGTAGTACTTTGGAAGTTGAAGATCTCCCCCACTTCCTTTTCAGTTGCCCGTTGTACCAGTATTTAAGGGCAGTCTGGTTAGAGCCAATACCGGGGTTCACCATGCACATGCGGAGTTATGCTGGGTTATCTGCTTTGCTTGCCCCTAACGACATGGAAATAGTGAAGGTGGTGGCACTTTTCTCATTATTAGCCATGAGAGAGCGAATTGGATAGGATGAACTTCACTAGTGTTGTCGCCCTCTTTTCTTGTTATACACTTCTACGACATGGAGGGGACCTGAGTTATTTTATATATATATATATATATATATATATAT